>VZRO01005113.1:173203-313494 GCA_013397915.1 Daphoenositta chrysoptera | reverse complement strand
CGCTTCCCGCCGCCAACGGCCGCTCCCGCCCGCCCCGCAGCAAGCGCGCCGCTGATTGGCTGAGCCCCGCCCAGGGCCGTTGCTGCGGCAACGAGCGCGAGGCGTGGCCGCCATGATGGGCGTGGCCGCCGTGAGGGGCGGGCTGGGCGGGACCGCGGGCGGTGCCGTGAGGGGGCGGCTGCCGTGAGCCCCGCGCCTTCCCCTCAATGGTGCTTGTTGGTGTCGAGGTGTTTTCTCCGAGCCTGCTGATGGGCGGCGGCGGGGCTGCCTGCAGGGCCCGTGTAGGGAAACAGGCTGCTCCGTGCTGAACAAACAACCCGGCTCACTTGGGCTCCTCTGAAGCCACAGCTTGTTTCCAGTGTCTGGTTTACTCACGGAACACGCTTGCTGTAACTGATGCCTTAAGAGGCCACCTAGAAACAGAGACCAGACAGCAGTAAGGCAATAAAGGTGGGTATTTATTTGAAGGGCCTTCAAGGGACACCCCGGGAGCCAGAGGCTGTTGCCAACATGGACCCCGAGATGGACAACAGGTCACGAGTTCTTTACACCTTTATAGGTTTGGTTCATTTGCATAGCCAGGGTTAACTCTCCAATTAAAGCTTCAGTTTAATGATGTAATTCCCCTCAGCTTGCCCCCCTTTCAGAGGCTTTTAGTTTACACTTTTTGGGCCTAGGACAGTCTAGGTGTCCTTGAAGAGCAGGCCCAGAGAGGCTTTGTTATGACTACTCAGCACGAGAGAACAGAAATTAACAGGCTACAAGAAATCTCAGAGCTACGCACTAAGCAGTACAGGATTTTGAAAAATGTAAAAGTCAAAATCTAAGGCATCATAACCGGTCCTAAATACTGTGAGGCTCCGAATTGCCTTTTGATTTGCCCGCTGTGAATTCTCACAAGAGTGTGGCTGGAGCTCGTTCTGACAGGAAAGTGACCTGCAGGGGCAATTTCAGTCCTTTTTAGTGTGAACAAAACCACCATACAGTAGCCGTGCCTGTACCCAGTCAAACATTTGCCATAAACCTCTGTCGTAGTGAGTTTGCTCTTTATGCTAGTGTGACTGGTTTTTTTTCCAGTTGCTTATATTCCCTTCTAGCTCTTGATAAGCACTAGTTTGTGATCCAAGGTAGCAGCCTTCAGGTTATTATAAATGCTACTTTAAATTATCATAACTAATGAATTACTCCTAATTTTAGTTTATGCCAGTGGTATTTAGTTAATCCCAGAATAATGTACATTTAGCATGGCTTTGAGGTTTGCTGTCTGAAAGTATTGATTACTACCTTCCACCCCCAAATACATAGTAAAGGCTGAGCTGAGACCACCAACTATGAGTTGCATTACTCTTGCACAAACTTCTTGTATAAACACTTCTACCCCACTGTATTCCTGTCTTGTTTGACTTGGCCATGCTGTTCTGCAGATTCCACAGTTTCCTCGGCATTGTTCCTGAAGCTAACAGACCCCTGCTCCTTACCTGCTTCACTCTTAAATGTGCTGAAGTTGCACTGGTCCAAGGATGATAACCTAGCCAGGTATGAATTTGGGCTTTACGGACCTCAACCTGCCACGAATGGATTTTGTGAATACCTTATGGCTTTTTTTTTATTTAGGAGCATTTCTCTCCTAGCCAAGTGCATGCTGTTAGTACAATGTTTCAGTGTTGCCCCTCACATCATTAGCCTTTATTATTTGAGCTCGTAACTTTCTGAATACACAATTTTCCCAGGCCCTGAAGTTTAGTAAATACAAGTTAAACAAATCTAAACAAGCCCTATTTTCTAATACATAATTTCTTGGTGAGTTCTACATCTTGGTCTCTTCTGAATCCTTTTGTTATCACAGGTAATGAGTTCACCCCACAGTAACTGGCACTATCTCAAAAATGTTAGGTATCTTTTTTTCAACAGTGAAATTTTTCTAGAGTTCATTAGTCCTATTCCTTTGTTTTACACTTTCACCCACCAAAGACTTCCTATAATCTGTGACATTTGCTGGCAGAATCCATACCTTAACTGATCTATTTTCTGATTGATTTAGAGGTTTTGTGAGACATGAACTATACTGTAACCTATCTTCAGCCTTGCCCAGAACTGTCCACCATCAGTTTTCCAAGAGTGTGTTTCAGGGGAGCTCGGTGATTTTGGCAAGTCCTGTTCAAACTGACGACTCTTGCCAGCTACAAACAGGAATGTGGCCTCATGACCTAAACTAGGGAAGGTCAGATGCTTCTTCAGTCCTCTACTAGGTCTGATTTCAAGAGGCTCCACAGACAGAAATCCCGGCAGCCACCCCACCATAACTGTAGCCCAGGCTCTTGTTCTGAAATGTTTTTTTCTAAATGTCTGTCTTAGCAAGTCACAGGGTAGTCATGGATGGAAAAAAGTTTCAGCAGTGATTTACCCTATTTTTAGCACTATCAGCTTGGCTGGAGACAATTAATTTTGCTCTGTACCCCTTTTCTGCATTTTCCAGCTCTTCATGGGTGTCCTTTTAACCCCAGGTTACCTGGTTAAACTCAGGGTTCCAAGGGGCACAGGGCACAGCAGCAGGGTGACAGTTCCCTGCAGTCAAACTGAAGGGCAGAAGGTTGCCAGCAAAAATCTGTGGCTTTATTTTATTGCTAACAGAAAGTCCATCCTGGGCTTCTCCAGTGTGGGTTAAGAGGCAGCTGGAAAGTCTAGCTCAGGGCTGGAAAGCTACTGCAGCTCAGGAGGACATTCTGAAGGGATACAAAATCGAAGAGCTGGTGCTAATAAACAGACTCGGCTACTTCTTGTGGCAGGTTCTGGCTGCCTGGGCTGTGGTTGGCACAGGGCTGGTTTTAAGAACTAGAGCAGGGTAGTTTCAGGGATTAGAGAATGACAGTAAGACAGAGATCTTATTGGAAAGGGAACTGAAAAAATTAGTTGAAGATTCTGGCCCTAATGGGTTCAGTTCCATTTCTTCCAGCAGTTCATGGAACCTGAAGGAATTTTATCCTCTCTAGGTTGCTACTAATTTGTAAAAGGTAGCTCTTCATACTTAAAATTAAAATTCCTTAGATGGGATTTTTACATAGGCATGCCAGAATTGTATTCCCTGCATTGTTTGTATCATTTATACTGCTGTACATACAAACACCAACCAATGTAAACAAGTGTTTAGGTCTGGCAGTTACAGTGCACAGATTAGTTTTGTTGGTTTTGTGTGCTTGCACAGTTAATGTTATAGCAAGGAGTAATGACTGTACAAACCTGGAAAGATCAGGTTAAGGTGGCAGAATGAAGAGAAGGAGACTGGATCATGTTAGCTATTGCTAAACCTCTACTGGTCACTCCAACCCTAAAAAAGCCTGGGTCCAATGAGGAATACATGAGGGCATGGGATAAAAAAAAAGTAAAAAAAGAGAGAGAGAAAGAGAGAGATCAAGCTTCTTGAAATATTCTTCTCTTCGTAATTAAAAAATTAGGTGTCTCTTCTCAGTATTCCACTTGGAAAGTATTCACACCTGAGAAAATACCTGTCAGCTGTTGTGTACAGGGTCTGCTGGTGAACTTAGTAAATTGCTTGTTAATCCTTGTAGTTGGTCCAGTGCCAATGGAAATACTGGCGTGGAAATTAATGTTATTGTTCAATTAACTAAGCATAATGTACCAGAAAGTTAGGCCCAGTACACGGGCCTCCATTAACAGTGTTTCAAAAAATGTTTGCTTTGATGGCTTTTCCCTCCCTTGCAAACATTTGCTTAACAACATCTGTTGACCCTTATGTAATATTTGCTTTAATATGTAGGTGCAAGGGAGCTGTAAACATTTTATCCTTCCTTCAGTGGATCATCAGCATGACTCTTGTTTTTACATTTTATGTGTGTGTGTACACACACACACACACACATATGTGAAGCCTCTGGTTTTGTATGTCTTGGAAAACATAAGAAATCATCAATATATTAAAAACTATATGAACATATAGAATTTGAAAGGTTTTTGCTTTGAACTAAGAACTAGTTTGATTATGTGAAGGCCAAATCTTAGCTCTCTAATATCAAAACAAGAGAAAGCTTGGATTTAAAAACTTAATTGCCTACACTTTCTGACCATTTTGTATAGATCATTAGTTTTCCTTGCAATTCCACATACTAAAATCCAGCAAATAGTTTTATTTCATATATTGTCTCATGTGGCTTTGAAGTGCTAAGTGCACTACAGAAGCATTTTGCAGTGCTTTGCATAGAGGAGTGAGGGAAGGTCTGTTGAGGAAGTATTTCTCCTTTGTCAAACAAGTTATTAAATATAGTCCTTCAAGACGTGTTTCACCGTTTTTGCTGGTTATTAGCTTGAAAAGTCTCCAGTGCCTCAGACTTTCATTGGTTGTGTAATATGACAGGAGGACAAGAGACTTCTATCATGTCAGTTATTGATTTCCTTTTGGATGGAGCAGGATCATGAGTGATTCCAGGCACAGTGAGACCTGTGTCTTCTGCAGAAACATGCTCACCTGTTCCAAAACCTCCGTGGTGTCTGTTTTGTAGATTGTGGAGTTGATGAGATTTTTTAAACATCCTTTATAAACATGAGTCCTCTGCTATCTCTAAGGGGAGGATGTAGGAGCTTCTGAAACACTCAGACAGAGTGTAGGAGAAAATGAAAGCCTTTTTGCTTGCTGTTAGGTGTTAGTCTTTGTTATGTCTAAGGTGCTTATCTTTCTATCTAAGCATAAAAATCAGCAGAAAATTCCTGAAAATTAATATCAGGAGGCCTTTGGCATTTGTACTTAAAGGTCGGTTTACTGAAACATTGCCAAGACATATCTTCAAACATTATATTTACAAAGTTTCTGAAGAACCAAAGTGCCTGGTGGGTTCTGTCTGAGGGAGAGTTCAGCCCGAGCAGATGCATCACTGTCCCAGTGCGTAGATAATATGGGTGGATGGGTTTGAATTTATAAATGGAACAAACATGCAAAAAGTTACTGCAATGGTTCTGCACACCCTGCTTCAGAGGCATTTTTTCAGATACCATTTGGTAACAGTGCTGCCATTAAAGAGGGACTGTAAATTATCTATTTTATTACTCAGTAGACTCTCTTGAGGACATTAAATTGTATCTTGATGGAAACTTATGTACTATAAAATATTTTTTCCTAATAGAAGAGTAGTTATTTAGACTTAACCTCATTATAGTTGTTGCTCTTTTAACCAAGTACTAGAAGTAAGATGTCTGTTATTCAGCCACCAACTGACCTGACATTTGCACTCATGTTTGAAGCTAGCTATTCTTTCTAAACTAGATTGAAAAACAGACTCAGATTATCCACATTTTTGTATACTAAACCCAGACATGTCTAAAAGAGTGAATTTTTATTGTTGTTATTGTAAGTCTTACTTATCTTTATAGGCGAGATACTTTTGCAGTAAAAAAATGTTGCAAAAGAACATTTTCTTTAGCAATAAAGTGTAAAGAGTTATTAGGGAGAGATTTTTTAACAAATATGGCCTTGGGAAAGTACTGTGAGAGGGAAAATTATTTCCATCCATTCATTTACATGACAGTCACCTTGCTGTACACTCTGAAAAACAATAAGGTATACAGCTTAGCAAGAAACAAACCTCCTCAAATATTTTCAGCTAAAGAGCTAGGAAATATTTTTTGTTGAAATATCCTGAGACTTTGCTTTTGGAAGGGTTTCCCTTGAAATCAGATAACACTAGTTGAAGTGAAAAATTTGGTCAATATATAGAAAAATATTGTAGTTATTCAGAAACAGTGTACAGAAACTTTTAATTTTAAGCTTTTCTATATGGCATAATGCAACTGGTAGCAATAAACACATAGGATTAAAATCTGCTAAAAATTTTCTGAAACCAGACTATTAATAGCTAAAGTAAATGGGAGTCATTAAAGTAAATGTGAGATTGTGTCAGGAAGAAAAATCTTCTAGGTCCATTTAATTGTCATGCCTTATTTGTTGAATGTACCTAATGTTTCCATGTGACTTCCCTGACCACACATCGTAAAGCCCTCTTAAGCCATTAAGCCCCTCTTCAGCAAAAAGAGTTAAGTAGTTCATATCTTTGTCTCCACAGCTTGTGCAGTTTAGCTTGAAGTGCACGCAAAGAGTGTTAGGGAAGTGTGCAGTACATATATAGAGCTGCTTTTGTCTTCTGACTCACAGTGTTTCAGGTACACAGATAATAATTTGATAGAAGATATGAATACATCAGAATGTTAGAGCCTGATAAAGAGCTTGATGTTTTCCTCTTGCTGCTCTGATAATATCAGGAGTTGGAATCATCAGGCTTTTATTATCCATTTAATCTCTTGTAGAAAATGTTCTTTTCATGAAGCCACCTTAACTGAACATAATTTTCTATGCTACCGTTATTATTACTAATATTGATAAATCTGATATGCTAATATATTGGCTGCTGTGATCTTTAACTGCTGCGGTGTGGCAGAACCTGTTTGCTCTGGAGACTGCTGTGCTTCACTCGGGACAGTTCAGGGAAGCGCTCCTGGTGACCTCTTGGCAGCCTGGTCGGGCGTGCAAAGCCGGGCTGGTTTCCTTCGGCAGGAAGGGGCTGCGGCTGCTGCTCCGCAGGGACAGCACTGGCTGAGCATCCGCAGGAATGGCGCTACCCAGAGGCGACTCGGGGACTGAGCATCGGCTGCCTCGTGCCCTGGATCAGCAGGCCTCTCGTGGGAAGGAAACGACTTCTTTTCACTATTTTAAGAATATTTTTGCTTTAAAAATAAATCTAGACCTCAACAGCATTGTTGATATATGGATGCTGTTGTTGTATTTTCCTGACTGCAAAAATGTTTTGTGCGAAGTATAAATCGCAGCATGGTAGCCAAGGTCTATGTCAAAGTGAAATGTACAGCTTCAGTGACAGTTCTGTTAAGATCAGTAATTTGTGTATTCTTTCTATCCTTTATACAGGCAACCCTTAATGAAGTACACACATTGCTAATGTCCATCCTGCAGAGAAATGAACTGTGAAAAAACTTAAGTAAACATGTTCCAACTGTTCGTACAAAGGCTTGCAAAAGTCACACATTGTGTTTCCACAGAACTTTCCCCACAATTTGCTGCTGCTCAGCATGTACTTCACTTAGCCTCCTACAATTAAAATTTGCAAACAAAAAAGCTTTCCAGTGCTAACAGACCCATGTGCTTTCCAGCAGACTGGGAGCCACGTGTTTTGGGAACGGCTGGGTACACCACGCCAATATAATAAAAAGGCAACGTCAATCACCTTCTCTCACTTTTTAATAGCTCCCCTCCATGATTCTCCTTCTCTGTCACTAGAAACTTAAGATTAAAGGAACTTTACTGTATTTCAAGTACAGTTTAATCCGTTAAGATGGATCTCCTTCATAGCAATGGCGTGCTTATCATTCAGCATTTACAGAGGGACTACAGGGCTTACCAGGATTTCCTTAATTTTATGTCACATGTTGGCGATCCCCGGAATATATTTTCAATTTACTTTCCTCTTTGGTTTCAGCTCAACCAAGTGGTTGGTACTAAAATGATATGGGTGGCAGTCATTGGTGATTGGTTCAACCTCATATTTAAATGGTAAGAAGTTGGATTTGTTTTTAAATTTGGTATTTTTAATAATAGTTTCTATATGTACCTCAAGGTTTGAAAACTTTCTGTGAATAATGTACTAGTAGGCTTTCCCCAGTAACTGTAAAATAGGAATTCACAATGAAGATAGTTAAGATATGTTTGAAATGGCATTGTGATAAGATGAGAAGAACCTGTAGAACTATTATAGAATAGCTTTGGAAATATAGCTCCTCATATTCTTTGTAAGATTATTTATCATGCTTTGCTGAGGCTTCTTATGTAAAAACCTTTTCATTGAATTTCTGCTTCATTTTGTTTTATTTTTTGTCAGGATTTTATTTGGCCATCGCCCATACTGGTGGGTGCAAGAAACAATGATTTATCCTAATCAGTCAAGCCCATGCCTTGAACAGTTTCCTATAACATGTGAAACTGGACCAGGTAAGAAATGTTGGAGATTACCTTGGTACATTTAATAGGGATAGTGGCTTCAAGGGGGAGAGAATGGGACTTATGAAGGTCTTATATGATGCACAAATCTCAGAGCTCCTGTATAAAATAGCACAAAAAAACAAGTAGAGGAAAAGGAAGAAATGCAATAGCTAATTATTTGCTGTATGACAAGAATATTTACTTCATTGCATTTAAAAGATGCAAGGGAGCGGGATTTGCTTTAAAAATAACTACTATTAGAATGAATGAACTGGCATATTGGAAAGAATTTTTCACAAAACTTGTGAAATGCATTGTTTAATGTGTTCCAAGAAACATTAAACCGGGGGTTTAATGAGGGGCTCTTGAGTTTGAGGGCTTGTTCACTGCTGCAAGAAATATTCAAACCCCCAAAACTGAGTAGGTTGGTTCATTGTAAATAACAATAGTTTCAGCAATTGATTATGTAATGTATCACAAGTGGAAAAGGGAGCCCCTATTCCCAGAACCAGACACTGGCACTGAATGTGTGTGGGGGAGTATGTGTACAAATATATGGGGAAAAATTATTTTTAAAATGTAACTTTTCAATATATTTTCACTTTTTATGTCTCATTATCTTCTCTGTGGAACTCAAGTGCAACACTGCTGAAGTTAAATGAACTTGTGCAACCCTAATGTGTGCAATAAGATGAACTTGCTCTGAGCTAACTGAATTTAGTTTAATTCATTGTGCAAGAAAATACTGACTGTGGAAATGATGTGCTTTGCATCTTGTCAATGCCACTGAAAGCTTTTAAGCAGTTTGCATAGCTGTATTTTGTTAACAATATCCTGCACGACATCCCATTGTAATTGTGAACAAGAAGCTTAAGCCCTTGTATGAGGCAGGGTTTAATAATGCCTGGTCTGTATGTGATCTGCAGTCCCTTTCAAGTTGATTCATTTGGGACCTAATGCAAAGCATTAAAGCCCTTCAGACGTTACCAAAAGCCTTCAGGACAGAGCCCATTCAGTGCTGTGTAGATCCAAGCCCTGGCTCAGGAGACAGTCAGTGTGTTTCAATTTGATTCATTGAACCAGAAGGTGTTTCTTCTTGTTACTGTCTTCCTGAAAGGTTGCTCCTGTTTCTGTCCAGTGGGTACAACTCATATTGATTCCTTCTCTGCACTTACAACGACCACATTTTCTCCCACCTCCAGACTTACCCCGGATCATTAACACTGTTACTAACCTGTTTCTCATTAGCAAGAGGAGGTGCAGCTGTTAAGAGCACACAATCATTGTGTGAGCTTACATGGTCCTTCACACACCTTTTAGATAGCATTTTATATTAAAGGATTAGAGAAGCAGCCACAGACGTGAGAAAAGCAGATCCAAATACTGCTGGGATAGCCTGAACCCCACACTCTGTGTCTCAGCAAAAGGGAAAGCTGAGGGAACTTTTCATATGACTACATGGCAGACAGTTTAGGATCTGAATTTGGTTTGTACTTCTGGAATTAACTGAACTAAAGCCCTGCAGCCTTTTTTTTCCTGGTATTTGTAAGGCTTTACAACATAAACCTTAAGGTGGAATTTATGCTGTTTCTAGTAGGTAATTTGCAGATGATATATGAAATATTATTCCTAGATGACATTTTCCTAGATGACAACAAAGAGAAGCTAATCCAATGCTGACATACATTGCTGTTTCCTTATCAGTGACATTTGTTCTGTAACGAGGTTCAGGAGTGCACACCTGTTAGGAAATTACCAAGAGCTGGTAGAGGGACTCTAAATGTATAGCCAGGCAGAATAGCAAAAATGAATGCAGGCAGTCAGAAATCATTGTGCTTGTCCTGCCTAGACACTTCTGCTTTGCTACTTCACTGAAATATTCTTTTACTCTACTAGATAGTGCTGGATCATAACACATTCTTTAGCCAAAATTATTTCTTCTGACAGTGAAATAACCCTGTCTCTTCTCTTTTGTCTCCACAGAAAGCCAAGATTCAGGATTTACAGATTCCAATCATCTAATTTTCTCTTTCCCAATTTTGATTTGTTGAATGTAAATCTGGTGAACAGGGGAAAGGAAGTGACAGAATAATTTTAGGAATCACTTCCCTTGCATCATGCCAGCATACCTTGTTTTTTTTTGTGATTTTCACAGTTGTAGGAACTTCTCTGTGGCTTCATATTGCTTCCAGTAAAATCAAAATTGTATTTCTAAAATTAAAACAAATTACACATATATTATTATAACCTGGACTAAAAAGAAATCACTGTTGTTCTCTATATGAGAATGCTCCCTGCTATAGACTACTGTGGGTACACAATTAGAGCCTCATTTCATGTGCCAGTTTCACTGACAATCTGTTTTTAATCTAGTTGGTACTGTACAGCACCTTAAGATTTGTAGAATGAATCAAAGTAAAGCATAAACACAGTTTTTCGATGCTTCAGATACATTTCTAGATTAATTACAAAACTACCCAAAATATTAATTACCTGGATTGTAAAAGTGCTAATGAGACACAGCTCGCAATTGTTAACACTATAGTAATTGCAGAAGCAGATAAAAGGCAGTTTGGAAGGTCTATCAAAAGTTATACTGGTACATTAGTTTAGAATGTTACAAATAGCTAAATCTCTGTTGTTCCCCTTAATTATGGGAAGGCTCATTCAAAACTTTTCTCATGTGATCCTCATATATAACTTCTACATTCCATGCTACAGCTCTAAGAGAGCCCTAGATGCATTTTTTTATTTTTAAATCCAAGTAATGGGAAAATACTATGTTTTCCAATCAAGATTCCACCTCACGCTAATATAAGATGATTAGGCAGTTACCTTTTTGATTTCAGACAAGTATTATGGATTCCTTATAGATGAACCTTCTGAAAAATTCATAAGCAAAAATTAACTTTTGAGAAGCAGTTAACATTCTTTCAGCCTTTGTTAGCTATTTCCTTTCTAAATTATTATGTGCCTGAGTAATTGCCAGTAGACATCTTCTGTATGACAAATGTCACAGTCATCATCCTTGAGTTGAATATTTCCTTTTTGTTTTTACCAGGAAGCCCATCTGGACATGCCATGGGATCATCCTGTGTCTGGTATGTAATGGTCACAGCAGCACTTAGCTACACAGTTAGATGGAAAGATAAATCAGCTGTCACCCTTCACAGGTCAGTGTCTTTCCATGATTCCCACTCATTATATTCAGATACTTCTTTATATACGTGCTATGTTTTTAATGGACTTCATTTAAACAAATATTCACAGTCTGTTCTATCTTGTAAAAAACCAAGAGCCTTTTATTATGGTCTACTTCAGCTGAAGAAAAAGTATATTAAGAGGATTTATGCATTTGTATAGGCTGGTATTCATCAACTTGCAGACATTGCATACATTATCTCTGAATCAGTCCTATTAAATCTTCAGTGCTAGAAATTTTTAATTCTATTAATTGTCACTATGTATTGGATTTTTTTGGTTAGTACATAAATGTACTGCTTTGATGGTCATCCTTCTTAGCCCATTTTAAAGCAAGTGAACATAATGTTGATGAAATTCACAGTGATGTGTTGCTCAGCTCTGTGGGAAAGTCCTGCAATTGCTTTGGTGGCTGTCTTTCCAAGGCTGACAAGGTTGTTCCCACACTGTGTGAATTCTGTCATGAAATAATTGAACTTCTGCATATAGCTATGACTTCAGGATGAGAAATATGTTTAAGGTATTAGAACTAATTTAACCTGCCATTGATGACTTACATCACTTAAACCACAGAGGTGTCTTGGACCTGAAACTTCTGAGGTCTGTTTCTGTAATCACTCTTGATAGTGTTTTAGTACTGACTGCTAGTTTTTAATCACCTGATTCTAAACTGCTCTACTTAGTAAACATCTGCTGGTATAAGTGTGAGCCTTACATGATGGGGCTTGGGGTAAGCAAGTAGATGAAATAGCTTGTCTTAATTTTTAAGCACCTTCCTTTTCTCTCTTAGACTAACATGGTCATTCCTCTGGAGTATTTTTTGGATTATCCAGATCAGTGTGTGCATCTCAAGAGTATTCATAGCAACACATTTCCCTCATCAAGTTGTTCTTGGAGTATTTGCTGGTAATGCTGCTATTTTTTCTTTTCTTTTTAACCTGTATGCAAATTGTTTTCAAATTGAGAGAAGAGAGGAGATTTTTAGTAGTTGTACTCATCTTGCAGCCCCAGTGGTGCTCTCCACTCTCTGGAGAATCAGGTATTTGATAATAGTCTAAAGGTAAAACCTGTGAGGTAGAATGTGCCTGCTGCCCAAGTAATTCACACAGCAAAGGGAGTGAGCCCTTGTCCCCTGCCAGTTGATGCTGCCTGCATTGTGTCCACACTGCCTCAGACCAGCTCTGACTGCTTTGTATGGCTGCATCCAATCTGTGACTGTGCTGCCTCTGTGGAAGAGATCACAGAGGAAGTTGCTCCTCCAGGGCTCTGACCTTTCCTCTCAGGAGGAAGCTATTTAGTCACTTCAAATGGTGTCCAGGTGCAAAATAGCATGCGTGCAACGTGGACAAACACAGAGACCTGGGGCAAAATAAAGGAAAAGGTAAATAGCAGGACAAACTCCCCTGGGTGATTTAAGGTGCTAAAGTACATTTTTCAGAGTTACTTAAGCATATTTGGTATTCAGGGAGTCCAAACTATGAGCAGTATCTCTAGTATCTATCTGATTTTAAGGAGGGTGGCCAGTGCATTAAGCAGGGGCTTCCTGCTGATGTTCTCTTTCATGGATGCAGTGCAGCCTGGGCAGCCCTGGCTAACAGCTTTCCCTCTTCACAACCAGGATAAAATGAGTACAAGAGAAGATAAGTGTGTTCTGTGTCTTTTCCTTCAACACTCAAAGCCTGTGTGGGAACTGGTGTTGAATTCTGCATTGCTGGAGCCAGTCTTTGAGTGAGGGACTCTTTTGGAAAAGGAATGTTCCAGTTTACATCTAATATTTGATAGGTTGTCATCTGGGAGATGCAGTCAGGCCTTAAGGTATGCCTCATATCAAAACCATGTAGTGCTTGGTATTTAATTTCTTTTTTCCAAAGTGGCAGTTTTGAGTGGGAGGAAAGGTTTTGTAATGTACTGCTGAAGTGGTAAATTCTGTGTCTGTATATATATACGTATACACAGGTATTTATTACATAGATATATTCTTCTGTCTTCAAAAGTCAAATTCTACAGGGACACTGTAGAAAATCCTTCTTCGAAGTACAAGTGTGTTGTTCCCTGTAACACTTAGTTTCTAATTCACAGGCATTCTTGTGGCAGAAGCATTTGAGCATACCCCTGCTATTCAGACAGCAAGCTTGAGAATGTACATCAAGACAAACTTGTTTCTTTTCATCTTTGCCCTTGGCTTTTACCTGTCCCTGAAGCTTCTTGATATTGACTTGCTATGGTCTGTTCCAAAAGCCAAGAAGTGGTGTGCCAACCCAGACTGGATAAACATTGACACAACTCCATTTGCTGGACTGGTGAGGAACTTAGGTGCACTCTTTGGTTTAGGTCTTGGAATTAATTCTGAAATGTTCATCACGAGCTGCAAAGGCAAAAACAGCTGCAAGATAAGTTTCCGCATATTGTGTATAGCTGCTTCTTTAGCTACGCTGCAGCTGTATAATTTTGTTAAGATTCCTACTCATACTGAGTATTTGTTCTACATTCTCTCTTTTATTAAGAGTGCAGCTATGCCTCTGACTGTAGTTGCCTTGGTTCCATACTGTGTCCACTCGTTAATGAGGACAACTGAAAAGAAACTAAATTAGGTAAAGTTGCAAAATGGTTAGCGATGTGGGGATGGATGTGAACTGTTTAAGAACCCTCTGCAAAGGCAGTTTTGCTAACTCGTTTTAACCAAGGGGATGCCACTGCATCTTTGATCTGCTCATGGTAAATAACCAGTACACCCAAAATCAGTACACTCCAGAATTACTTTGGCAGCTCAGAAATATTAGTTGCTGATTTTATTTCTAGAAATATTGCAAGCGCACTGCAGTATGGTTAGAAATGGCCCAATACTCTGGGTCATAACAAAGTTTAAAAGTATAATCAACGAGCTTTATTTAGCTATGTGGTGGTCCTTTAGTTCTGTCCATCTCTAGCTAGATGATGCTTCAAGCATTGTTTGTATGTAGTGGTACTCGGTGTTTCATTTTTTATATTTAGATCCTGTGTGTTAAACTGCTACACGATGGTGTGACAGTATCACACCACCTACCACTGTATGTACCCAGGCACTGTGAAAAAGGCCAGCAGAGTTATAAACAGGGTTTTAGATTTAACTTATTGAGCTTCCTGAGCAAACCAGCTTCTGAGTAAGTCAGATGAGAAAAAAAAAAAGGTTTTTTCCATTAGACTCTGTAGAATGTTTTTGCATTACTGTGTGTTTTTTGTCATTTTTACTTTTCGAACCTGGTCACATAAATCATGAATGATACAGATCATACCTTCAATAGGGAAAAATGCATTAAAATGATGTAAAAAATCTTTCGGTTCTGGACATCTACACAGAGCAACACATGAAAAGAGTTGTCAATAATGAAATTATCTCAGTAATTATCTCAGCCTCAAGAATTTGTTCATCCTCCTGTATTGCAAAGGTAATTCTCTGCTAATTCTCTCAGATCAACAGTCACATCTTGAAAATACGGTTGCAGACTGTCACTTCAAGTTTATATTCTTTTCAGCTTTGTTTAACTAAGCACATAAGTAACTAATATGTTGAATATATGTTTGCTATATAAAATGGATGTTCTAAATAGGCAAACAGGGGGTACTTTCCATTTTTATTCATTATTTGGCATCTATTGTTGTATATTCCCTTTCAGTGCACAATCTTTAAGCAACATTTTGCAGATACCATCCCATAATACTTAATATACAAGCTAGTATGCAAAGCTATACTATGGGTGGAATGAGGGCTGCATATGTATGATCTGAAAGCAGTAAGGCTTAAAAGATATAAACATAAAGATATTGCTTCTAGACTTCCAATTAGGTAGGAGATAATTGAAATGGAAAGAATCTTATTTAATTGGGTAAACAAGGTGAATAGTTCCACGTTGGCCTTTGGGAGTGAACAAGATACAAATTACAGAAGCAAATCTGAAATAGGCATCCTTAATTAAGAGCCTAGTAAGACTACCTTGACTTAAGGAAATGAGACATCTGCTTTCAACAGTCTGAGTGTTCTGCTGTGTGCATCTCCTGATATCTTCTGTAATGGTTCTCTGAACTCTTTTTCCCCACAGCAGCTGACCTGAAACCCGTCTTTCCTATAACTGTGACTCCTTAAGCAAAATCACTAAGCTAATGGGACTAGACACAAATAATGAAGAACAAAGAGAGCTGTGACAAAGATTCAGCTGTGTTCAAGTTGCTGTGTGCTTTGTTATTCCCTACAGTGAGATGACCCACAGAGGCTTTGCAGAACAGTAGCAGGTTGGTTGAGCTGTTGCCCTGTTCCTGGCTCCTCCTAGCCAGCAGGAGGGGATTCTTCGTGCACAGCTGTCCAAGGTTCTCTCCAAGCAGCTTTTGGATTTAGGGGCAATTTTAAGCTGGGAGTTATGGGTACATATCACATTTCTAGGCTTCTAATAACACGAGAGTCTCTGTTTTCCAGCACTGACAAAGAATCTCTGCTGGGGTAGGCACAACCATAAATGTAGAATGACAGTTGCCATTTCTGCAGTATTCTTCTAAGCTCTGTACAGACACGTAGGAAGACATGGGCTCTCACTCACTTCCTTGGAGTGTCCTATTAATTCATTCTGTAATTTCAGTGCTTCAGGGAAAAGGTCACAGAACAGCTTCCTGTCTGAACCATCTCTTACTTTTCTGCAACTATTAAAACATTACTAAAACAAAGATTGGTGGGAAACCTGAAAAAATTAAGTGTAATTTTACCAGTAACTTCAGAAATTACTCGACTGCTAATGCAATGGCCATAAAGACACTTTCCAAGCAGCTGAGTGTATTGTGGTATAGAGATTTGTGCAACTGCTTGAAGAATCTCGAGAGGGCTCCCAAACCTTCAAACAGAGTTAGTCTTTTCCAGAGTGATGGGATAAAAAAGGTGTCAAAATATAGTCTTGATATTTTGATAGAATTAGAATTGAAAATCAGGACTCAGGCATTTAGTTGTTGCAGTGAAATAAACCCGCAGTGAAATCTCCGTTACTCAGGCTTTAGTAAATGTATTGCAGTTGAAAATTACAGTTCAAACCTTATTTAAATAGACTGCGTGACCTCACTAAGAGCTCAAATTTTTAAACATTTAAGCTGTAATTTCACCAGGCCTTTGCAGCCCTTTATGTTGTTAATATTTGGAACAGCTATAACACATACAGACTTATGGGATGAACTAACTACTCAGGCTAGTTTGGGCCACAAACCTTTTGAATTAAGGTTTTCCTATGTAATAAAGAGGGTGGAAAGTGTGTGATAGATCCCCTTGCTCCCACTAGTAGGATCCCAGGAGAAATTTAACCTTTTATTCTTGACTTAGAGATGTACAAATAATTCTTGGCTTAGAGATGCCTGTATAGCACTGGGATAATGCTATTCCAAAAGTACTTCCATCTCTGCAGAAAGGTTCTCATGAGCCCGGAGTTACATGAAGTGAAGGTGTCCCTTGCTCCTCGTACAAACTGGCTGGCAAGCTGTTCACAACATTCAGTTCACAACACTTGCTACTTGCAGGTTTTCTTTTTACCCTCGCCCTTCCCTGTTTAGCCTTCTTGGTGGAAGGACTTTGGGCCCAGACACACTGGTCCTACCCAGAGTAGTCTGTTTGGAGCAGGGGCTGTGCTTGCAGAGCAGTTACTTAGGTGCTGCCCCAAAACAGAGTCATGGTTGTATCTATCCAGAGGAATTGGGGTGGTTGGAAAATGCAGCTGCCATGGACCGTGCAGAGAAGCATACAGCAGGAGACACCAAATGACACCATCTGCTGGCAAGACAAAGAACTCGGGTCTGGTTGAAAGATGTAAGCAAATGCCTTTGGAATGATTTGGGATTATTGTCACCAAGCCCTGGGGCGGGCACATCTTACCTGTGAGGCAGCTGCAGTGACAAGGGCAGTCCAGCTCTGCACTGAGCACTCCATCAGGGCTTGTTGCTCGTGCCCAGACACACCTTGTAGCACCACTTGCAATCCAATCCCTTTGCACAGGTACCAGAGGTCTGTAATCACCTGCTTGTCAACAGCACGAAGGAATAAAGTGGCACCCAAGGATGTGCAACTGTTTGTGCACACGGTGAGTGCATTCTGTTGGAGCAGCACACTTCCCACACTTGGCCCTCAGCACTTCCCAACTGCCTGAAAACAGGCTGATGTGAAATGGAAGAGCAGCAGCACTGGCACCCAGCTTGGGCTGTGGCCCTGTGCTCCTGCAGGCAGGCTCCTGTGCAGGCAGGGCCAATGTCCTTGAGCTGGCCTTCTCTGCAGCTCCATCCTGAGCAGCCAGCCCTTGTCACAGACATGATCCAATCACACAGAACTACTGGCTGGCTGCTGCAAGATGCTCACGTGCTTGGCTGTGGGGTAAGAGGAGAAATGCTAGAGCACAACAGCCAGTAAAAAAATACAGTTTATTGGTTTATTCAGGTCACAAAAGTATTGTCCTTAAGGAAAAAAATTATGAAATAAGTATACATAGTCATCGTAATTTTTAACACTCAATCTTTTTCTACTACCTTAAATACTAATATTAATTAAATATCATATACATATGTCTGCAGGTTATTGATAGTTACTCTGTCAGTTGTTTCAGTCCTGAGCCATCAAACTACTTATTGCTCTGAAACATAAAAAGGCTAGAAAGATTAAAGCCCATAATGCAGCTTTTCCCTTTAATTTTCAGTTAAGGTTTAAAATACAGACTTCCTTGGAGAAACAGCCATTTCAGTACTGGCTGTGTGAGTTCAGTAGGGTATGTGACAGTAATTCTGTTAATAGAGTTGTACAAAAGATTAAATTGGGTTTTGCTGCCTAGAATTAAGGAATGTCTCCTAATAAATTTTTTACCCTTACAGCTCTATTTAAGTACTGGTTCTGTTGCAGTATTTTTTAAGAAGTGGTGTGACTTCTTATAAAGTGAGTGGAAACCGACCCGCCCACCCACCCAGCCCAGGTGCAGATTTTAGGATGTGGAGAATGACTTTTCCAGTTAATACTCTGTTGTTTAAAACCAATATTTAAATATTGAAACTGTAATCTATACTTTCTTTCTATCTGCTTTGTCTCCAAGATCCCAGTCACTAAATGAAAGAGTCCTGTCATGCTGCAGTCAGTAATCAATAACATATTCCAGTGAAACTTGCAGTAGGTCTTATAATAAACTGTGACAGATACAAGCTTCTCTCAAAAGCAGCTCTTTCCTGACCTTTCTCATTTCTGAATACACTGCTGATCTGTTTATCAACCATATTTAATGTAATGAGCTAATTATGCCCATTTTTTTCACCTTTACTCATCATCGTCTTACCTTCTGAAAAAAAGAACATATCCATCACCATTTCAATAGAAGTGGTTTAAATAACTGATGATTAACTGTAGAATTCTACATTAATTTACCCAAGACATTTATTCCTATTCAAAAATCTTTTTGACAGCTGATTAGGCTGATGAGTGTTAGCTGGAGAGTGGTGGGCTAGGAAATGATCCTCACCAGCTTCTGTTCCTTACCTTGGCTGCTTTCCTTACTTTGTAAGTACTGACAGGTTTGCTGGAGGGGCACGGCTGTGCCGGTGCTGCAGGAGCACGAGGTGAGCCCACCCTCCCCCAGCAGCACTGCTGAGTGGGGCTCCTGCATGCTCAGGAAGGCTCTGTGCTCTCTGCTCTGCAGACCAAACGTTAGGACAGATTTGGTCCCTTCAGGTGTACAGCACATTTGGGGGGTTTTCTCACTCATTCAGCTTACCTAGAGAAAGGGCAGTTCCCAGAACACCAGAGCAGAGCCTTCCCTGATTGCTGGCTGAGGCATGGCAGGGCTGTGCAGTCTGACTGCAGGTGGTGGCAACTCCCCTATCACCAGAAAAGATCTTTCCCATTTTCAGTCTTTTTTTGCTTATCAGTGGGCTTAAGCGAGTCCCTGAACACATCAGGCTGTGCTTAATCCCTTGTGTGTGCTGGACAAGTGTGCTTGACACAGACAGCTTCACACAGCCAGGGTTCCCCAGCTCTCACACTACCGTAGAGCACTCTGCAGCCCAGTGGAGCACCCACACACACACCCCTACCACAAAGTGTTCGCTCACGGAAATCTTTCCGGTTTAGAATGACAGTGATTCAGCTGATTGGGGCTCCAGTAGTAACAAGCTTCCAGTAGGCTCCCTCCATGGCCATGAGCTGCTGGTGCGTGCCCGTCTCGATGACGCGGCCCTGCGACATGACGGCGATGGCGTCGGCGTTCTGGATGGTGGACAGGCGGTGGGCGATGACGATGCACGTGCGCCCCTCCCGCGCCCTGTCCAGCGCCGCCTGCACCGTCTGCAGGCAGCAGAGGGGCAGAGTGAGAACGTGCAAACCGAGCTGGAGCAACCCATTGCTTCAGATTCACTAACTGTGTTCTGCAGCTCTTGTGAAAGGGACAATGAGACCAATCAGCCGTTATGGGTTATAGATATGCCAGAGCTGGGCCGTGAACTTGTTTACCAGCAGTACAAACAAGGGACAGCTAAACACAGACAGCAGTAGAAATTAAGGAAGGTCTTTACTCCGCTGACATGCTAAATGTCAATGGATGCTTTGAAATTCAGGCAATGAGTCTCCACATTTCTGAAAAAGTGCTGCCTCTCATGGGCAGTTTAAAGAGCACTTGGAGCTGGCTGCTTTTTCTTACAGCTGTACCTCCTGCACTTTTTGGAAAGATCATTAAAGGTGAAAGTGTTGAATTCATAATGCAATCATATAGTGGAGTACATTGGCATATCTATAGAAGACAAAAGGTACTGTATGTTGTAAAGCATTGTGTTAACTTTCCCTTATTGCTTATCACTGTGCATTTACCTTTTCACTTTCCGTGTCTAAGGCAGATGTAGCTTCATCCAGTAATAAAATTTTAGGGTCTCGTATGATGGCCCTTGCTATGGCAATGCGTTGCTTTTGCCCACGAGACAGCTGGGATCCTTGAGCCCCAACATTGGTTTCATATTTCTGAAAATTTTACAAAAGGAGTATTTTATTCAGATGTAAGTTAACACAGCAGTACACAGCCTAAAGGAGGAGCAGGAGAGAGGCAAGAATGCTGAGCACTGCTGCCTCCTTGCAGGACCTGGGAATGCAGAAACACAATGCAGCAGTAACATGTTTGGGAGAGGTTTTCAAGCCATGCTTTGTCTGCATATTGCTCTGGAGCCCAGGCAGCACAATGTGGGCCTGGAAGAAAAATGTAATAGCAAGATGTTGGCTGATTTGTCTGAGGCAAAAAGAATTCTCCCTGCCCTAGATTTGGGAGAAGAGGCTAAAAGTGATTTAAGGGCTTTCTAGAAAAGTGCTTTATTTGGGTACCTAAATTGTATCCACATCTTATATGTTCTTTTTATATTTATATTTTTTCAGTGCATTTAAATACTTCTAAAGTGTGCATAAGCAGCCAGCTTCAACTATTTATGTCTAAGCATCATGTCCTACTCACAAGGCAAATCTCCCACAGCTGGGAACAGGATTTATGTATTGTCTAGTGTGTAAGAATTCAGTAGCAGCTCACACCTGAACGCTCAGGAACACAACAAATGGTCAGGGCACCCTCTTGTGCCCACTGTCACAGCTGGAACAGGACAGCAAAGGGGCACAGGTGTAGCAACTTCAGCAGGTTTTGGAGCAGCTCCAGCTGCAGTGAGCAGCCAGGGCCTGGCAATACTTACGTTAGGCAGAGTCATGACAAAATCATGCAGCTGAGCCTTCTGGGCCGCTTCTATGACTTTTTCCATTGTCGCCTCTTTTGTGTTACTGCCGTATTTGATGTTATCAGCAATGCTGCAGTCAAATAGCACAGGCTCCTGTGACACTATTCCAATTTTCGATCTAAGAAACTGCACGTTTACGGTCTTAGAGTCATGGCCATCTATTAACTACGAGGAAACGGGAGAAAACTTGAAACGTCATTACAGAACAACAGCTTGCAACACCCAAATAGTTTATAGCAAAACTAAATGATTTAACCATATCATTAAAACACAAACACAACTGATTTAAAGTTACTGGTTGAATTGCTTATATTTGACTTCTTTGTGCATGATGTGTATTTTGTGGTATGGCTTTGATCCATACCACAAAATACACTAGACCATTTGCTCAACTTTAAGTCCTAGTGAACTATTTAATTGCTTGAGATTAGGCACATGCTTTATTACCTTCCTAACATAGTGATTACCACACAGATTTTTTCCAGAGAAAGAGAAATCAATCTAGATGGGTAAGTATTTACATTAGGAAAACATATAAAAGCTTTTTAAGCTGTCAGTAATTGAGTAACTGGAAGTTAAACCTAGACAAGTTGCAGGCTCTTTATTGCTCCATTCAGACTTGGTTTTGCTTGTGCTCTCACAATGCACAGCACACATTTGTACGTTTCATTCAGAAGCTACCAAGGCAATGCCTATGGCCTCCATAATACATGGTCTTGTACATAATGCACAATTCTGATCTTGTCTGGGTATGTCTGAGATAATACCTGGAAACTGTCCAAACAGTCCACACCTGTCCTTTCGAGAAGGAGCTGGAGCCTCAAGCTGCCCCTGTGCGTGCCCCCAGTGCTGGGCTGCACAGCAGGACACAGGCAGAGGGCCCTTGGAGCATTGCTGAAATCAACAGCACAGAAAACACGTTGTCTTTGCTTACCACACTTCCTTGCTCAGGGTCATAGAAACGCTCCAGAAGCTGGACACTGGTGCTCTTACCACAGCCACTACTTCCAACAAATGCCAAGGTCTGTCCAGGCTTAACAGATATAGATAGTCCTTTCAGGACCTGAATATCAGGCCGAGAAGGGTATGTGAATTTACAGTTAAGAAATTCAATGCTTCCCTTGAAATCATCCTGGTGAAGAAAAAAAAAGGAGAAAGATGTTACAGTGAGCTCAAGCTCAACACTGAACTGTTAAGTAAAAAACAACTCTTCCTCAGATCCATTCTTGCATCTTTTGCTTAAAATATGACATTTATGCTTATGAATTATCTCAGTAAAAGGAAAAACCCATACTGGAGTAGCTGTCCTAGAGGTGAAGCTATTAGTTATAACACTATTTCTCTGCTTACACTTCCCTGCATGGCACTGGTCAGAGGCATCAATTAGAAATGGCATTGCCTTGCAAATGGGTAAGTTTTTAATTTTAATATAGATACTGTGTATAAAGTAAAGAATTTCAATTCTCTGGGTCTGACTTTTCAATTCACCAGAAACTGAGCAATTTTCATCAATATATTAAAAAAATTCTTTGTCTCCTCATGAACACCCCACACCCATTTGATGCAAATGGAAAAACCTCCATTATAAAACAGCAATAGTCAGGTTTGTTGTGAACTGTAAAGCAGGAAATAAGAACTTGCAATTCTGTGAGTCCTCCAAATCAGTTCCATTCAATTTACAGGAGTTTTACACTGACAAATTCCTAATGGCTGACTTTATACTACTCTTGCTGTCTAGTACAGAGCTTGCTTCCAAAAGAGCAAAGACAAACAAAAATTTTACAATCAGTATAACCTTCTTGTAAAGCACTGATCCTCATTGACTCCTAAATCATTAGTGCAACTTCCATGCCTGTAGTGAGCTGACTGACATCACAAATTACTCATCTCCACTCTTACCCATTTTTCCCCTTTTTCACTGTAAACACTGATTTTAGGAAGCCGATCAACCAGTTGGAAAAAGCGTGCAGCAGATGTTTTGGCTTTGGCATAGTTTGGGGTATAGGAAGAAGCTTTTCCCAAAGCAGTGCCGCTGGTGACGATAGCAGAGATCACCCTGTGGGGAAGGGGGACACGGTCATTCTCGACAAGAGTCAGGAACCTGAACCCCAGAGCGAGCCCAGGGCTGCTGCACACCCGTTTGTGGCTGTGGGCGGGCTCTCACCTGAAGACGAAGCTGTAGTGGAGCCCCTCGGTGTCCACCAGGAACCCCCCGTACCTGTAGGAGACAGAGTTGGCAATGAACACGATGCTCTGGGCAAAGCCGAAGCACAGCCCGTACACGTGGGCCTTTTTGGTTGCAGCTCTGTAGGGCATATCCAGGTGCTTCTCAAAATTCTCAATAAACATCTTCTCCTTTCCTATCCCAGCCACCGTTCTGATGTTAGACAGAGCTTCACTGGCAATCTGGAAGAGAAAAGAATAAAAATGGCTAAAAGCTCCTGGTTTTTACTTGGAAAAGTAGAGTGTGCTCTCACAAGTGCACAACTCTTTCATGAGCTCAGGACACTGATGCAATGTATAAATCCATTCAGACATGGTACAGACTGGCCCAAACATCAGCCAGCCTGAGGAGACCCTTTCCTACAAGCAGTTACCTCCTGACACCCCCAGGAGCAGCGCTCTGCCTGCTCCACTGGAGCTGGTACTGCAAGCACTCACAGGCAATCGGGCACATGCTCTCGCTTGTGACTTATTTCACATAATGTAAATATATATGTGACATCCACAAAAGGAAAGGTGGTTTTAGGAATGTCTTTGATTGCATGGATTTATTAACTAAATATGTTTATTTTAATTGTTTTTGTTACTTTTAGCAATAGAGAAAGAGTTAAAAGGGATGCTATCCCCAACTTGTTTCATAAATTAAACCCACTTGAATTAACTAAGTTTCCTCTCCTGCTCACCCTCCCTCCCTCTATGATGTCCAAAAGGCTGAGATGGAACATCTAAATCATCAGGGACACAATTTCCAAGATTTTTACCTTGTACATAGGCAGAGCTTATGCTTGCCTATGCACATAGAAAAATGCAACACAAGAAATGATGAGATAATCCCCACAGGAATTTGTGTGGATCTTTAATTAATTGTAGGCTTCGTATTGTAATTTATTGCCAGTCAGAATTTGGGTTATGTGCCAAAAAAGAGTTCCACAATTTCATCTACAGAAGTAAATTGACAGCTTGGTTGGTCCTAATTTCACCCTTTTAACCCCAAGTAATTTTATTAAGAAATTGTTTTAAAATGGTGTAATTTGCTTGGACTTTGATAGTAAATTCATAATGTAACACATTCTTTTGGGAAGCAAGTGTGGTATATAGCTTATGAATGTTTTCAGCACATAGGAAAAGACCTGAATGTAGGCAATCAGAATTCCAATTTCAGGGTTTTTTCCTGGCCAAAGTTAAGAGCCAGTGTCCTGCATTATCATTCAGTGTGAAGGAGTAGATAAGTAGGTGCTGTGGATTGGATTGTGCAGACTGGGCTTTTCCATGTTTAGCATGGCTGGTGAGCAATCACTTTGGAAGAACTCGGTGTTTTTAGCATTTGGATGCAGTGCTGGCAAATAAATTTAAAAATAACACCAGACACAAACAGTCACCACCAAAACTTCTCCATCACAGCCTCTGGGTTGTTCTATTGAGTAAAAGCTGATGCCTTGACTCATTAGTGGAGTTTCTCTCCTTGTCAAGAAGTGTTTTGATTAATGAGTTTTGTAAATAATTAACCATTCTGGGTGCGGGCAATTGGTCAGGTCCTAATTATTGAGATGGGAAGGGCTAAGAGCTTAATTCTTAAGCTGGTATGACCCACCATAGGAGCAATTGTCCTCTCAAAAATCCACATACTGATTTGTGGTTCAGTGCCAGACTCAGCATTTCTAGATGAACAAGTATCACTGCTTTCTGAGGGCAGCAAAATCACAGGGCATCAACAAATGGGTGTTCAGATACAACCCAGAAAAGGTGAACTGGCCTGCTGAGAGATCTGTGCCTACCACTACAGCCCAGTAACTTTTGGCAGGTCAGCCACATTCCATGCACCAAATGCTTCTGCAGTTTGGGAGTTCCCAATGGTGTTTCAGTGGTTTGACAAGCTGAAATATTGCAACTTATTCTCAAAGTATTTCTAGTTTCATGACATCTGAATTACTTATGGTCCCTAATGACTGATTTTTCATCTACCCGTGGCTGCAAATATAAATTAATCTTTAAACAGCATTACCCGGCCAGTAGCTTCCAATGCTTTCTTGTCCTGCGAGGCAAATCCTGTCAGCATTTTAGCCTGCACAGCTCCAGATAAGGCCAAAAATGGCAGGAAACACATTATTACCAAACTCAGTTTCCAGCTGAAGTAGAAGGCAATGATCATGGCCACCCCAATGTTAGTAAAGGAATTGACAATCATTCCTATCTGCGATCCAGTTGCCTTTGAAGAAAAGAAAGACATTATTGACTTTTACTTCAAAAACAAATAAAACAAATCTTCCTACAAAGCTTAGAAAACTGTATATTAAAATAAAATAAGGCACTAATAGCTACTGACTGCACAGGTACTCAGCCAGTTTGGATATACTGTTTCCAAGTAATCGTATCAAGAGGAGGACTGCAAATGTCCAATATTCCTTTGATCCATCAGATTTTCCATTGAGAATTCAGACTGTTTCTGCTGATTGTGAGAAAGATAATCTAACTACTGGAATCAGTTGCCTTGGTGCTGGAGAATCATTCATCTGCATACATTGTTAAGCCTCTACATTTATCCATCTAGATATAAATAATCAACAGGACCCTTTTGTAACAGCTATTAACAACAAAGCCTCAGCTGTGCTAAAATCAGTAGGCAACATCACTGAAAAGGGTTGAAACAAAGTTGTATTTCTGCCTATCCCTTTATTATGGAAAAAAAATTAAATACAGCTTTGACATCATCCTTATTGAATGCAGTTGTCTGCTCCTTATGTACTTCAACAGCACTATTCTTTTTAATAGACTTGATTTATTTACTCAAAAGTGATTTTCTTTCATAGCAGTAAACAGCCCCCTAAATGGGATCTACATTGCTATGTATTAGAATAAAAAAAATGCATTTGATATCCTTGATGATTTTGAGTCAAACTCATTTTCAGGGTGTGAACTTGGCAGCACAAGATTCATCATCTGCTGCTCCTCTGACCTGCAGCAGTCTGTGTCAGGCAGAGAAAGGAGCAGGGCTCTGCTGCTCAGGCAGCTCTGGTCCCCCTCATCTCCTGCGAGCTGTGGGCTGGGGCTGTGCCCCACTGCTCTGCCTGGGCTTTGAACAAAGATCCCCCTTAGCAGGCTATGAAGTGTTTCACTCAGAGCTTTACAAGTTTATTATTTCAATTAAAAGATGCTCTGCAAAGTGCCTGTGAGGTTTGCAGCTGGTTTCTCTGATTCTGTAGAAATTGCTGCTGACAGGGGTTTTGGAAAGCTCTTCCCTCAAACTCCTGTTAATAGCTATTTAAAACTAACATACAATCTTCAGTCAAGCTGAAACATGACAATTTTTGCAACAAAACAAATCTGTACATCTCCCTCCTTGTTTCTAGAAAACTGTTTGCATTGGAGCCCAGTGAAATGGCATCTGACTCACTTCTGCCAAAGGATCGGTTCAGATGGGTGACAGAGAGAGCTCAGCACGGTTTAACCCTCAGCCACTGAGGAGCACACTTCATGAGTTCGTGTCTCTCTTCCCCAAATACTGAAACTGGCTGCAGGACTCCCAGCTGGAGCACCAGCCAGCACTGCAGAATGGGTTTTCAAGTGGGTTGTCAGTTTAGATCAAAATTGCCACAACATGCACAATACCACGCTGAAAACTGGAAAACGTAGTTATTAATGACTGTCAGTAACATACTATTTTGACATAATTTTGAAATAAACACTTAAGCATTATGGCAAAAAGGCTAATTCATTTCCAGAAAGAAAAGAAGATCAAACTCTGCACTGGGTGTTCCTTCCCATTCCATTGTTGGTTGGTATTTTATTCATTACTGTCGGGTCTTACCCCTTGGACCTGAGAGGCATCTGTTGCAAGCCGTGTAGTCAGAGCCCCGGGGCTGTTCCTCCGGTCATCAAACCACCCAATGTCTTGTCCCAGCATAGCCTGGAAACCAATTTTCCTCAACCTTCTTGTGAGCAGCTCTCCAGACTTGGCAAAGGTGTATCCCTGGGGTGCATGAGAATAAATAGAGATTGTACAGAGAGAGATCCCCACTGAGAAAGGGTGCAAAACCAAAAATATGTATGGTGAAATTGGACTGCTATTACCTGTAGAAACTGTGTGAAAAATGAAAGAACTCCGACTAAGACAAAGAGCACACAGACACCATTGATCTGTTTTTTTTGGTTTTCTTCATCAAGAATGGAGAAGGTCTTTGAAAAGAAATAAATAGAAATGTCAGTTTTGCTGTGTGTGAAGTTTGTTCTTGACTCCCAATTGCCAAGTGCAGAAACCCACCCTAGAAGCAAAGCCAGAACACAGAGCTCTCCCTCTCTCACTCCCTGCAAAGGTCCAATTCATTATTTTTCTAAGGTGAGCCTGGATTAAAATGTGATGGGTTTTACTCCTATTAAACAACAAGTTCAGTGTACTCAGTGCCTGCACACACTCCTCCTCTTTGTGGCCCATCCCTGGTTGTAATTAACCACTCACCCCACTGTAAGCAGTGATCACCAGAGAACAGCAGTGTAATAACCAGCAAAGTAACACAGCAGCAGGGCAGCAGCATCGTACTCCTCTGCTCTGAGCCAATTGCAACTTCATGGGGCTGAACAAAATAAAGTCTGTAAGTAATTATACCCCAGTGGGACTCCCTGCAGGACAGTCACAGATGCTGTAATTGCCATGGGGGGGCTCCAAGATGCACCTACTGTTTTCCTGAAGGAGTGTGGATACGAGCCATTAATTTACTGCTGGGCACTTGAGAAAAGCCTCAGTGCTTCAAGGGGAGTCCCTCCACCCCATTCAGTATCAATCTCCATGGTATTTTCAATTTTTATTATCTGGTCTTTTTCAACACCTGCCAATGTTATTGGCTGCTGCAAAGGAGGTGCTCCAAATTCATCCTTTAGCAATTCCTTTCCATCAGAGTTTACCCATCTGAAGTTCTTTATCTGAATTACTTCTGCTGCTTCCAGATGGAGGTCAAAGCTCACGTTCGTACTCCTCCGCTAATCTTAAATTAATTCTCACTGGATTTCACAGGTAAAATGACTATAAATTGTCCAATCTCTCAATCTTATCTGCAAGGTGTAATTAAAAGTAACTTATGCATTCAACTTCTGCCTATATCAAAACCAGCCTAAATTCTTCTAGGTGAGTATTTAACGGTAGAAAGAGAAGGAATTTGCATTACAGCTACAAAATATGAAAATTACATGAAAATAAACTCAAGTACTAGTCTTAAAAGGTCAACCCATGCTATTTTTTGTTTGAAATGAGCCATACCTCAAAGTAACAGAGAGGAATTAGAGCATGAATCTGAGAAGAAGAAATAGCTCTTCTCTAGCGGGAATTTCACTTCAAGTATTTTAACTTTGTATATTGGTGCCTTGGCAACAAAATAAATCCTGCCGATTCCAAAATGATAATATGATAATATCATAACAGCCCTTAGTGTTTCAAGCTAAGAGCTGTTCCAACACCATGGTGTCATATCTGTAGCAAGTACATGACTGTCTTAGATGAATCTTTCTTTTAAAGAAAAATATCACCAGGTATGTTTTAAGCTGTCATAGTAAGACCAAAACATACAATGATCTGTGGCTGCTCCTATCCCCTTAATGAAATCCACTGTACGTTCAGTAATTCATGTTTGACCTAAAATTGAACAGGCATTGAGCAGATTTAATCTATCTTTGTAAGTTATGTGTCTGGGAGAGATATCACTGTTTTGGTTTTGTTTGTTGGGTTTTGTTTGTATTGTTTTGATTTTGTTGGGGTTTTTTTCTGTGGGAAATATTCTAGTTAAATATTAAATAATACTTAAATAATAAATAATATTACTACTAATAATAAATAATAATAAATAATAATACTTAAATATTAAATAATACTTAAATAATAATAGTTAAATTCTTTGACAAAGAGATACAAGGTACACTCATAAACTGTGTCCTATGAGGATTCTGGATTTTAGAATTGCTGTGGTATTGTGATGGCATTTTCTGTGTCATCAGGGTGTGCAGTATCCAGACATGAATTGGAAAGTGCAGTTCATAGCACTGGACATGCCAGAAGCAGAGCTGGCCTAAAAGATAACCAGGGCAATAACTAACAACTCCTCACGGTGAGTGTTCATCCATGTTGATGTCATGCAATTGCAGTGCTGTGGGACTTTTTTGTGTGACAAAATATCAGCAAGATCTCTGTTGGAATTAACAGGAGTTCTAATGAGTACAACTGGTAAACAGTGTGATAAACACAGTATATGATGGAACATGGTAAATATGTAGTTGTGAACTGGGATGCAAAACATTCCTCTCCAGAGATACTGGTGGCTTTTTCACAATTGTCCTGAGTGCTGCCTCTGCACAGTCACCCAGAAGCACTGGGATGGCCCCATACATACATGGGTCAAACTTCATATTTCTTCCTTTCAGACTTTGAAATTTTTCTCTCTAGTCAAACAAATAAGTGTCAAACACAAGACTGAGCATTGCAAACAGATATGAATGCTTTCCCTAGGATCCTACAGTGAGTCCCAGTAAGTATTTATGCTTGTTATAAAGAAAATTTTGTCCATTGTTCCTGTATGGCTGGATGGTGGGCACGATTAAGTAGGATTCCTCATTTAAAGAAAGTCAAAGGCATGTCCATGTTCAGATCATATAAGTCTCAGCAGTTTTGGTGTGGGCTGCCTTTTATCTGGAGCCATGGACTCCATGTCCTACAGCAGTAAGAGCACATCTTTCAGCTGAGTTTCCCTGGAAAGGATCCATACTCTGAGACAATTCCACAGGGAGAACCACAGCATAACTACTGAAAACTTTGTTCAAAAGGTACATACACAGTATTACCCAGGTCTTCATTGACTTTCTGGGACTAATTTCTGAAAACCTTCAGGGCACACTAAGCTAAATGTATCCTTTCACTTCACAGCTGTGGGGATTTTTCCCTCACTTCCCCAGCATATTTGTCCCAGAGTATAAGCCCACATGTCTGACACAACAAGATTGCAGTTATTTGGCCAGACCTGAAAGCAGATGTATGTTCCATCTGCCTGACTGCCTTGGCACCAGGCAGAAATATTTAAATTAATGAAACACAGATATTGGACATTCCTCATGTTCATTATGGCTTGTTTTTTTCTTGCAGCCTCTCTCCTTTGACTGACTGAGGCCTTCAAGAGCAGGAATTCATCCTTGGCCATGAAGGTATTTAGCATCTTGCAGGATGGCATCAGCCCCAGACATCCCAGGGTCTACAAGACCCCTCTCCAAAGGAATCAATGTTGGATTCCCTGTGGAAGGTGCCCAGCAGTGTCTCACCTGCTGGCTGTGCCTAAGGGCCAGGCACACTGGGCAGAAGTGCCAACTGCAGCAGCAGGGCTGGAACATCCTCTACTCTCCTGCTCGCAGGAGCTTAGCAAATGCCAAACTGCAAGTAAATGTGATTCAAAGACCTGAGCAACTTCCCAGAGAGAAATATCTAAGCCAAAACAGTTCCCCCAAAAAGACAAACAGCAAAAGGTCAACCTTTCTTTTAATAGATTGCTGGCACTGCTCTTAGAATCCTTTTCTACCAGGAGCTCAGATGCTGGGGCATTCATTCTTTCATTCACTTTTTCCTGCCTGGAAGGTTTTCCACCTCTGATATCTGTCTACCTTTTAAGACATATATTTTTGCACATGTGTACCTACCATGACCTGAGCAAGTGAGTGTGAAGCACAAGTTTTATCCTAACTCAGATGGGTACCAAAACCACGAAAAACCAGAGGCATTCCCATTTTATTCCCAAAGAATGTGTCATTACTTTACTTAATAAAATACAGCATGAACAGATGGGTTTTCTCTAGCCTAATTCTTGAAAATTTAGGGCACTTTCCTAGGCACTAGTTAGAGCAGCACTGAATATCTTCAGACAGCCCTCCAGTTTCCCACTAACTTGGCAAGCATTTCCCCAGAAAGCTTTTATACCAAAGGAGAAGCATCCTCTATCATAGAACGTTTTTGAAGAAATAAACACTCATGGCTGAACTCAAGTTTCAAGAGAGGCTGTGGATTTTGATAATATTGCATCCTTTAGTGAATGTTAAGGTTTAAAGCATATTCCTAATTCCAAACCTGTTGATGCAAGCCTACTCTTTGCTGGTGGCTGTGAACCCTGTTATAATTATCTCTCTCTCCCTGGGCATTCTACAGTGAGCAGGCAGCAAAGAGGTGCCTGAAATATGTAAACAAAAAAGTGAAGTCATTTTTAGATTTGATCCAAATCTTTCTCAAAGGCTTGCCCAAGTCTGTGCAGTAAAATTCTGCAGAGAAGGACCTTTGCATATGTCTCTCTCCACTGTACCTGCATGTGAGGTACATTTTGTCTCATCTAAAATAAACTGTATGCAAGTATAGAAACCCATTCCCAACAGTTCCTGGAAAATGAACAAAAGAGATAACGAAGAACATGACAAATACTGATAAGCCTACCCCTTCAAAGATAAGTGTGATGACAGTGATATAAATATCTCTACTGAATAATTGTTTATAGGCAAGAAGGTTAACCCCATTTACTTGACAGGATCTAAAGATTTGCCAAAACATGTCAAGTTGTGCATCATACCTTCAGTCTCCTCTGTTTCAGAGCTAAAACACACTTTAAAATGTTACCATAACATACCCCAAGAATCTGACTGAATAACAAAGCATAGAGTGGATTGACAGCTCCATTCACAGCTGCTGCCAGAGATCCAAGCACCAGGTATGGCCACTCAGAAGCATTGTATTTCAAAATTCTGGTGAATGGGACAGGCTTGGCATCTTCCTCCACAACAGGTTCCTAAAAAACAGGTTGGATAGATGAAGTGAATGCATTCCCCAGTGATGCTCTCCCTTTGACAGCGAGATAAAATAGTTAGCCTGGTTTGTTAAATTAGGCATTTTGTGCCCAAACAGCTGCTCTAACTTTGGACAGGAGTCTGGAGTTCTTTTGTGGCCCTAATGAGACAAGTTTATTTAACAAGAGGGTTAAATAAACAACAACTTTTACATCCCTGGGGGAAAAGAGAGAGATTGATACCTTTTTCAGCTCGAATTGTTCCAGCTGAAGAGGTTATTTACAACCAGGTTAAGGTTTTCTGCCACTGAAACTCAGCCTATTCCCTTTCAGCTGTCTCCAGATGAGATGTGATGCAACACCCAGTGCCAAAACTTAAATTCCCTCCTCACAAGCAGCTTTTTGTGTCACTCACTCGATCTCTTAAATATTACTTTTAAGTATTGTGAGTGACCACACTGATCAGACTGCATCAAATTAACAGGTATGTGATATAATTAAAACAAGAGAGATCTCAGAGTGATAGCTGGATTCAGGCTTTTTACATGGTAATTGTGCCTCCCTTCTATGAAACATCCTCAGACTATGTGCCTGGTGAGGGCAGAATATTCATCATGAAATTATAACTCATCCTGCAGTTTGATTTGTGCAGAATTTTTGTAACACTTAGTGTGCTCAGCCCTGCTCACTTCTCTCAATTCCTATGACTAGAAATGACCAGACAGAAGAGACACTGTGAAGACCTATCTCTTGGAAATATGCAGGGAGCAGTGGGTGGAAACATCCTGTGTTTTCTCTTTCTTCTGAGCTGGTGCCAGAGTGAGAGCACTCAAGCCCTGTATTTGTCCACAGAAGAGGCTTGGCCATGGCAAAAAGAGTAACTTCTAACTGCTGCTCTCTGCACTGAGCAGCTGCAGCCCTGCAAATTGGTGCAGCACTTGGGAAACCCACTGGGCATGTTCCTAGATATTCTCTGTAATTTTAAGGCATGATGGCCTTTGTTTTCTATGTCAGTTGATTGCATGAGCACGCTGACAGCAAAAGGATTCTGGGTTAGGTTGCAGTGAGGGTGTCTTTCTGCTCAAGTCTACAGATGATTTTTAGATGAAAGTGAATTTATTCTTTACTGAACAAGAAGCAGTGCCATTTGTATCACTGATTAATTACATTTCACAGACTGAGCAGTTTGCTTTTTGTCACTTAATTCAGCTTTTATGAATAGACGTTTTTCAACTAAATCTACAACATATATCAGTTTACCAACAGGTAGACAGCAAATAGCAAAATTTCTGTGCTAGAAATTTTATATGGGCCAATAATCATAACAGCCATCAAAATGCAGCCTAGGGTTTACACAGAGATAAAAACTGAAGCTGTGGTTTTTTTAAGTAGAGAAAAGGATCAAGCCAAGAAAATGTACCTGCCAGGAAACTCCTAAGATACCAGCACATAGCTACAGATGATCATTAACAAGCAATATAACCTCTTCAGTTGAAAATTTCATAACAAACTATTGGACCTGACCTTTTTTGCTTTTCCATCATCTTCTCCATAGGAAGGCATAAGGTAGGTAGACTCTGCAGGATCCCCTCCAATCGACAGGGGAGGGTCAGGGACCACGTTGGAGAGCTGGGACCTGGAGCGCTGCCGAAGAGAAGCTCTGCACAGGGGACAGAAATGGCCTGTTCTGCACAGCTCAGTAACAACAAGAATTGCTTGCAAAGCAAGTACAGTCATATCAACTTAATCAGAATGCACTCAAGCAATTCATAGGAATCCCACAGACTTTTTCTTTCTTAATATGTTCTCTCAACTTCTTGGGAAGAAAATATCTCACCAACAGGGACAAAATCATACTCCACTCACACCGCTCAGACATTGTCTGAGATGTACAATGTACTGGGTATTTGTTAAGGAAAACTGTAGTGTGTCCTACTACATTTGTACAAGTTATTAAGACACCAAGTCCAATCACTGTTACCACTACCAGTAATTCAGTCCAGCAAAACAGGGTGCTGGAACAAACCACCTCTCTCCCTGACAAAACATAACTCTGTGATGTAGGAGATGTATTCATTTGCACATGCCTCACATGGTCTTGCCTGGAAAAAATAATAAGTGTCTAGCTACAAGACAGTCTGGCTGTAAAATGCTTTAACTTTCATCAAGTAGAAGCCATAATAAAAATGTTCTTGTAGATTGCATTGATTTCTCAAGTAATTGCACAGCAAGTAATTTCTCAAATGACTGGACTGAAAGTCCAGTTAGATATTACAAATATGGCTGTATGTTAGCAATATAAAAACCAGAACATTAACAGAGGAGACCAAAATGGGAGAGAAGGTACTATGGGTAGAAAGGGGTAAAATTAAGAGCCTTGCTATTTATCCATGGACTTCAATCAGTAACATTATTACTCAAGCTACTTCTTTCCAAGTGAACTCTCAGTAAAATGCTTGCAGCCCTTCAACCCTCTTTTGCACAGCCCACAGAAAAGTGATTTATTAGCACTACTGGGATTTTGGAATAGGGGGATGAAGTAGAAACATTGAGAGTAGTCTGGAAACATTGGGATTTACAACCATTTTTAAGACTCACCGCAAACTGGCCTGGTAGCTTCCCCTGCTGAATGACTGGACATTCTCAAGATTTGGCTCAACCACATTATTCTCTGCTGCTGCAAAATACAGTATATAGAGCTCTTCAGTTAGTGCTAAAATTGAATCCAGCCTAAGTACACTGTGGCTCTGCAAAAAAGGGCAAAGTCTCCAAGTCATAAACGGAATCCTTCATAGAGGGCAAGGGGTGTAATACAGCCTTGCTACTCAACCTACATGTTTCACAAGTTTTATATCTGTATTTGACATGATGAAGTTAACTGAATATTAGCCCAAGGACAATCTCACTTTGGATGTGACTGCTAAAGACTTTTTACCTATTTTAGCTCTGCAATTGCTCTCTTATTTCAAGATAATCATATCCAATGCATGCTTCACAAAAATATAACAGATCATTCTATTAGACCTTAATTTCCAGAAGCTTTGATTCAAATCTGCCTCTAGCAAAACCAATAGGGTGGTTTCAGCATACTCTGTAATGTGCCTGAATTCCAAATGCAGCAGAGCTGGACTTTTGGCACTCAGTGGAGCTATAAAATGATGGAATACTGCGGGTCAGAACTAATGTTTGAGGGCAGACATATTAGGAAGGTATTTCAGTGCATATACAGCAAAACCACTTTGGCCAGGGCTATCAATATATTATTTCTACAAGTGATAAAATTCAGCCATAAAAGCAGAAGAAAAAAAGAAGCTACTAGCCCTTATTAAAAGAAAAAAAAAAATTAAATCTACATTCTGTGGGATTTTCCGTGATTTCATAAAAGAAAACAAAACGCTTACTTTCTGTTTCTTCTCTAGTAGGTGCTGTGTCTCCTTTGCTCTGCAAGGTGACCAACATGAAATACACCCCTTTCCTGCTGAGGAGCTCCTCGTGAGTCCCTCTCTCGACGGCCCGGCCGCGCTCGAAGCCGACGATGGCGTCGGCGGCTCTGACGGCAGAGAGGCGGTGAGCGATGGAGACGGCGGTGCGGCCGCGCCGAGCCTGGGGACAACCACAGCGGCTCAGCGCGGCCCGAGCAGCCCCGCAGCCCAAAGGCTCCCGCACCAACCCAGGCTCTCCAGGGGCCCCGCTGACTTGGGCCCGAGCTCCCTCCACAGCCCGCACAGGGACATCAGATTCTGGGCAGAGGGAGCGATAGATTTCTGCTGATGTCCCAGTATAAGAAAGAATTATTCTCAGTCCATAATACTAAGGTTCTACTGGTACATGTGAAAGAGTTACTAAGAAATGCTTCTCATTGATTTGTTGCAATTCAGTAGCACCCTCCGCAGAGTGCATTATAAATAATTTCTGCCCTTTCAAGTCTGATTTTTGCTGTGCTATAGCAAACCTTATGAAGTGCTTCTTGGACAATCGCTTCACTTTCATTATCCAGGGCTGATGTAGCCATATCCAGGAGCAGGATCTTGGGGTTTCTCACCAAAGCTCGAGCAATGGCTATCCTCTGTTTTTGACCTCCACTCATCTGGCTCCCACCCTCTCCAACGTGAGTGTCAAATTGCTGTGCAAAGGAAAAAAGTGAAAATCAAGCAGATAAGAAAAATGCCTGTTAAGCTTCTGGTGAAGTATTGGTAAAATATCTTTCAGATTTGTCCTTGGAGTAGACTTTAAATAAAAACATTGTTAGTGCAACAGATTCAAAGAGCCACAGGTGAAATAACTTTCTTCGTAATGTATAAGATCATTTTGCCCCATGCCAAAAAGTATGCACTGGTTAAAAAAGTGAGACATTCTGGTTCAGCTCAAAACAACGATATCAGCAACAGCTGAAATGGAGAGGAATCACCCACCCACTCTCCATCAGATGAGTCACAAGCAAACTTTTCACAGTTTGGACTTGTCTGCTGATGCCCTGTGACTAATGAACACTGTGTCTGTGATTCCTGGGTACCATGCTCTGGTGGGATCGGGTTCAGGTAGAGAATTAAATAAACACATAAAGCCTGGCATATTGAGAGACAGGATAATTATATTCACTTAGAGCTAAATCTTTTTTATTCCTCCATTTCCATGAAATAAGTGGGGGCCTTTAAACAGCCTTTCAGCAAATAGTTTCCTGGAAGCCTGGGAATGCATAGCTGGAGGATAAAGACAATGTACTAACATTAGTTAATGGTACTTGAAACCTGTCAATAACATTCACTGTTGTAACATGTCATTTTCAGAAGCCACTTGGCAAAATAACATTCTAGAAAAGCAGATAGCTCGGTAGTATCCAATTTGGGCTTTGTAAGAAGGAATGATTGAAGCCCTGTCCTCTTTAGGGAAGGAACTGGAGAAGAAGGAACCTCCAGCTGGCTTACAGAGCTCGCACAAGGAGGTGAGCTTGTGCACATCAGTACAGACAGCTCAAGTAACATATGCTGGCTACTGAGAGGCTGAGCTCTCCATTGCTTTTGGCCTGAGCAGAAACAGATCTCCATAGCATGAAAAATACAAAATTTTAAATCATGATACGATTATTACCATGATATTGAATGTTGTGTAAATGATTCCTGAGGAATTAATTCTTCTCAGGGCTGTATTTTGGCGTTTTTTATTTATTTTTGTAACTCGGTGGCATATGTGTAGTAAGACCTAAATAACTGTAGTCAAAGGGAATGTTGTTGCCTCCTGTCTGTATTGATCTTCTGCCCTTCCACTTTAGCACAAATTGCCGCAGGCTAGGAGGCACGGAAGGCCTAGAGGAGTATGTTTTCTCTTTAGAAAGCCTGCCAAGCCCTTGCCAAGGCAGAGCGCACCTGTGGGAGGTCCATGATGAAGTGGTAGGCGTTGGCCTGCTTGGCTGCCCGGACGATGTCCTCCATGGTGGCCTGGTCGCGGCCGTAGCGGATGTTCTCGGCGATGCTGGTGGCAAAGAGCGCCGGCTCCTGCTCCACCACGCCGATCTGCGCGCGCAGCCAGGGGACGTTCAGGGAGCGGATGTCGTGGCCGTCCAGGGTGATCTGCAGTGGGAACGTGGACACAAGGTCAGGGGAAAGTCAGGGACGTTATCCCCTCCAGTGGAAGTGAAGGGCCTGTGATGCTGTGTGCCCAGGACCAGCATAAAAATCAGCTTTCAGACACAGAAGGTGGCAAAGCAACGGCAGTAGTATTGGTTCTTGGAGTTGTGCTCTTTGATTTCATTTCCATTTCTGCTTGGAATCAGGAATAGAACCAGGCGAAAAGTAATCATGAAAGTGAATATTGTATGTTTAGAGTAATTTGTTTCTTTGTCTTTTGTATATTCAAATACAGGTCAACATGCATGTGATTATGTGTTCCTATTTGATACAGGAACACAGAAATGGAATGAGATTTTGAATAGATGTAATTCATATTCCTAGCCAAGCCATTACTAAACAGTAATTGCATATACTTAAGTGATATTATGGGTTCAATACTGTGTTTTCCAGAAAACATTTGTCACTCTTCAATTATCATTTCTATAGGGATAGCTTTTACACAGATTTAGCACTGAATTTTTATTTTCTCCTAACAGTTTGCTCTTTCACATAATTGTTTTTATAAGACTATTAAGCACAGTCTTAAAAAAGAAATGTACAGGAAGATATTTCACTCATTTAAAAAATAATTGGGAAAAAAACAAAAGAAAGAAATGGAAAGGGAATTAGTAGTCTTCCTTCCTGTGTTGGAGAAGAAACCATGCCATTCTTCCAAGTTTCTGGGGCCAGAGAAATACATTCTAGGCTGGGACACTCACCATGCCATCAGTGGGGTCATAGAAACGCTGGATGAGCTGTATGGCTGTACTTTTGCCAGCTCCACTAGCTCCAACAAAAGCTGTTGTCTCTCCTGCTTTAATCACCATATTAAGGTTATCCAAGATCTGGATAGGAAAAAAAAAAGAAACAGAATCTATCTATTTTAATTCTCCCACAATCATACAACCAAGTGAGTATATATTCTGTATTTTAAACTAAAGATTCAAAGCAATTCTACAAAATCCAGAGAAGAAAGAAGATAAAGCAAGCCACATATTTTTACGCTGTTTGAAGACTTTGTAGATGCAGAGCACTCATTGCCACAACAGGCAGGCAGATTTTGACCTTTCATTGTTCCCATTGTTCATCATTAAGAATTAGTCAAGTTAATAACACTAGAGAACTTAGTAAATTATATTCCCTTTAAAGAACACTGTGCATGTATTGTGAATGTATGTTAAAGCATAAATATTAAGAATGTAACAGTGAAATTCTGTAGAAAATCTGATACAACATGTGTTTCCATCTTTACAAGTAATAGCATTAATTTGTTTGTCCAAAAATTTGCTTTTCCCAGGAGAATTTGTCAATTCAGACACACAAGCAGAGAAACAGTGGGATATATAGCCTACACTCCTGTCTCTTTCCTAGCACTTCAATGGGTCCCATGGTGCATCCCGAGGTAATGGAAGAGTTTTATAAAACCTCCTTGCAGCATTCCGTTTGTTACTTTGTGTTCTATCTCGTACACATTGATACAAGGGCATCACTGATGGCAAGAGAAGCTGTACACAGATGAATATGCCTGAAATTACTGGGAGTTCCTGTTCATCAGCAAGGAATATGCTGATGTGGCAACGGATATGTCAGAATGGTAAAATAAGCAGAATGGTGAGCAGAAGAACCCTTTAATAGAAGAATTATTCAGTCTACTTTTAAACAAAGGGTCTGGGATTCTGGAAAACAACCTCTGCTGAAAATCTAGAAATTGCTGGCAGAACCAGGATATTTTGCTTGTTTACAATAACTGTGTTCACAGGATGGGTGATGAATTATTACCTTTACGTCTGGTCTGGATGGATAATGGAATGTTACATTATGAAATTCAATTTCACCTCGTACTTTATCCAGCTTGTAGCCATCTTCTGACATGCAGTCAATGGTGGGTTTCTAGGATGAAATTTATTGGGTTATTTATTTGCTGTTACACAGTCAGCAGTGCTGCAGTAGATAAATATTCCCAACACCATACAAAGCCATGGCACTTCTGTTTGTGGAGCACTTGGCTGCATGGAGCCAGCTGCAGGCTCTACCCCAGGGACAGCAGGCAGGGGACATGGAACTGAGGGCCAGGGCGGTGGGGAAGGTGTCCCTGGAGGGTAGCACAGACAAGGAGGATGCTCCCTCTTCTCATTGTAGGCTTCCTGGAAATCCCACAGCCAACCACTCAGCTGGCTTTTGCTGGCACTGAGCAGCTGACTGAGTGAGGCATTGTGACCAAGCTGCTTTAGCCAGCTCCTCAGGGGTAAAATAGCACTGTCTCACTCATAAACATTGTCTCACAGTGATGCCTTTCCCTGGTCTTAAAATGAAGAGCCAAACACAGTCAGAAGGGGAAAAGGGTTTTTTCCCTGGTATAAATATTGCAGGACCCTTAGGTGCAGCACACCCACAGGAATGCCTGCAGAGCACATGGAATGCACAACCAGTGTTTGATAATTGAAACGTGCATGGTTTTTTTATATAGCCTAACAGATTGAGAGGACAGGTAAAATGAGAAATGAGTATGTTCTAAGATGCTAAGAATAGCTACATGATTGGTTCCTCTTTAGGAATATGACTTAAATTCAGATACTATGATCTATGAAGAAGTTTTCTGATCCTGCAAATGGCAACCTCAACATGACTAGGTTTAGTGCCAGGGCAGAGCTGTGCTTGTACTGTCTAATCACAAATCTACAAATGCAGCAAGCAGATGGGTCTAATTTTGTCACCCTTTCTCTGAACAGATGAAATCTGACGTTGGTTTCCTTTGTTTACCCTAAGGTTGTGTGACTCAGCCTTATCTTGAATTTTGTGATTCTGTTGCAACTCTTCACGATTTTAAATTCTTTCTCAGAAAAACATGTTCCTAATTCATCTCTATTTTCAGTTTATTTTAGAGCTTTAGCTTATGAAGTGTATATATTTTATCGTCATTATAGAAGTTTGAAGGGTTACTAAAAAGTCTGCTAGCATAACCACAGCCTTATGTGCTGTGTAGAAGACAAGCAGCATTTTAATGTGTTTATACAGCTTTTAGCACAATAAAGCTTGTCAGTGAACAGAGATACTACATACTTTAAGAAATCAACAGTACTTTTCTAACCACTAAATTTATAAAGCTATAGAAAGGAATCCTCATCAATAAATTCTAGTGGCATCTCAGGGTCTCTCACACGACCTTATTTCAAGTATCCACCTGTGTATATAATATTGTGATTAACGTTTATGACTGCTGTTTGACCAGTGCCTGTGCCCATTTGGTCCCATTTCAGCCCAGGGCAGCCCTGGGACAGGTGGCAGAGGCCACCTCCATCACCAGTGCCACTGGAGCCAGACCTTTGGATGCCATCTGGAGGCTGGGGGCTGTGGGGTGGCTGTGCTTGGTTGCAGAGTGGCCAGGACACCTTCCATGGGCCAGCACTGATCAGTAATCACGTGTAGGGAGAGATGGGAACAAGGAACAGCAGCAGCCGAGGTCAAGCTTCACAGCTCAGAACCAGGCCCCTTAAGAAATCTGTTCAACACATTTTTTGAGCCCAGGTGCATCCCACTAGACTTTCCTATTGCATAGTCAATATTTATTTAATTGGACTAATTTTTCTTTACTTACACAGTAGATCAAACTAGTACCATTTGGGGGTTATTTAATTATTTTTACACTATAAATGTAAATGTAATTAGAAATGTATTACTTACTTTATCTATTGTCTCAAAAATGTTTGTTGCAGCCCCACGACCAGTGGCAAAGGCTTCCAGACAGGGAGATGCCTGGCCAAGATTTAACGCTCCTATTAAAACACCAAAGAAAACCTAAAGAAGTGGAAAAAGAAGTTAACAAAATATGACACCACAGGTTTATTACAGTTTACAGCTTAGACAGGCAAACCAAATGACAGCATCTTAGTGACTTCTCATGCACCTGCTGAACTGCAGTCACTCACTATACGAGCATTATTAGCCAACAAGAAAGCAAACAAAGCATTTTAGAAGGTATTTTTGCTGTATTTCACAGCTCTGCTTGAGGCTGCAGTAAATCAACTTCTATTTGCCTTGGCCAAAAAGAGTATGCATCTAAGTATTTACTGAGATGCCACTGATGTGTTTTTAAGCCATCTCAGTTTGACTGGGTGCCTCTTCTTTGAAACAAGGTCTGAAACAGAACATTGGTGGGAAGCAGATTATTTTGGGGATGCCTTTTACCAGTAAGCAAAAGTAGAAAGAAGCTTAAAACGCTGTATTACAACCTTTGTATATATGGCCTTTATATAACCAAAACAACAGGAAATGGTTTCTCAAAGGAACACAAAGTGATCATGGGAGATTAGATATGACAACACTTTCTTTGGTTAGGTGTCTCTTTTACCACAATGTTTGTCATTATAAAGTTCTTCAGAGCAGCCAACATCCCAGAAGCACCATGCTGACCCACAAAAATGGGAAAGCTAGTTCCAGGCCTCTGATAATTGTGTAGTGGGCTGTCAAATAAAAGCATTATTCTGATCACAGTAGGTAATATTCAAAATCTTTAAAATAAATGTGGAGATTTTTTAAAATCTTATCCAGTTGTGTCATACCTATACTGAGTAATGATCTTTAAAAGACATACATAATGTTTGTTACCACTGAGCCACCAGATACCAGAACAGAATTCCAGAATTATTATTTTAAAGAACAGTCCAGAAAAGTTGCATCAAGCTAAAATGAGTACCTGCAGAAGAGTGCCAGGTGAATACTCTTCTTCTTCAAGGACAAGTTTAGAGCCATACCAAAAGGCCAATGCATAACTTAGAAAAATTATAAACCACATGTAACCAGTGAATAATCCCATTATTATTCCTTTTCGAATTCCCCAGTGCTGAGCAAACACCAGGTTCTTATCATATCTGTAGAAAGAGAGAAAAATAAAAGGGAATTAAATCAATTTGACAGAAATTTAAAAATGAGAAAAGACCAACAAGATGAGGCACCATTGATGACTGAGCAGAATGTCCACACAAAGGGACAATACACTCTGAAGTGAGAGATCACTGCTGAAACCAGCAATGCTCCCAGATCGTGAAATCCTTGTATGGCTCTGGTGTAATAGGCACAAGAAAAGCCACACTTACTGCAGATACCTCATCATGGGGCTTGGAGTTTTAGCAGTGTAACACAGGATTTGAGAATTTGGCCAATACTCCAGAGCACATCCTACAGCCATGTTATGTTTTCATAGAATTTAAGAGAAATTTGCAGAAACATAATCAAACCCTGTCTTGAGAAACCTAATTCTCCTACTTAGCTTGAAAGTACTCAAAGTTTTCAGATTTGCTGCAAAAGTGATATATCAGACAGTGTTTAGGGAAATATTTGACTGAATGTTCCTACAAGTAAGCAGGAATTGAAGTAGTATTGCTGATGCTTTATTTTGCTGATAGACTGAATTATAAAGCTAGTTCTGCATACATTACTTGAAACCTAAATTTCTGAAACATACATATGAGTCAGACATATAAGTCTCAAAGCTAATAGATAATCATAGTTGTAGAGTATAGAGATTAATTGCCATTAATCCGATGTGCATTACACTATTATATTGCTTCAGGAAAAAGAAATCAGAGACCTTACAGTTTGTTCAAACAAACCTTTCAACTTCTTTCTTCTCCCCACCAAAAGCAGCCACTGTTCTGATGGATGAGAGCACTTCATCAGCCACAGCTCCAGCTTTTGCATAAGCCTTTAATTCTCTGCCTGTTAGTTTTGCCACAGCCTAGAAAAGCAGAAGCAGTGCTGGTTACACCTGAACTGCAGGTACAGAAAAGGACAGTGCTAAGCAATGCTGGCTGTCACTCTGAGCTGGCTGCTCTGCACTGGGTCCCCTCCTGCACTCCAAGCAGGCTTTTATTAGACATGCTGAACACTTGAACACTTAGGTCTTCTAGTGCCAGGGCATACACCTTCGTAGCATATGTTTTGTGACAGCTCTCTGCTCCAAGGAGCTAGAAAGAGCAGCTGACAGCTCCTGCTTTCCCTGCCTCCCTCCCTCCCTCTGTCTGCTCTAACTGGGCTGAAGCAGATTGCAGACTGATGGGTTGTGCACAGTGGGAGGAGGGGGGAGTTTAAGTGCCAAGAGCAGCCCTTTAGCCACTGTGGCAGACCCCAGCTTCAGGAAGAAGAGGTAACTGTAATGGTGGGGGAGGATAAAAACAGATGTTGCCCACCACTGTGCTTTGGGCTGACAGCAAACAGGTCCCTACACAGCAGCCCAGAGCACACTGGATGCCAAAAGCATACTCAGACTCCAAGAAATGCTCAAATTAATGGAAGAAAATGTAGTCGTTTACAATTCTGCACAGAGATACCACACTGACTTGGGAATGAGATATCATTAGAAAGTGTAATGTGTCATTCTTTGCTTTTTCTTTTCAAATACCCTACCCCATGCATCTATTAGCCCCTTTTGAAGACAGGAAGCCAGGCTAGATTGACCTCGGGTCTATTTTCTTCGTGGTGAAAACAAAGACTTGGGCTGGAAAGGCTCATAATGAGGGAACACTTAACTGTAGGTATGTGACTGGAAAGAGATGGGTACAGAGAAATAAGAATGGAAAGTGAAAAATTACAAACATAAAGGGGAATGAGGTCAGAAAGAAATCACAAACAAAGGAAAAGCATTTTGGGTCTTATTTCGTTCCCTGCCAAGTTTCTGCTCTCCCACTTCCCATGAGTCATTATTCATGTCATCCACTTGCAGCCAGCACAAGGTGCTAAAGGAGAGCTAGAAGACAAGAAATTCATCACAGTTACATTAGAGGTTGGATAGGAAAATGATAGCAAGCTGTTCCTGATGTGGAAAAAAAAGAGATTGCCGGAGGGCTGAACCCAACAGGAATGCAGAGGATGAGCAGGAACTACCCAGCCCTGCTGAGTGTGGGAGAGGAGGTAAGAGGGCAGAGGATCCTGCAGTCTCCCTTTTCCCTGTCCTTCCTCTGTACAATGACAGCAAGTTTGTAGGAAGTGGATGGAGGTGCAGAACAGGAAAAACTGGGAGAAGGTGCAGCAGCTTCTGGGACCAGGGACAGTTTGAGGTAAGTTTGAGTGGTTGTTTTCAACCATTTTATGTCTCTGAAACTTACCACCCAGAAAAGCCACTAATTTACATAGAGAAATCAAGCCCTGTGTCTTGTAACCACCTAAACCAGGTGTGTAGTAACAGCAAAGGTAAAGGCCAGCTTCTGATCTCAGCAATAACACCCATGCACAGGACCCCAGGAAGGCATGCTTACACTCCCATCTTAGAAGGATATATTATTCTGGGAATCAGAATAAACAAAGTGGGAGCAAAGCCCACTTCCCTTCTACCACACCTCTCCCTCCATCCCCCCCTCATTCAGTGCTGCTGGGACCATAATTTGCCTCTCTTGACTTTAAAGGGGTGTAATCAGCTTCACCAATCCTCACAGCTTCTGGCAAGATCTTTCCTGCTCATCATTGCTCAACATGAACCTTTCACAATTCACTTACCAAGCCATAGAGAGCTGCTCCAACCCCAAGCAGAGGGCTGACTGCAATGATAACCAAGGTCAGCTTCCAGCCACTGACAAATCCCAGCAGGAATCCACACACAAAGGTGGTTATGCGCTGGATGAAGATTGCTACTTGGTCAGCAATAGCCTCATTGATTTTGTTAACATCACTGGAAAACAACAACAACAACAAAAATCAACAGAAGACTGGTGAGCATAACTTTAGTTTGTGTTGCAGGTCTCGGCCACATCTGGGTTAGTTGCTTGTCACTGGAGAGGGCCCTTCCTTCATCCCTGTCCTTTCACCATCACCCCATACATAGATGCTGGACTACAGAGAGAAAATCTGATGCCTTTGCAATGGAGAAGGCTTTTGGGCATGAATACTGCAGAGAAGATACTGTCCTTTCCCAGGAGCAGTTGTCCTGGCAGCAGACTCATTCACCAGCTGGCTCTTACTACCAAGCCCCAGCTGATTCAGAGGATGGGGCAGAACCATCCCGGCTGGATGCAGCTGTGTGATAAAGGAAAACCAGCATAGCTGATATAGCTTTCCTTATACCATGGGGCACTAAGAATGTACCACACTGGCCTGCTGAAGGGACAGGAAAAGGGAGCAGGGCTCTAACTCTCTTCTAGTTCCACCTTCCACCAGCTCCCAGTTCCTCTCTCCTCTCTACCAGGTACTTTGTTCTCGAAATGAGAGAGAGTGGGAAGATCAAGGGCTGCTTTATGACTGGAGACAGTGAGAAAACATGACAGTTTTATCACATGGAGGACAGTGGTGCAGCAGTGAACATCATTTGGCCCATGGGCAGCTTCAGAGTTCATTTGTTCTCCCTTAGGCATTGCCAGCACAGAAAAACTGTCTTAAAACAAAACAAGCCTTATACTTCTGTCACTCTTGGCTACTACCTCACCTCTGAGATTAGAACTACTGGCAACTCCTGGAAAAAATTGTAGCAAGTGGCCTTGAGATTTAAAGTGCAAAGTTGTAAGCTTATTGATAAGTCTAGTGAAATTACAGTACTCTGTTGTAAGAGTGTTGAGTAAAAGAACATGTTTGTAGTTCTTCTGGTGAATGTTATTTGCAGTCAGGAAGCTTTTGTAGCCACAGGACAATCTTGTTCAAAAAGAAAGGAGCTAAGTGTTATTTATTAGACAAATACATGATTAATTCCTACTTTTTCCAATGAAATTCTTCCCAGTGACTAATGCTTGTCATTTATTCTTCATAAAAAGAACACCACAGAAAGTAATAGAAACCAATGAGTAAAATAAAATCCCTTCCAACTACAGAAAAATCTTCTGCATATGTGACTATTATGCAGACACGACTGAGAGCAGGAAGCCATCTACAGTCCGTATATTCACCCCACAAGCTGCCTGCTTGTATCTTTTTTAACAGAAAATTAAGCAAGGCTCACTCTTTCCTCCTAGAAGCTAACAAAACTAAAATGTGCCCCTAATGTAATTTTCCTTTCTGAGAATGAAGAGAGGGTTCAAATCAACATCTCCAGACTCAGGGAGTGTGCACTGGCAGCCAAATTATAGATCACTCTGAAAGGACTGGGCAGAAAAGGAGAAGAGAGGAGAGGGCAAACTGGAAAAAAAACCCCACCCCAAAACCCATCTAACTCCCCCACACACATTTACCGACAGAGAAGGTACGAAAGGGAAATAATTGTGGTTTAACAGGTGTAGTACTTAGCTCAAAGATGGGGGAGCTAACCAGTCTGGTTGCTGCTCTAACAAACATAGCTGTATTTCTACTAAAAGTGTTTGGCAAATGCCTGATCATTGGCACTCTGCAGTGTTTGGAAGGAATTGTGCAATGTTTTCTGTAGCATGTGGGTTTTTCAGATTACTTACTCAGAAATTCGGGTGTTCAGTTCTCCTACAGATGTACAGTCAAACCAGCCTATATCCATTCGCATTATTTGCCTGAAATAAGCTTTCCTGATTTTCTGTACCTGACGAGCTGCAGACATAACCCAAAAGCAGATCTGGGAAAAGCACAAAACAGCTGATAAATTGCAGCAAAAAGTCTTTCTACTCCCAACAAATCAGAAAAAACAACTTGGCTAGAATGTGAAAGGCTATTGATAAAATTACTATTCATGTGAAATATATTCTAGCTACACAGACTTAATAGATGTTTTGATCCTTAAATAATCCAAGAATTTTATATAGCCTCTGGATCAAGCATGTGTCTCAGTTCTGATAGGATGAGAGAAGAGGCAAGTTAAATTACTTATATTGTTACGTGAATGCCATATAGACAAAATTTTTTCCATCTACAACTGTAAGTAATACAGGGATGGCAGCCATCCTACCTCAGCAAAATTCTTGGATAGTTTTCAGGAAGGAGATTGACAAGTGATTTTTGTGATTAAAAAAATCTTCAAAAGCCATGGACCCTTCAGCAGACTATGCAGGAATTGTCCAAGCTTTTGACTCACTTGAGTCATAGGGACTGAACAATTACTACAGAATACAGAGGGTACGATTCTTCTCCAACATTAATTTTATATTAGTATTGCTCTGTAATATCTCTGTAATACAAACAGAGCTCAACCCAGTTGAGATGCCTACTGGGAATCTGCATGCCTTTCAGCTGTTATTTTTGGAGGCCATGTGGATTCCATAGTAGCCACACTTGAGCAAGTATTGCTTGTGGTGTGGGTAAAATTCATCCTTTTACAAAGATATGCATGCACAAATGCAAGGAGCTCTCAGATTGCCAGAGCTAACATATTTCAGCAACAGAATGAGAACTGAAAGCATCTGTTCTTCTCAAATAAGTAGCTAAGCCATTAAAACGAACATCATTATTATAAACTTAATTATTTTGTGATTTAAACTTTGAAATTAAAACAGAAAACAAAATACTAACTTGGAGGTATCCCAACACAAGTATGGCACAACCAATTCCTGCATAGTATCCTGCAAACTTGGTCATTTCATGTTCAATGTCCAGCAGCCTGAAAAAAAGAAAAAAAAAGGAACAAAAGAAGCAAGTAATACTGTTTTAAGTTTCTCACAGATTTCTAATCTGGTATTTCCTCAAGTTAGAGTCAGGCTAGGTGGAAGTCAGCTCGTTTTTCTAACAGAGGCATTGTCTCCCAGTCCTGAGGCTAGTGCTAGTGGCTGGTTTCCTTGTTCCTGTTGCACAGGGGCAGGGAGCTGGCAGGTACCAAGAAATGCTCCTCCACCCTGGAGCAGCTCTGCAGTCCCCAGGACACCCCCCGAGGCTGCTCTGAAGCACCACAGTGAGAGGGTGCTTCAGAGAAAAGCTGCCCAACACGTTTTCATTAGGTGTTGAATGTGCTTGCTTTGTGCCATTATAACAACTAATAACATTCAGATTTCAACTGCATTTTATGGGGAGAAGTGAGGGCTGCTAAAATCAATTCAAATATTACTTTGTACCATAAGTTTGCTACTCTGAAAAGATTATTTGGTTTTTTACTCAAGTAGGAGTGCTAAATTACTCTTAATATCAGTGAAGGGCACTGAATTGCTGCTTTTGCATTTAATCCACTTTGAAATAAGTTGTTATAGGTTATGCCTTTCGATAACTTTAAAAAAACATCCTGCAGACAGCAAATTTTATTTAATTTACCCAACATTTTTTACACTGAAATTTTAAGCCGAAAGGGAATATTATGCACCTAACTTGATCTCTGAGAAAAAACACAGAAACAACATGTCATGGAAACAACTCAGGTGCCTGACAGATATCCAATACAATTTTTCATGATAATTAAGATAATGGAGCAGATCCTCCTAGAAAGTGTGCCAAAGCAAGTGATAAACACGGAGGTGACTGGTGACAGCCAATGTGACTTCACTAATGGCAGCTCATGCCTGACAAATCTGGTGGCCTTCTATGACAGGGTTACAGCACTGATGGATGAAGGAAGAGCAACAGATATCATCTACCTGGACCTGTGCAAAGCATTTGATTCTATCCTGCGTGACATCCTTGTCTCTAAACTGGAGAGACGTGGTGGAGGGACCACTCGGTGGATAAGGATTGATTGGATGGTTGCACTCAAGGAGTTGTGGTCAAGGGCTCCTTGTCCAAGTGGAGACCAGTGAGAGGTGTTTCTCAGGGGTTGGTATTGGGCCCAGTGCTGTTTCACACCTCTGTCAATGACATGGCCAGTGGGCTGGAGTGCACCCTCAGCAGTTTGACAGGCTGATGACACCGAGCTGTGTGTGCAGTTGACACGCTGGAGAGAAGGGATGCCATCCAGAGGGACTTTGGCAGGCTTGAGAGATGGGACTGTGTGAACCTCATGAAGTTCAACAAGGCCAAGGTCCTGCACCTGAGTCGGGGCAATCCCAAGAACAGACAGAGACTGGGTGAAGAATGGATTGAGAGCAGCCCTGGGGAGAACTGGGGGATGTTGATGGACAAAGTTTGATGTGACTTTGCAATGTGTGCTCTCAGTCTAGGAAGTCAGCCATGGCCTGGGCTGCATCCAGAGCAGTGTGGCCTGCAGGTCGAGGGAGGGGACTCTGCCTCTCTCCTCTGCTCTGCTGAGACCCTGCCTGGAGAGCTGCACCCGTCTCTGGGGGCCCCAACGTAAGGAGGACATGAACCTCCTGGAGTGAGTCCAGAGGAAGGCCATGAAGATGATGAGAGGGCTGGAGCAGGCTGAGAGAGTTGGGGGTATTCAGACTGGAAAAGAGAAAGCTGTGGGGAGACCTTAGAGCACCTTCCAGTACACTAAGGGAGTCTACAAGAAAGCAGGAGAGAGCTGTTTTACAAGGGCGTGGAGGGAGAGGACAAGGGGCAATGGCTTTTAACCAAAAAAGGGCAGCTTTAGGTTAGAAAGGAATTCTTCACTGTGAGGATGGTGAGACACTGCAACAGGTTACCCAGAGAAGCTGTGGACTCTTCATCCCTGGAAGTGTCCAAGGTCAGTTTGAATGAGGCTTTGAGCAACCAGATCTAGTGGAAGCATAGCAAGGGGATTGAAACTAAATGACCCTTAAAGTCCCTTCCAACCCAAAGCATTCTATGGTTCTGTGAATGTGTCCTGCCTGGTGTGTAGTTGCTGCTCAGAGGTGGAGGTCAGTAGTAAATCCTGTATTCTAACTGCCAGCCTATCTCCGAAGGCTGGCTTGGGCAGCCTGGAGAAAAATAATTTGGCCCCAGTCACCTATGTCTAAGAATGTAAATTGCCTCCCATGTGCTCAGAATTTCAAAGACCTTTAGACAAGTAACTTTTAATTCCAATTAAGTATGTAATGAAATGTCACTCAGAGATTAGAAAGCCCTTGTAATGATGCACCGAAAAATGATTCTTAGGAAAGGTTACAGGTTCAAATTTGGCCTTAATAGATATCTGTATCTGAATTTATTATCTAGACTCCATTTATTATATTTAATGGAAAGAAACAGGCAGTCTTATGGGGCAGTCTTATTGATCTGCCTCAGACATCCCCCATAAGATAAGATGAATTGCATTCTAGAAATGCTCATTTCTCTCTGCGACAAAAGTTTAGCTAACTTGCTTAGAAGTCAGCAGTCACCTATAGGTAACTAAGTCCTGACCAAAATGACCAGAAGTCATTATTACCTACAGTGTAATCAGAGAAAATAGATTAATAAACTCAGATATGTAACATATATATCTGTTATCAGAACAATCATAATCAAAGAATATTCTTGCTGACAAATACAACTGAGAGACCAAGGTCAAATCTGACCTTCTTTCCCTCCAGATAATATCTCCAGGTCAGAAACAGGACTATGAAACAAGAACCATGCCTCTTTCCTACCTTATGAATAGAAAATGTAAGATTAAGAGGCTTAACAGGACTATAATAGCAATGCATCCTCTGACAAGCTATGATAACAACGGGAAAGAAACAAATACATCCATTACTTACCCACATCTTATTGTAGCATTCTTTTCATTCTGATGAATAGTACCATTAATCCACGCTATGGTGTTATTCACACATGTCTTGTTTGGGTCTTTCAGCTCTTGCATTTCAATGTCATATTCAATAAATGTATCTGCCATTGCACCAAACACAAGCAACACAGCTGGTTGGGCTACTCCATGAACAATAGCACATAAACTACCAGCAACCATCATTAAAATCTCCATAGGTGACGAAAATCGAAACTAAAGAGGGAAGAAAAAAATATGGTCTCTGCTGAGAGGCAGTCTTCATACTGGTTGTATAATGATAAGTCATTAATTAGGTGAATCAAACAAAAAAATTCTCTTTAAATTTCAGAATTCTCTTGAATGTAGAAAGAAGACAAATCTCTCTGTCCAATCTAATCTAATTACATCTGTGATTACAGCCTCATAAATTATTATGAGCTTCCTTTTAACATGTGAATGAATGTATTATCATATAACATTAATAGCTCAATATCATTCCACATTATCATCATTCCAGAAACTAGCTAAGAGATTAAGAATAGTAACTATAATTCATATATATAGTCTGCTTTGCAGATTTCCCGTGGGGACAGAGAGAGAGAGAAGGGAGGAAAAAGCCTTAGGGCATTATGTAGAGCATCTGAATAGAGTTAGCCAATTTCTCAAAAATCTGAAGTGCTGTGGTAGAAAACCAATTAAACATCTCAGAGCAGCTCCTCATAGCTAATACTCTAAAATGCATTGGCTGAGCCAGGCAGGAGTGCATTGGCTCTTAATCTGGGAGCCGTGTATAGAAAAGAGCTTTCACACAGGTAGCTCGGCAAAGATACAGTGATTTAAGTTACCTTTATATGATTGTATGAAGTCTGATTCTCTGCGTGAAGTCAGGTGCAGATATATAGATTAAACTGTCCATATAGAATACCAGTATCAAATGCTATACATTTTGAAATAGGAGTGTCAAGAGGAATCATAGCCTGCTGAAGAACCTGTCCAGGTTCTGTAGGTTTTAATGTGTTTAAGAGAAGAAAGGGTGGGAATTTACAGCACACATGGAAAGCGACACTAGGGCAAAGACAAAATAAAGGGAAAACCAGTTGACAGAAAAGAGAAATAAATAAAAAGTTCTTCTACAAAAAAGAAAAGACAAAAGTCAGAAGAAAACTGTAACACTACCACTGTTTTACAAACCTTGCTCATAAGAAGTCTAGGAATTCCCTTGATTTTAAAAAAAGCACACAGAAAATGCACAGGTATGTGATATCTGATCTCTCAGCACATCTGAGGCAAACTGTGTTTACCAACTGCACTTTAGGAGTGAAATATCTGTGCAAAACAGGCTACAGAACTCAGACCTCTGTGCTTGCCCTCTGTGGGGGCAGCCTGTTCTCTCCACCCAGCCCGGGGCTGAGATGCTCGGCCAGGTCCAGTGCCAGGGGTGCTGCTGCTCCAGCCCAGTGCTGCAGCCAGAACCATACTGGTTTGGGTACAGTACAGGCTGACTGCCTGCACTGTGTGCAAACAGAAGTAATAATAAGACCTCTTAGCTGCATGCTGGGTTGGACAGCTCTTGACTACATTAATTTTAAAATTTAGAGGCACCCTATGGAATTACATCAAAGACTAGATGTAACCCATATCATATGTCATTGTGCATCCAAAAGTTTCCATTGCTACCAAATCCTCTGAAACACCTGGATCAATTATGAGTGAGCTACATTATCTGCCAAATATCACACAGCAAATTTTTGGCAGCAAAAAGAATGAACCAAGGTCCCCATGATCCCTGCTGTGCATCTTACCTCATTTCCACATATCTAACTGTAGGTTAAATATAATGTGATTAACACGTAATTTTGTCACCAAATTGACAAGATGACAAGGGGTTCTATTGAATTCCCTCTAAGTTTTATTGGTAGGATTTCAGGCCAAAAGATTTAATCTTTAAAAGTTTGGCTTAGTCTCAGCTATACCCCAAAACAATCTTATTGGTTATTGTCACAATACAATACACGTCAAATATTTACAGACATTGCTTTCATTACCAGCTGAAAGAAGCCAATACGAACACTGTTTTCTTTCTTCTCTGATGACCTTCAACAACAGAAAACATAAAATTATGAACTCGTATTTTGGGTACTTATTTAGTTTTATATGCAAAGTATAAAGAACTGGACTCACTTTTCACTTTTCTTCTCAATAAAAGGTTCTTCATATGCACAGAAATTTCTGGCAAAAAGGGTAAGATTTTGCATTATTACTTTCATTCTCTTGGTTACTTCTGTGAAATTACATTTCATTTGAGACATATTGCCCAGGATTTTAAGAGACAAGTTGTTTATTCCAGATTTATTTGGAACCAGTAATTTGATGGTTCTTTTAAATTTTAGACAGGGACTAGAATGAAGGTTAGGTTAAAATTCTCTAAAGGTTTATACTTTGTTCCATAAGCAGCTCCTCAAAACACTGTTTCTATAATGTGGATTGTGGGTTGAGGTCAGGTAAAGAAAAACCTACTGCCCAAATTGTTGGTTAATCCTTTCTTTAAGGCAGAGGAAGGTCCTGTTCCCATAGCAAGGAATCATCATCAGCTGTGTACATTCAGTGATGAATGAGGAGGGATATTCTATTTGTGGTGGGTTGTTTTGGTTTGGTTTTTAATGAAGCTAATTAATTCAAGCTATATTTGTCATAAACTGTTTTCATAATCCACATTGTAGAAAGCCTAAAGTAAGCTTTCCTTCAGGTATGCATAGATCATATGTGTGTCACATGTGAAAGCCCAACAGAACTTGGGTTTTAAGGGGGAAAGATGTGGTAGACTTTTAATACTGGGCTGGTGTTTTCTTAGCCAGGCAACCTGACAATGAGAAAAATTGAGAGATGCTCCAGTTTCTCTGTTCTAGGGGTAGCTCCCAGACTGGGTACACTGTGTCAGAAAGAGTTGGCTCAAATTATCGCATTAGGTTGTCCAGCCTGCTACAGAGTTGTCCAAAGGTCCAGGAAGGAGGAGGCTCTTAACCCCAATCAGATCTCCGATAATAGCTGAAGGTCAAATTCTCTAAATCATTCCAACTTTTAACTATTCAGAATTCTACATTTAAATCTTAATATCGGAGATAATTCCTTTTGTTTTAAAATCTCACAGTTAAGTTTTGAGAGAAATTAATCAAGATTGATTAAAATTCCTGAAAAAGTCATTTCTCAAACTAGAAGCACTGAAGAAAGACAAATTTGAATAATCAAAAAATTTGAAAAATCAAAAACATCTTCAGAAGGAAGATCATATTGCTGCCATTTATGTTTATAAAGGTTTCTAGGACTGCTTTGGTCTACCTGTTTCAGTTGTATCAAATAAGGCAGTTCAAACAACTAGAGAACAGCTTTTTTTTTTTTTTTTAACTTTCCATCAATTTGATCCAATGGCATTAACTTCTTTGAATATTCCTAGAAATATTGATTGTTCCAAACATGTACATGACTTACTCTGATTTCTTGAAGTTGTTACCTGTTAGGGAAAATAAATGCACAGTCTAGTTAATGATTATTGTTAAAGTACATAATCTTTTGTAGACATGTGAAACATAACTCTAGAATTCCATGGGACCTGATCATTCCTGAGTTATAAACATTGTATTCCTACTAATACATACAGCCAGGCCATGGTTTACACTAAAAACATTATTCAGGACATTTGCCAAAAGTCATTTTCATTGCAAACTGTTTGCTAATATTCAACTGGTTGTCTTGGACACCATCTCATAGAGGATACTGCACTAATGCTCACTCCCTGAAAGGAGGAGAGGTAGCTCTTCACTCCTGCCTGCCTACAACTGAAGAGACTGCAAATCCTGGGAAGAGAGGCAGTTGTGCTCTTGGAGGGCAGGATGAACTTGTCACACTGGTGTCTGCTCTTGGGACATTGTCTAAGGAACCACAGCTTTGAGAAATGGAATCATACTACAAGACATAATTAAGTTGTAGAACAATTCCTTAATCCCCAGAAAAGGTCTGGGCTTAGCCCCCTTTTGAAAGATGTTGTGAAAGTCATAATAAGCACAGCTGGTGTTGTCAGGGGCCCCAAAGAAGTGTCATCAGAAAGTCTGATGTAGAAAATACTTCCTGTACATCACTTGAGACGACAACGAATAAAGAGTTCGTTTTATAACTACATCACATTTTGGATAACCTAAGGGCACTGAGCATATGCACTGTGCTCAATTACGATGCATTTGCCAGTTCAACATTAAGTTCAGAACCATGGCTTGCATTTCAAGCAGTGCCTTCCTTTCCTCACATCTAGAGACACATCCCTGACATGCACAGGGCTGTTTCACAGAGCAGACTCCGAGGAAGTTTGCATCACAATTCACAGAGGGTACAAAGAAGTCACTGCAACCACAAATTTTGCCTCTGATCATTTTTCTACTCAGGAGAAGAAGGCTTTTCCATTACCTCCAGGGTTTTGAATTTGTCAAGAACACAATGTTAGATGGAAACAGTCTGAGTTTGGGACTGAGGGAACAGCTGATGACATCTCCTTTTTGGGGTTAATAAGATAACTTTATTTGGCTTTAGTTAACAATTACTCTAGTGGTTGTATTTTGCTCTCTGCTACTTGGGGATGGTAAAAAATATACTATTTCAGTAAGGGCACATGTATCCCAAGAATCCCAGACATTTTCCCCAAAAGTGTAGTTGTAAAACTATTATTACAAAGGATCATTTGGTGTTAGAAAACCTTTCTTCTGTGAAGAAAGAAGAAATATCTGGTTTTTTGAAGTCTGGCAGCAGGTAACAACAGTAGTGGTTTGAAATAATTTCTGGAAGATTCTTCAAGGTTTATCAGAAAAGTTAAGGTTTAGAGAAATCTTCCTCTAAAGGCTGGTAATGCAAAGTGTTTTGCAAGAAATTAAGGAAATGGCTAGTGGGAGGAAAATGGGAGAAACAAGAGCCCAGTGAAAAAGTTCTCTGAGTCATGAATTAAGAGAGCAAAACAAACACTCTCCAAATGTGAAAAATCCCTAGTCTATGAATTTGAAGAGGGAAACAAGAGCATACCAATGCTATTCAAGAGTGCAAGGAATTGAATGCCAGCTCCTGTGGGCCAGCAGTTTTTAAGCAGGAGAAGAATTTGGAATGATGTTAATTTTAAAGAAAAAAATAGATGAGTAACAGTTTACACTGTGAGAACTGAAAAAGTAGAAAAAGAGGATAGAATATGATTTTCATAGAAAAGAAATGAATGTAGGGAAGATAAAAGAATTTATTAACCCAGAAGGAAAAAAGCTATCGTTATCTTTGAATGCCATAAAAAATTTTGAAAGATGAATTAAGGCATTTGAGAAAGAAATTTTACAATTTGAAAAAGAAAAAAAAAAGAAAAAAACAGAGGCTCAATGAAAAGCTGAAAAACATTGGCAAGAATTTGAATGTTTACTGCTATTATAAGAACACACAAGGAAGAAGATCTGTGAGGGTCAAGTGATGAAAAATTGTACTCAAAAAGTTCCCAAATAAATCTGTCTCTTAACTACACTTACAAGTGTGGTGTTCAGGGGTTGATTCAGAGAGGGCTAATCCTAACTAATTTGTACAAAAGGTGGTTATTGAAACAAACCTCACTGGAGAAGAGATCAATCAGCAGAATCCCAGTGAGGTTTTAAAGCTTTATCTGCTTTGGGGAAGGTGTTCTAGCAGTTCAATAACTTGCTCCTTAGATTAGGCAGAAAACAGAGTGTATTTCCAAGGAAACTGAGAAACCGGAGGCAAACTCACCTAATAGGCCAAAAAACCCCAGCTCTCAAAAGAACAATAGTCTTTTGCCAGTAGATAGTCTTTTGCCAAAATCTCATAACAAGTAAAAGCAACAAGTGTGTAAAACAAACTAGCAGACAAAAAAACAACTCCTCAAACCAGCAAGATAAGTCTAAACAACCTGGGAGTTCAAAGTAAGTGTCTGGAAGAGATGAACAGTTTTCCGTCCCAGAAGTTGGACATATCCCCTTAATTTATATTGCAATTCAGCTTCCATTATGGGCTACTGGTTTGTTTTCCTTGGTGCTTCATGATCTGTATAAATATTTAACATCCTCTTTTTTTTTTTTTTTTTTTTTTGGCTTTTCTCAGGTCTTACAAACAGAAGTCAAAATATTTAGGAGTTTCTCTTCATGTTTGTCCTTGGCTCTTGCTGCATTTGGACTGACAAAATGGAAAAATGCACATTGAAAAGGAAAAATGGAAAAAAGAAGGACAAGCTCTCATGAGAAGAGGGAATGCAGATCTTCACTTAGAATTAGCTCATAAGAATTCTGTCTAATATATGTATGACTGCAAATATTAGTGTTTGCTGGAAGAAATTATGGAAGAGAGCAATTTTTATTTTTTTTCTTCAATGAAAGCCTTTTACTTGTACAACAAAGCACTGAGTGTAAAAACCTATGTAGATACCTTGAACTTGTTAGTTAACCTGTAAAGATAGTCCATGAGTAGGGATTATTATATGTAGTTTTTGACAGAAAATTTGTTTTGGGGGCAGCATATCTATGACAGCAGGTACCACATAGCACTATTTATTCCACAGACTATTTGCTTTGTATTCTGTAGACTGCTTGCTTCACTCAGGCCACCCACCACCTATTTTACATGCTTTATAACATAAGGAGGTAACTGAAGAATAAACTTCTTACATTTGCCATCCGAGTCAAAAGCATAGTTATCCTCTCCCAATCTCTTGATGCTACGCAGAACAACTGGGTCAGACATGATGATTATTTACTTCAATTAAAAGTCCTGAAAAGAGATGGAGTGTGGGGATGGGGAGAGGAAGAGTATCAACATACATTTGTCTGTGAACATAAAACAATATTATGTTAAACTCCTGCTTTGCCCTCGTGATCCCAGGACAATATCACTGATTACAGCATAAGTTATAACAGGACAGATGTCCCTGACTCGGTGAAGGCAGAGCAGAAAAACACCTCAGAGAGTGCCCAACTCACCCCTCAGCACAAGGTTCCTGAGGCTCCGGTGCTGCTGCCTGTGTGTGTCCCCGTGCCAGGGACAGCTCTGCTGAGCCGAGCTGCTGCCTCTGGCAGGTGGCACCTCTGCGGGCAGGGCAGAGGCTGAGGCAGGAACAGCACAGATCCTGCCTCAGGTACCAGGGAGCAGCAGGACCTGCCCCTGCCCTGCGCTGCCCCACTGGCAGCAGCTGGGAGCACCTGGCAGGGACAACTGGGGCACCAGAGGGAGAACAGGGGACCCCCGGGCCACAGCCACGTCTGCACCATCACCACCACCAGCTGTGCCCACAGCTCCTGGCCACCAGAGCTGCTCCTCTGCAGAGCTTTATTCCTAACCACTCACACTGACATGCTGAGCAGATATCACACAGAAAAAGAAATAAGAAGACGAAGTTAATACCTTTTTGTTAAAGAAGTGCTTTTGAGAGGCAAAATCTGCCAGGTAAGCCTGGCATCCAAGAGGCACCAGGGGAAAGTGCTGCAGAAGTCATCCCCAAAATATCCCCTTTTCATAACCAAAGTCATTTCCTCCACACCTTTGTTTAATGTAATGTATCCCAAGGCATAGTTACTACACCTTCTTCCAGTCTTTAAATATCAACATTTGCATGATTATACTTCTGTGTAAACCTCTTACAACCTCTTATTTTAAGCATATTAAGTATTTAGATAGCATAGTTCAATTATTCTTATTTCATTTTAACAAATGCTTATCAATTTTTAAATTGATTTTTTAAAGCCTGAATGCCGATACAGTTTTAAGTAACCGGAAAAGTGGAAAAACCCCAGTGATTGATAGACTCAAATAAGAATTCTAGCTGCCAAGATTTGCTAGAGCTAAATTTTCTGGAATAATGTTACTTTTCCAATAAAATTATGACTGTCCCACATTTCTGAAAGGAAACATTTTTCCTATTTTTTCTAAAGCTCAACACGACAAATATTGTCCTGTTCCATAGGAATCATTCATTAGCTTATTAGACAGGTTAGTATAGCATATTAGCATGCTGTATTAGATTATTAAAATAACCCTCCTCAGGGTCTGAATGTTTAGCAGGGATCACTTAGAACACCTTGAAAAATACTGTTGCTGATGCCTGCATTTAAAATCGAGGTAATAGAAATCAGAGAAAATAGAAGGCAATAGATCATCCCACCAACCCATGTGTGTGTGAAAAATATAACCTGGTAGCAGAGAATACCTTGAAAACTGCACTCAAGTGAAATAGCATCTTACTCTAGGCAGTTACAGTATGGTTGCTCAATTTTTGAGAAAAAAAAATCTTTGAGGAACTCAAAATCCAGATTTAAATGAGTAATACTTGAAAAATGTTAACAAAGGAGCACATCCTGTAAATGAAGTACCATTAGGACCTGATCCAAAGCCCTCTGAAATCTATTTCAAATCACCTCTTTATTCAGATCAGATCTTTATTTAACATAAAGGGGAGCAAAGGGGGGGAGAGAAAAAACAATTAAAATTGGCCCTGAAAGCACTATCCTTCATGTTTCTTCAAAGTTAGGTTCCTCACATATAAGTGATAGCATTTATGCAGAAACACATATATTGCTTCAAAATAGAACTTGAATGTCTTGTTCTCTGAACAGTCCTGTAAAAAAAATTTTAAGAAAAAAACCAAACCAAATAAAAAAAAAACCAAACCAAAACAAAACCCCAAAACAACACTACCTGTGCACAGAAAAGCAGCATTTAGGCTAAATTATTCTTAGATTAAAGGAAAAAATACAAGTACCTTTCAGTTCAGGAAGTGTCATCAGTTAACTCTGAAATATTAAACAGGATAAATTTGTTACTCACGTGTGGCTATGAAAAATCGTAGAATCATAGACAAATTGCAAGGACCCTGTTCAATTAGTCAGTGAAGCACCCAACCTTTTCCCAGCATATTTTCATTATTTTAACCCCTTTGTGAGAACTGAATCTTTCAATTGGGCATTGGCTGTTTGCACCTGGGTCAATAACCATGCGGCCACAGTGTTTTCAGTTCATTGACATCTAATGGAGTGTTTAAATTGGACTAAGGCAACCTCTCAACAGAGTCAGGGCATTTGGAAAACACTTATACATGAGACCAGACAGTTCTCTGGAAAACAGCTCACAGTGAACATACAGGAAGAATTATTATAGCATTATTTAATCAGCAACTTTATTTGCCAGGAAGTAGTTGTGTACGCTCTTGTCCCTGCTGTACATAGCAACATCAGCTGAATAACATGATACTTGGTTCAGAGATTAAGCTAAATTCAGATTAAAAACTTGCTCAAAAGCTTTGTTTTCTAACGAAGCTTGCCCCTCTCCACATTTTTTACAATTTTTCCTTTGAAATTAAGGTTTTACAGTGTGGAAGCTCCTGAGTAGTAGTGAATTCTCATTGGAGGGAAGCCCTACATAGATTTTTTAATAAGGGACACTGATGAGGACAGTGCTATGACCTCAGACAATATCACCACATGTCATAGAGGGAAATGGCAAAGATGGTTTAGTTCTTCTCTGAAATCAGTTCTCACTACAGAGGGCCCTGACTGATAGGACAAGATAGAAAGACAATGTCTTAACCATAGTGTCTGCCAGCTCTCCTCAAGTCTTCTGCACGCTCAAACTTTCCATGATAAAGCCTCATGCCCAAAAGTGTGTCACAATTAAATGTAGCTAACCAGAAATCCAATTTTCCTTGTTTAGCATCATTACTGTGTTCACACTGACAGCATAACTAAATGCAAACCTGCTGTCTTCTCCCACTATTTTCACAACAAGAAGTCTCCATCTCTACCACTGTACACAGCACAGCTTGGAGAATAACACTATAGGAAATAATATCACAATGATAATCATTTAGCCTACCCCAGCACAGAGTCAGAGAAAAACAAACAGTTATTTGCAGTGCAGGGAGTTATAGTTACCTTCATGGGAGGGGAAAGGCAGGAAGAAAAATTATATGAGGAGCAGGAGGCTGCTTTATTTCATTCTCCTCTGACAGCTTCTTCAGGAGCCGTGGCCAAAGACAATGCAATGCCTTTGATTTTCAAGGTACTTGAGCAGAGTTTGCACTTGCACACAAAGGCACCATTATCTTCAGACAAGACTTGGCTTGACAACGATGATATCATTTTAGCTTTACACAAATTATTTCAGTTCTCTCACTTAAAGACTTTGCTCATTTAAGCATTCAGAAGGTGTGCATAGAGCCTGTTTCAAACTGCTAGGGAAGCAGATTAAGGCAGTGATGAATTGGAGCTGAGACCATAGGCTACCCCAACCCTTCTGAAGAGCTCTTCTCCCTTGTAAACCTCTGCTTTTCTCAAACCATCCTTACAAAAATCCAGGAGATTAATAAATTGTGACCTGACTTTATGACATCAGCCATAAAAATGAATCTATGCTGAACAGTCATCCAGAGCAGAGCAAAGGGGAGAATATAAAGCCCACAGAGTCACCTCCTTTTTACAGCTGCTAGTGGAAAAACTAGCCAAATCCACTCCATCTCCTCAAGTCCTCTTGTAGTTTGTTTCCTTCGGATGTTCTGGGAAGGGAAAACTCAATTTTTCTTGCTAGAGTCAGCCTTCACAGAATGAATAATTAGGCACTGAACTAAACCAACAGAGAGTGGGGACTTCAGTAAATCAAGGAGACTGTGATTTATGCTATTAAAAATGGGATTATGTCAATCCCATGAGATGCATATGTATATTATTTCTTTCAACACAGTGTGACTTAAAAAAATTTACTGTCCTATCCAAAGATCTTTGGCAAGTGTCCTTCTTGTACCTTCTTACACCTGGTCTTCCTCTACTGCCCCTTCTTCCACAAAAAGCCAACACCACCCCCTGCCCAAAATACTGTAGCAGGGCAAGAACTATGCAAAGGGTGATGGGAAGCACGGTAATAAAACCTGGACACTGAGAATAAAGCTGAATACTAGGAACATTCTCAAGCAATTCCTTCACATCACTGCCTTCTTGGTCCCACACTGATTTTCTGTGAATTCTCTCCCAGGTCAATTAATCTAACACATTAGGTTAAAATTTGCTTCCTCACTATCATCTCAGTTTCCCTGCAGCTCTCTGGAGCCTTGTCAGTAGTGCTGGGATTATGGGGCCATCAGTGCTTGCAGAGTGGATGGATATTGAGTATTTAGAAAACCCACTGAAGTTAATAAGACTCACTAATGTTACAACAAAATACTAAATGTATCCAGTGTTCTAAGTCACCTAGCACTTAGTAGTGGAGGCTATTTTCCTTCAAAAGGATTTAATGACAGCTTAAGGTATAACACTGTGAGAAAAGACTGTTCTTTCTTTCCTAAGGCTCATGTCCTAAGTAACAATTGGTACGTGCAGAATAACAGCTGATTTGCAATCCTGGAACTTGGCATAAATTTGGAAGACATAACCCACTTTGGACTAATTCTTCTTCTGCCACTTTGAATGGTACAAAGCTTGTTGGTCACACCAGCTTTCCTCAAGTATTATTGCAGTGTAATTGGTACTCTTACAGACTCACAGCTAACCCATCTTAGTGTGCACAGAGGCCTTATTGCAGAGGGAGCTCTACTCAAGGCAACTGAGATGTCTTTGCAACATGAAAAGTACTCCTAGAAATTTCTCACAGCCACCCATACAGAAAAAAATACATACCATGACTTATTGCATGATAGTAACATCTGTCTAAGCTTTCTTCTGTGAAGTATTTTCTCTTAATTATCACAATTGTTCAAAAGATCTAAAAAACACAGCAAACTAACTCTGGGGACTACCATGGTGGCTTCTTGTAGCACAGACAAGGAGCAATTTGTGTGTCTAAGAAGATATGGTGCCATTTTAGGTACCAGGACACTTACACAGGACTGGCAGATACCAGATGGGGCCTGAAGAAACGCTACCATCAGCCAGAGGTCTTCCCTAAAGAAGGCATTTCCTGAGATACCTAAATTGGCTCTACATACTTGCACTTAGGCAGCTGCCCAGTCTTTCAGACAAGTCAGATAACTAATGATCTGCTGCATTGAGAACTAGGATCTGAAATACACTGTCAGCAGTGTACATGCACATTCTCAGCCTGGGAAGCAGGTTAGATAGCTCCCCTCTCTTTCATTTATAGATAACAAGCTGAAAGTTCACAAGCATGAATAAACCTTGCAGTATTTGTGTGCTGAGTGCCATATAAGGACAGAAATAAAAGTGTTAGCACAGCAAAACTCTAACTCTACAAATAGTGATAATGTCTAAAGCAATTTAATCATTGGGCTGCCTTTTCAGGAGAGATATGGAAGCTTTTGGAGCAAAGGTTTGTTGCATTCAACCCAGACCGTTCAAAACAGCATTATGTAATCCAGGAAAGATTATGAAAGAGAAAGAAGTTATTTGGAGGAAGCTTCTCCCTGATATTAAAATACAATATGGAAAGGAGTATTTTCAAAAAGGTGAGGCAATTTCCAGACATTTTTGTCAAAAGAAGCAATATATTTCTGAGAAAGCCTTGCAAAGTAGCGTTATATCTCCTCATCATTCTGACTTTTTGGAAATATTGTGATATGAAAAGTTAATCTTAAATGCACCTGCCCTACAATATAACTATCCACACATATTTGGCTAGGAAGATTTATTCAAACCTCAGTTAAAGAGTAATTATTCATGTTGGCATGTAGTTTCTGAGTGAACTCCCAAACAGAAAAAATTCTACCTGCTGATGTAATCAATGTGCTCAATGAGTTTTTTCTGTCATTATTGTTTGTTTATTTATTTAGAAATCAGGTCCCTTTTTTCTGCTAGCCCCAGTGATGAAGCAGCCATTCAGGACCTGTTTAATAGACACTTGCCAAGCCTGTTGGAACAGGGGTGTTTGTCTTTTGTTCCTTGGACTTTCTTGTTTCACACAGAGGCTTTCTAGATGGTAAAACCTTTTATCTTTTCTCCACCAAGACTATTCAATCAAAAGGATTGATTTGGGAAACAAAAGAACTGTGAAATGACACCACCTACTCTAATCTTTATCTTTAGAAATTAAAGTTTGGCTGGTTTATTCAGTCCCTGTCAGACCACAAGTATACAATCAGCTGCTGTGAGACACTATCACTGCAAATGTTAACATTTGTAAGAAAATAGAAACAGGATTTGAGACAGGGCACACTAGCTGTAAATACCTTATTTAAATTAGAAATGTAGGAAAAAATATCAGTTGCCTAATATATTACTTCTCACTGTATGGAAGACCAGATTCTGCTGACGTTTATTCTCCTGGGACCAGACACCTCATCTTCCCAAATGCAAGCAAGAGAAGCCAGTGAGTTCTGGAAAGAAGCAAACCATGGTGTGCTCTGCTATGAGCAGCAAAATCTGACCTGCTCACAAGGCTGTATGAGGCAGGTGAAAACATATTTAGACATAGGTTTTTAAGGACTAGAAGGGACTTCTAATGAGGGAAGACCCATAATGTCCACAAGGTCAGAACGTCCTGAGGGATTGCATCCACAGAACCTGGATTTGGTTTGCTTGTCAGAGTCAGCACAATGTGTGCTTCAACACCTTCGCTGTCCAGCAGGAATAACTCCAGCTTCTTGCTTTCCTCTGGAGAACCAAATTTCCTTTCCCAATGTTATGGTTCAAGTACAGCCATTTTTTCTTTCTAGGAGTCAGGGATTTCATTACAAAATACACTTAAGGAATCGACAGGAAATCAGACAGTCAAGGTCTGCTTTCTGCAGAGGAAAGCCAGTCTCATGCCAAGCTAACAGAAAACTGTGTGTAGAGCTTACATTTTGCTTATGTGATTTCTTTTCCAGTAAGCTCCCTCACATGCTGTGTTCTGAGAGTTGAAGCATCCTCTGTGAAGAAGGGAACTTATTGGGCAAATTCCCCATTTAGTGTTTTCTAGAGGCTAAGCAGGCTCTATTCAGCTTTCTGAAATTACTTTCTGCAGTTCAAAAGCAGTTTGCTGAGAAAACAAAAAAAAAACCCAAAAACAGTGGTAGGGAAAGAGAAACTCCTTTTATGTTTTTCTCTCCTACATTTGCATGGCAAAGGATTGCTACCCACAGTGGCAGGACCCCCGACCTGACACTGGTGGAGCAGTGTTTCTCTGACAGGCTTTGCATGCTGGTGGAGTGCTGTTCTGTGGTCATTTCAACCACACTATAGAGGCTGTCATTAGAATCAGGCCAGGCAGGGCTACCAGGTGCTTCTGCCAGGCTTGCCCTGCAGAGGAAATCTCTGCCAGCCACGAGATGAAACCCCACATCTCCAGCAAGCTGCACGTACCTCCTGACTGCCCCAAGAATGCTGAAAGCATAGTGACAACCAGGACCACAGCTTGTGGCACTCAAGGGTGGCAAAAGAAGCAAAAATTTATGGGCCCAAGCCAAAGGGAGCAGGGAGAGAAACTGGGGGGGAAGAGCTGCCCACCATGCAGAGGGTGATCTAACAACTCTGCAGCTCTTGTCAGGGACCAGCCAGACCAGCTGTCACCAGCCAGTCTGGGACAGGCTGCCATTGCCATCATCCACTCCACTGTATGGGCAAGATCATTTCCAGCTCCATCCTACCACTCTCCTTGGTTTCCCCCGTTTTAATTTCCTACCCATTCAGTTAGTTTAATATAAATTTTCACAGAAAAGCTTATACATTCATTTTGCATTTGAGAACAGTCTTTGCCCAAGCCTCCTTGCTCACTGCAGCACCTGGCACTGCACAGCACTGAGAGTGAAGAGATATGAAGAATGGGGAACAGAAATTCTGCTGCCATGTTTATGCAGTGGTACTCAAAGCTGGATCAGAAGTGCCCACCACACTCTGGGCCAGAGACTGAGCAAACAAGCTACCCAGCAGTCATATGTTAGCATCTGTGCCCATTCAAACTGCAGAGATCCCTTTTGTACAGTTTGAAGGATTTGAACTTTTATTTGAGAAACGTTGAAATTGGTTTGTTCCTAGTATCAAAAAACTGCCCCTGGACTAGTCAAAATAATTTCATCCCTGAAAGTTTTCATATGTCAAGAGGTACCTTAAAAGATTAAGTCACATGAACAATAACTCTCTCACATGCAAGAGAAAAGAGGGAGGTGTGAAGCAAGCTCTGTTAAATCAACAGAAAGACTCCTGCTGGTTTCAAGACAAAGCACAGATCAGTCCTTTCAGCTCAGTAGATTAGCTCTCCTTAATGAGTCTTGACAGTCCCCCAGGCTCTTTAAATCACTATACATAGCCACCAATGCTTGTACAACATAGGTGGGTGAGGCAGGCACAGAGCATAGCCAGAGGATTAATACCAAGTACCTCCCTAAAATAGACAGATCACAGCACAAATCATTAGCAGTAGCAGGGAGAGGGGCCCTGCTGAAGTGCGTCAATCAGGAAAGTACCACCAGACACAGAATTTACAATGAGATTTTTTTTTTTCTTGAAACCAAAATGCGGGTCTTGGCACACAAGTTTATAAGCAAATTGGGCTGTTTCTATGTTCTGACACTGGAAATAACTGGTCAAGGCAACTCATGAGCACCTGGAGGTTCAGACTGAACTTGCAGATGTCTCCCCAGAATGTGAGTACAACTTGTGTCTATTGTTATAGTGAGCAGTACCTATTATATGCATTTGCAGGATATCTAAGATAGCTAAGCCTTTGCTTTCTAGTGCACAGACAAGAGAATATGAAGTCCCTTCCCCTCTAAAGTAATTTTAACAATTTTTGCTTATCTTAGCACCTGCAGGGTCTGAATAAAATGCTAACTTAGAAATGCTCTTCCCATCATTTTGAATCTTTCTCTACTTCAATTTTTAATTACTGGGTCAGTGACCCAAGATTTTAAATGGTTTTGTTTCCCTGAGGCTTTTCCAATGTTGTGGTAAAAATATGAAGTGCAAGACATACAAAGAAGCTACAATCATGCTGAAAACACACTGTACCAGAGTACATTCATCTCCCTATAAAATGCTGTGTAGGAGAGTTTGGAGGTGTGTTTCTTTTCAGATGACATAGTAATAAAGACCTTAAGTTATCTCTTGACCACCAAACCAAATTATCACACTGACATATTTACACAGCATACAAAAAAGCACTCCTTTTCCATGAAACAAAAGGGCAAAGCTCTGCACATGCAGGAATAGCTCACCTAAGAGTCAGAGATCTGATGCTCTGTGCCTGCCTATTTGTTCAATTAATGAACTGAAACCTAGAGGACTTGTCACTATGGCAGGGTGACTGCAGAGACGTTGGATGATCTTTCAGGGCGCTGCCTGATACATCTAAACCTTCCACTGAGTGCTGCGTGAGTGCTCATTCTGAAGAACTACAGTGCCCAAACTTCCCGTTGGCAGTTCTCCCTCAGCACGCCTGGCAGGTCACTCCACCCATTGCAGGGCACTGACTTGTGGGGTTTTGCACTGGTGAAGGAATGTGAAGGGAGGTGAAGGAATCCAAAGCACACACAGACCCCAGACTGAGATTCTTTGGCATAAGCAAACTTGCTGTGGGAGTAAATCAGTAACATCCTCCTGCAATAAGGGGTCTATATGCTTCAGTTTCCTTTAGTGCAGAGAAGCAGAGGGCTGCTATACTTTGCAGGTATCTAAGGATCTTAGAGGGCTCTCAATGCAGTCATGCTGCTTTTCTCTAAAATCTATTGCTTTTATAATGGCACTTGTCTAGGCACGAGACACCAAGCTCTATCACACAAGTTCTCCATTTGCCAGGCAAATATAAAAGTTTTGATGGAAAGTAGAATTTCACTTTATCTATTTACTGGCTATATTATTAATCCAAATTCAATATTTAGGAAGATATATCAATACTCTTGAAATATCATGCTGACATTTTCTCTGGAAACACACTGTTTGCCACTCCATGCAGCTATTTCAAAATTCATATGATCATTGAAGCCAGGTGGCTTTTTAAAACTTTTATAGAACTTCACAATCATCAAACAAGAGATATTTTAGATAACATTGCACATTCACAGAATCAGAGGATTTTCTTGAAAGAAAACTTTGACTGTTTCTCTTGGTACTGACCCTGGGCTTCTTCCAGCAGTAATAATATCATCTAGCAGAATACACAGTGGCAGAAAGCTCCAGCAGAGCAAAGCCTACTGCAATGCTCAGGTCACTGTGTTACCAGAGAAGGATCACCAGTACATGGGAAGAACTAGGCAGGTGGGAATTACAGACTTAGTAACACTGGCCCAGGGCTGACAGGGAAAAGAAGTGGAGGCTCCACAGACAGTGCTGCCCTCTCAGCTCTCTCCCCTACAGCCTTTTGTCTTACAGAGCTTCTCTGCCAATTATTGCTAGATAAACACAGTGGCTAACACTAACCAGAGCAATCTCAGGTGTTTTTCTTACAGAAGTCAGGTTGTAAAAACCAAAATACAAATAGAAAACTAGTAATCAGTTATCAAGAATTTAGATGCAAGGACTGTTTTCTACATTTATCAAAACATCTTGTAATAAGCAAACAGTATCCTCCCCAACCGAGTTAGGAAACCTTGAGTTAGTTTCCTCAGTGCTTTTGTTTTTTGAGGAATTTTTTTTTTTAATGTTTTTGAGGGCAACATATCCATGCATTTCTACATTTCTTTGTACAAACACACTTCCTCTATAGTACGTTCTGCTGTGCTGTGTATCACTGCTAAATAGGGAACAAGTGACAGAAGGCTCAGGCACTGCCCCAAAGTCTGCCTTGTCTAAGGGGCAGAGAGCAAATCACTCACTGTCACACAACGTGAGTCACATAAGAAATTAGTCATCAGATCCACCACTGCAGCTTACACTTCTCTTGGGTTGTTCTTGGGGTCATTCTGCTTCCATGTTACAGATTAGAAAAGCAGCCTTAGTAGCATCATACAAGTGGTCAAAAAGAATCCTCCTTTTTCCCATGGGAATTTCTTTCTCCAGTATTAGCACAAATAATGACCAATGTCCGCAAAAAAGGACTCTCAGAACGGATGAGGTCATTCCTTTCTGTCTGAAAAGTCCTTAAACAACAGGGCTGGCTAGAAAGTTTGGTCAGCAAAGCTTGAAAACAATTAAAATCTATTGAAAAGTAAGATAGGGAAGGTTTTGTCAAGGCACATATTATTCATGGATCCCAATCACATTGTGCCAAAGCTCCTATTCCTGCTCTGCCCTAACACACAGTGGTCTGGAAGGGCTGAAACCAGAAACAAAGCCCCTTACAGGAGTTGTGTCTCAGGAAGTTGGTGGGTTGGCTGAGCACATTTGCTTCATTGCACTTCTACATCATTAACTTATTTGCTTGTAGCTCTCATTTTCAGACTCACTGCACATAGCAATTTTGGCTTCCATACTTTCTCTTATCATTTACTGGCTCATCAGAGACAGATACAGAGAGAGAAACCTGAATGGAAAGCTTGTCTTCATAACAGGCTGTGACACTGGACTTGGAAACTCACTGGCTAAATGGCTTGACAAGAAGGGATTTTGTGTCATTGCTGCATGTACCACAGAAAAAGGAAGCCAAGAGCTACGGTCCTGCTCTTCACTCTCACTGAAGACAGTGAATCTGAACTTAGCAGACTCCAACAGCATTGCCAGGGCTGTGGAGTTTGTGACTGAACAGACAGCTGGCAAGGGTAAGTGACAAGGCAACTTCTCAGAAAGATGATTCAATTTAACCACATCTGGTCTAACTGGAAGTTTTGTTGCCACTCCGCTCACTGCAGAGGCATTTTTAGTGTTACTGATGAAACATTCACTCCTCAGTTCTGTCATTTCTCAGTTCAAAGATATTCTCTCCAGCAATGCTTCCCATTCCTTTCACCAATAGGTGAAAGGTGCCTAAAACTCTACTTGCTCAGTCTGTTAAAAACCAGATCATCCCCAGGTGTGTTTTTTAAACTCTTTTTGGTATAGTTGAAGAATGTCAGTGGAAGGAAGGTACTAACTGGTACCAAAAAATTTTCTTGACAAAATCAGCCCACTCAATTAAAAATGGTTAATTCAGGGCCTCTGCAGCCCTCCTCTAGTGAACAGAAGAGTATATTTCTCAGTGCTTTTGTAAGTCTGACATTTGCATTGTACACAGCAATTGCACAACTGTAACAGTTAACTTGCAATTTCAGCCAATTTTCTCGGAGCTGTTAAATAGGTAGCTCTCACTACCACTATCAGACACTTCTGAGCACTCCTGTAAAAGAGGAAGAGCTTACCCTTGGATACCTATGAGACTTCAGTGATGGGTTTGGCAAAGGGTGCTAAAAAGATCTGCATGGGAAATATATTTCAACTGTGGCAATACACATTTATCAGCACTTATAGCTCAGACAAAAGGCTACCAAAGGGTACCACAGCACTGTAACTACCAGTTGTAACACACAGTTATACCAAATATTCAATTAGCTTATTAATTAATTCAGTACCTAAAACAGCAAAACATGTACCTTCTACCAGTAGGACTTTCTCCTCAAAGCTTGTAAAAGGCTTTTGGCCTCATCATGAGTATTCCAGACCATTCTTGAATGCAGAGATTGAGAGCAAGTTTAACAAAATCATTAACACTTACCTCCTCCAGCAGGCTCTTGCTCCCAGCTTGTAGAAAGCCACACGTTCTCAGCCAGGATAACCACTGCTAATGCTTTCACCTCAGTGTGTGGGACTCTTTATGGAGGCTGAGTGCTGGACTTTCAGCCTCTCCCCTCAGGCACAGGCTGTCCTCAGCAAACCGTTGGAAACGTCATTATTTATCTCAAGTTCCTCAAGTAATTTATAAAGGTAGTAAAGCAGTATTATCAATACACAGGGCTAAGCTAGTATCTTTAGAAGCCTTGACTAACTCTACACATTTGGTTCAGACCTTTAGACCCCAAAACAGAAAAATCAGTCTCACCACTTCTATGCAACTATTTGATTTTCACGAGAGTACAAGTGCATATTAGGAGCCTACATACTTGAGCAGATATGGATAATAAAGCCCAGCATGGTGGCCCACATCTCCAAACAAAATAGTTTTCCATTAATACTTTAACCATGCTCTTCAGCAAATTTTACCTGCTGTACAAAGTAGATCATCCAAGCAAATCCCAGACAATTGTATTCATATCACTGAAGTTTTTCCAGACTGTTCTTAGTTCCCAATGCACACATGATACTCCAGGGTAAGATATTGCCACATACTGAAATAAATGGTTTTGCAATCCTCCTAGGGCTTTTTGGCTTGGTGAGCAAGGCTGAAGGAACAGCACCTGTAGGACCCACCGACTGGCTGAGGATTGAAGACTTCCATTCAGTCCTGGATGTTAGCCTGCTGGGATTGATTGAAATCACACTCAAGCTTCTGCCACTTCTGAAAAAAGCTGAGGGAAGAGTCGTCAATCTAATTAACGCCAAAGGCCTCATGGCTTTTGTAGGGGGGGGCTACAGTCTGTCCACATGGGGCATGGAAGCTTTCTCTGACACGTTACGGTGAGTAGCCAGAAACACTTGCACGAATCCAAGAACAGATTCCAGACATGCTGAGGAAGGGTGACTGTATGTTTGCCCATCTTGATTCCTCTCTGGAAATCTTGCCTAAAGGGGAAAAGGAAAATAAGAGGGCTGGTCACTTTTTTAGGATTTCAGTCTCCAGTACTATGTACAGACCCAGAATGGAACTGCACTTTGAAAATTTTCATATCCTAGACAAGTTGTTAGTGTGCAGATTTCAGGCACGTGAATCCACTACATACATGAAAGTAAATCAACAGTATAGCCTGGTCAGACATACAGTTTCTTGGGCAAGTTGTGCTTGCCCGTATATTTTGCTCTAATTCTTCACAACAATCTGAGCTGGGTGATTCCAGACAGCAGCCACATTACCAAAGGTACTTGTAACTACAGAAAATTAAGCTGAGCACCCTTTTCTGGAAACAGTTGTACTGTACTGCTTCTAGAAAGCTAAGGCCCAGCCCAGTGAGTCTAGTCTTCCCAAGTCAGAATGACTAGGAAAGCTGGACTAGGAAAGCTGGTTTCAAACAATTATGAGTACTTAATTAAAGAAAGCGTATACCCCAAAGAAATAGAAACTAATGGCTAATGTACACGTGGTCCATTCCTTTGCACACTGTAGAATGTAGCTGCCTGGGTCTCTTGAGCTGCCCAGCAAGACAAAGATGATATTTTCACCCCAAAGGAGTTGCATTAACATTTAATCATTTAACCATAGAGAAAAGAAGTTCTAAACCAATTGAAAATTTTTTCCGCTTTTACTTCTTCTCAGACACTTTAATTATCTGCTCTTGCTGTGATCTAAAATGATGCAACAGTATATGAAATAGTCAAAAGTTTTAGGATGATAACACATGACTAAGATGCACCTGGCTGTTGCATCCTTTGCATGAGTCCAACATAAACCACACAGAGAGCTGTGAACTCACTTGACACTGCTTTTTTTTCCTCAGTTGTCTGCTCTGCTTTTACATGATGCATACACTGCTATGAAGCTAATTTGAACATCTCAAAATAATTCTGATATATGAAGATTAGAATCAAGGTCTCAAATATTCATGTGACAGATTTTCAACTTACTTATGATTCCTAGTTATGCCATTATTGGGTGGTCAGGGAGGTTATTGGGTTTTTTTTCTTCTAGGATAGAGATGCAGCATTTCGGAGTGAAAGTAAGCATTGTGGAGCATGGTTTCTTTAAAGCAGAAGTAGTTAATTCAGATATCATTGAGAAATACCTCTGCAAACTTTGGAACAGACTGACTCCTGAGATCAGGGACTCCTACGGAGAAAAATACTTTGTTGAATGTAAGTAGAAAAAAGAACTGTATGAAAGCTCATAGGGGATATTGTCAGCATATATAAATACCTGAATGGAGGCTGTAAAGACAGCAGAGCCAAGACGTTTTTGGTGTTGTCCAGGGATAGAACTCGAGGCAATGGGCAACCACTGAAACACGGGATGTTCCTGCTCAACACTTCGGTGTGAGGGCAGTGGAGGACTGGCACAGGTTGCCCAGGGCAGTTGTAGATTCCCCATCTTTGGAGATACTCCAAACCCATCTGGACATGTCCTGGGCAACCTGGTCTAGGTGACCCAGCTTAAGTAGTGGGGCTTGGTGCCAGAGGTCCCTTTCAACCTCAACCTCTCTGTGATTCTGTGAACTTTTACTGGACATCGTTAACACTCATTAAGGACCCAACACTGACTGTTCTTAACTACGTGTCTGTTAGATGAGGCCTGAGCTATTAGTTCACACATGAGATTGGTGAGATGTGAGGTCATTCTACATTTCTTAGTCCCTCAATACTTAAAGGTAGGATGTCCAGTGGGAATGAGTTGCTATGACCATAAGCTACTTTTATTGCTTAGTGATATCTGAAAAGTTATGTGACACAACACGTACTGTACAGAACATCTGGCTCACAACATGGGCCAGGGAGGTTTTTCCTTATTGGGCTTCTGGGTGTGTTGCAGCCTTTATGGTCCCTGCTTTGCTGTAGCTATACTGCTCCAGCACTTGAGACAGTAGTGTAAAGCAAGCCTGAAGCTGTAGCCAAACCTTTGGATGTAAAGAACACTCTCACAGAGATGCTGCATATAAAGGCTTTCAGGATTATTTTTTTGTTTACAGATATAAAAGCCCAAAGATCATCAGTGAAAAGACTGTGTGACTATGATATTTCTAATGTCATAAAATGCATGGAACATGCCCTGATGGCAAAGTACCCCAGGACACGATACGGAGCTGGATGGGATGCAAAGTTCTTCTGGCTGTTTCTCTCCTATGCCCCAAGCTGTTTGTCTGACATGCTGTTGTGTATCACATTTCCAGCTCCAGCACAGAGCAGGAGATCAGCTCGTGGAGTTCTAATTAATGTCTAGTATTAAAACAGTATCAGCTCTGCAGAAATAAATATTTATCCTATCAGAACTAATGTCTTCTTCTTTACCAGTTACTAAACTGTTTAAATTCTTTTCAGAAGACACTTTCTCCATCCCTCACCCCACCTTACCTGAAATTCTGGGTTTGCAGGCAGGCTTGTAAATCCAGCATGTTTTTGAAGGCTGCTGCTCAAAAATGATACCTCTATAGGATCTGCATTCATAAAATATTCAGCTAAAAAGCTAGTTAATACTATTCACACAAGACATGAATTCAAATAATAACAAAATCCAGCTATTGTAGCAAATTCCAGAAATTACAATTATAGTATCTAAACACCTGATTATTCAATTCTGCAGAAAAAAAACACAAGCAATTTTACAGATATGCAATTCTAGGGAAAATCAAAACTCCACTATACTATGCAAACAGAGTATTGAAATGCATATTTTAACTTTCTTCCTAATATTAGTATAGTTTATGGGGAAAATACTAAAAACAATATGCATTCACATTTCTTTCATCCTCGGTGTGTTTTGCAAGTTAAAAGGATTATTATTTCACTTATCAGATGGAGTAGGTCATTAGTGTATGCTATAGCAAATCCTTTCAGTTGTACAGAGTGTGGTCAGAACAGCAAAACATTAGTTGAGGTTACTGTGCCTCTTGTACACTATTTCTATCTCTTAAGCTGTTGGCCAGAGGCTCACAAACTGGTGTTCCTAGAGATATTAAAATTGAAGGGGTAAAGGTTTTATTTGCTAAAGTGCTGTGCTGGTGATTAATCATTAATGTGCAATTCAATTAAGCTTAAAAAAATATCATGTGCAGGTCAGAACTCCAAACATTAAGAAAAGAAGTTTCATCACTGTGTGTGAGAGGGCATGTGTCTGTGTTTGTAATGTGCAAAAAAAAGGATGTGAAAAACATTAGTAACCTTTAAGTATTTCGTTGAAGTTCTACTCTCTAGCAAATGGCTTCAAGAGTGAATTTATTTTACTTCATTTCACAACAAATACCTGCAGAGAGAGAAATCTTTCTATCTGGCCTGACAGCTCTAAAGAGAATGTACATGAAAAGCTTAATGGTATAATTTCTCAGCCCTATAGTTGCAAATTACACACAGGTGCTGAGATCTCTAAAAATCAACTTTCTTTGAAAGAGAAAGAGTCCTAAATTTAAGAATTCAAGCAGGGACTGTCCTGATAAGGAAAAAAGAATACAAGTGAAAAATGAAGTTACATGTACAATCTAAAACTTCTGTTGTGCAAAGTACCAAAACCTAAATTTTACATAATTAGAAGGGTACACTATGCTACTGAGAGGGGGAGTCCCAGTTGAAGCTTAGGAATCCTTCACCCTCAGATATGCTAAGTAAGCAAACCTACATATTACCTATCTACAGAGTAACCCAGGGACTGTTTTCCTCCATATCTGAAAAGTTAAAATTATTGCAGGGGGGAAAAGATGCATTTCTGATACATGGCTGACATACTAGCAGTTTTCTTCAACACTGGTTCCAAATCTTTGAGTTGACAAAGACTATTCCCAAAACTGATGCTAATTTGTCTCGTGGTATGCAACTGCAAGCAAGTCTTTTGGAAGTGTCAGCCCTGCCTTCTGCCTTTAAAAAACCTTGGAAACCCTTCCTTAGGAACAGCACCGTGCATCTCAAAGAAATCCTTTACAGATGTGTCTGCTGTGTTGCAGACTCCAAGGAATTTCCTAAATTAATGCACTCAGAAAATAAAAAGCTTTTAAAAAAACACAAAATGAGCTCAAAGAGAAAAAAATCGAAGTATCAAATTCTGGCATCAGATATGAAAGTTGATTGAAATAAGGTTTTAATCACTTATGTCCATACTACCTTGATTGTCAGTCTCTCAATAGTAAGAGATCCAAGGGCCAGTTGATTGAATGTGTGTAATGGGGCAGTTTTGACACTTACAGAGATACAATGTCAGTATCAAGACAACGTCTTACATGAAGAACTTTAGACAGTTGTGTGAAGCATTAAGCACTATTATTTGACTTTATCTAAAGCACTGCTCTTTTCATCTCAGAGTGCACTGAAGTCTCCACAACTGAAAAAAGTACATAGAGTCTTGACACAAATTATGGAATAGGAATGTGATAAAATAATATGTTTATTAGACTTATTCAGCAGCATCATTTTCCAGTAGTCTTTTCTAATCAAAGTCTGTTACAAAGTAATTACAAGCATTCTATTTAGAAATAGTATATATTTTGAGAATTTAGATATAAAACAATCAAATAGCAAAAGTCTCAATGATTATAACTTCAGGAATCTTTTATATGAGTAGCTAGGCCAAGAATGCTGAAGAACATGTTCCTGTAATCAAAGTTTTCTCAAATGGCTCATGTTGTGGAAACTACCTTGGCTAATTGATAGAAGAGCTAAAAGGATCAACAGTATATTCTGATGGAAGGTTATAGGAACAACCAGATAACTACAAAGACTGCATTAGTAGAAATTGCTTCCCTTTCTATTAATATCCACCTCAGGAAATAAATAGTCAATAAAATTAAATTTTCACATTAAAAAAACCTGAAGAATTTCTGAAATGAACCAATATCTTTTATATTTTGCTGTTTGGAAATAAGTTCCTATAGAAACGTGGCTACTTCATAGTACAAATTACTTCCAGAGACTCCAGCCAAGAACAGAGGTATTTCATTGATGAGCAAGAGAAAAGCTCATTAAGTAGTTGTGGCACTAAAATCTAAATATATCCAGTCTTTATGGGAACACTATTAATGAAATTGTGTTAATTGGAACCTAGAGGAAAAGTATGTATCTTATAGATTGAGAGGAAATTATCTCAGGCAGTTAAAATATTGTAAGAACAACATTTTGTACAGGTAACTATTCAGCATAATAATGCTGCACTGACTCTTTCATCTTTCATTTAACACAAGATAAAGAGACACCCAGTTTTATATACAGTAGTATATAAAATAGGTGGCAAAGATGCCCAGAGCACCACTAGAAGTTTTAAAAGGTGCTGTTATAAAATATATACTCCAAAGACCCTGTAAATCGGTAATGTTCCTATATTTGCCTTGTTTGGTTCTTTTTTTAGTTTTAAGCATTTATATAATTAATTTAGCCCTAAATATATGACCAATTCCATACAAATTTCTACTAGCAACATCACTGAACAAGATAATCTTAGAAAAATTTACAAATGTACAATATATTTATAACATTACTTTCAGACAGCTTCAGTGCAAAGATATACATATAGTACATCACGATAATTGTACATAAAAATAGAAATTGGCATTTGTCAAAAAACAAGGCATAGTTTCAATGTACATCTCCAGCCACTGGCTAAGAAATGTATATATTTTTATAAAGCATTTGAATGTGAACCTTACTCTTCTGTTTATAAAAAATATATGTGCAAATGGATGTGTCTAATTTTCCCTAAATGAGTTACCTAGTTATACCACAGAGTCCTCTTTAACAAGATTGGCGGTGTCTTTGAACGTATCCTCTGTAGCTGTGTAAGCCAGTGGTTGGTCTCTCTTCAGAATAATCCTGGGAGGCAGTGAGGGAGAACGGGTAGGGACATTTTCTGTGTCCTGTTGCTGTTCCTTTTCCATCTGAAACAATAACCATAAAATCAAATCTTACATTCTAATGCACCATACATCCAACGCTAACTTTCAGAAATGTTAAATAAATATTCCTAAAGTCAAACATCATGGTATAAATTATTTCTGCAAATCACCACCTGTAACAAAATTAAATACTTAATTTCACCTCAGATAGTACAGCTGAGTAAAAACAATACTAGAAACTTACTCCATACACTGGAACTTCTACTTTAAAATGTAATGTCAGGAGGAGCTGTGCCACGTGAGCAGAGTCTGCTCAACACCTCATTGTGCATGACATTTGATAACCTCTCACAATCACTCCAGTCCTGCCCTAACCTGGAATTTCTGTGCTGTTCCACACAGCAGCAGAATCTACCAATAATCTTTATCCTATGAAAGCAAGAACAAAGTCCAGCAGTAACTAATTGTTCCATTAGCTGAAAAATAGAATTATATAATATAAACAATACCTCCGCATATATTGGGTTTTCAAAATTAGTGTTTTGTTTCTTTTTTCTCTTGAAGAAACTCCACTTTGATTCCTGTAACATAAAAATTATTAGAACTCTATACATTTTTCTGAAAACTTCTCTGGAAACTGCCATTACAATGTCTTGCATTGACTGCTACCTCAGTGATTTTAGATGGATATTCTTAGATCACCATGTTGTAATTCTAAGCATGGAAGCCAAGATTCTTTTTTGCTAGATAAGCAAGTTATTGCACCAAAAGAAGTATTCACACAAGGCTAGGCAATAAAAATCACTAAATTATTTTATTTATTCTGGAATATTATTTTATTATTCTGGAAGCCTGTCATTCCAGACAAGTACATCAAAGAGGAAAAAACTGTCTTGAAAACTACACAAGAGAAATTATTGAGGGACATGAAACTACAATAGGTTGACAGAGCTGTCATTTCAAAGCTCATCAGAGGTGCTTTTAGTGAAGAATGTATGAAAACAGTCCTGTAAACAAGCCACTGTCAGCTCACTCAGATGGATTTTAAGATATAGAAATGTGTCGTCCATGAATCATTAATAATGTAGATGAGGCAATACTTTGATTTTGGTTGTTAAAATGTCCTGCAAGAACATGTAGAACAAGTGTCTTAAATGTCCTTGCTAGTTCTTTTAAATATGGATAAAAATACAAATAAATGAGAAAAAAATGAGTACAGTACACTGACTAAATGACTTATTTCAATTTTTCATACCATAACCCCCTGGGTTTTCACTGTTTGAAACAAAAATTTAATTTCTTGGGTTTTTTTCTCCTCTTTCATAGGGGGGGAAAAGAAAACTAAAAAAACCCCCACACTCTGCTGGTTCTATCAAGGTATAATTCATTAAGGATTTACAAATAATTGTTAGAAGTCTGAAGCAAAGCCTTAGTTATAATAATTTCTGCTGGGGAGCAGTGACAATTTACAGCAATTACATTACAATTTTCAGACTAGTACCTGCCCTCAAAATGAAGTACAACAACTAGTGAAAAGAAACTCTCTGTTCACTTCAAAATAACTAGGTGGGCCAGGAAAAAGAGGGAGTTTAATCCAAATAGATCCTTATTGTGTGCCTTCAGTAACTCTGTGCTTGTGCTGCTTTTCTCTTATCAAACTGTTGCTGACTGGCTACAGAAAATCTTGTAAATATGGTCCAGGTAGCTGGACTTGATGCAGATGATGTATCAAGTCCATGGCATTAATTAAAGAGAATTGAAACTGTACTGCAGCTTCCCTAACAATTCCATTTTTCTGATCTGGAGCAGAAAACGAGCAGCCTTAGAGCATTTCTATTTCCTACCTGAGGTACATCTGTACTCTGAGGGGTTTCTTCTGGGCTAGTAGATATCACAGAGGAATACACAGGATTTTCAAAATTTTCATTTTCCTCACTGCCGGCTGCTGCTACCTGTTGGAGAAGAAAGAAAATCAACGTTCTTCAAACAAGAAAAGGTGGTCAAAAGGGAAAATGAAAGGTGAAAGTCAAGCCTAAATTTATCTTACAAGTGTTGGCCGGACGACTGTAACTGCACCAGCTGTGCTGGCTCCACCATCTCTGGTTGTATACATTGGATTTTCAAATGTGATTGGCTGTTTCCCTGACTCCACTGCAAAGTTTTCATTCTATGGAGGAAAAAACCAACAATAATTGCAGTGCAATAAACACCTCCATACTCCTAGGAATTAACATGTAGTCAAACTCTTCATCTTGGGGAACAACATGTGTTTACTTTCACGTAGGCTTAGACAAAACCTAGTATCTGTTAAAATCATAACTTCAGTTTACTTTTACTCCCTGACTTAGCAGCCTGGACTACAGATTGCTCCAATATTACCCCATTTCCTAGCTGGACAAAAACCCTCACACACATTTCAATACTTGACTCAGTATTTTATGATGGCGAAAGACGATTTTCAGAAATCACATCTTCAACAGGGAAGAGATATCAAAGGAAGAATAATCTTCAAAAAATATTTTCATTTAGAGACTTCAAAATGACATACAAATTAATAAGCAGTAGCTGATATATAAAAGAATAGGATTCACTCATTTTGTCCTAGCAAGGAGATTGCTATATTTTTTGAGACAAAGCAGTAAGTGCAGTAAGTCCCCTTACTTAGGTCAGCTAAGTTACATCAGGTAGAAGGATAATGAAAACAAAACCCCACCCAGACTCTCTTGTCCTGCTCTTTGACACAGCCTCATCACAGAACTAGCAAGGAATAGCCCAGGAATAGTACAGCAACTAGTTCCTTAAACCTGCCTCATTTTCACAAACCACTGCTTCATGCCACATGGATTCATGCTTTGTGCTACCAGAACATGGCATTTTATAACACAGGAAATTCTTGTCAGCTCCCTCAAACTAGCTTGGCTTCGAAACAGTCCCATTGAAAAATGTCCCTCTAACATCTACTCATGCATATATGATGTTAAAATTTTAGGAGGCACATCCCACAGCTCTTCACTGTTGTACACCAAACCCTTTGAATTCTTTCCCAGTGAATATAACAAGTTTTTGTTTATACTCTGGAAACATAGGGACAACTAACACCACATAATTAGAAACAGTCTGGATCCAGACCTGCTATTGGCAATGTACAAACTGCATTGCTTGAACCTCAGTAAGTCAGTGTTAGGCCAGAAAATGCCAAGTACAGTCAAGTTCTTTGTGCATGAAAAAGATTTGGGGTAATATACAAGCCTAAAGCTATATTCCCAGTGTTTACTGAAATGTTCATGTGGATGTTTTGTTACACAAGCTGCCTAGTTTTAACAAAGACTGTGTTTCTTCATCTAGGCAAAGGCCATTTATTTATATTAGGAGCTTATCTTCTCTAGCTGTTTCATTTCATATCCATTCACCATCAGTTCAGGGAGTTTCTACTTTATACTTGGCAGCAAGGGCTTACTGTTCAAACACACCCACGATCTGTTTCCTACAAGTAAAAATCATTTGTACATTGTATTTCTTGTGGTGAACAGGAATATATTTTCCAAAGAAAATCTATACAGTATAGAAAACACAGGGATCTGCTGTTTCTCAGATGGTCATAACAAAACATGGATGAAATAGATTTACACTTTATGATGTCTCCATAACTATTAAAACATGATGTTTTTAAACTTGATAAATTAAGAAATTGTCAAATCTATACTGTGTTGCACAAAATAGTGAGTCCTGTGGTTAGGCTTGAGTTTTGCCTCTGAATTCTCTAATTTTCTGGTTTTGAAAACCACACATTTTAAACTGTTCTATGGAACACAAAGGTCCTAAAAAAATTCCCTGTTACACTGCTGTTATTTGTCAACTCATTCCCTTTATATTCCGTGAGTATGCTGAAAGAGGAAAGGGCGTAATTGACTTAATTTCTACTATATAAATCTTGTAAAGAGTCACATTGTTTTAAAGAACATCCCATATTTGTCCTTGCCTTCAAATTACAAGTAGCTATTTCAGGAAACTATCAATCATTGTTCACTTTTTTTCTAGAACACATTTATCTTCTCGCTATCATTTTGTAGATAAAAGGCTCCCTTCTCTCAGCTAATAATTACATTACAATAACACAATTCAAAAAATTATTTGAGAACTAAACCATACCATTTGCATTGCTCTGTCTATAGCAGAATCTCCCCCAAAGCCAGAGACTCCTATGTCCATAGTCACATCTGCTCCCGATCGGAAAGTTACCCCATTGCCATTTTCATTAGATTTTACAAGACTGCTTAAACTACAAAAAACCACAAACAAACAAACGAACAAAAAGAAAAAGAAAATAGGAGAGATTACAAAGAAAGAGAAAGTTTATAATACAGGTTTTTTCACTTGCTCTTCTAAGCATAGTTATCACTTTGAATTTTTGCAAGCCAGCAAGGGCACCAGAAGTTGTATTACTTTATTAGTTCAATGAGGCTTTTAACATAAGTTAGCCCATTCAGAATCATCTCAACTACCTTTGTGTGCTCATGTAGACATCAAATTATTTCAGTGAATTACAATCCCCAAAGTTTCACTACATTTTGACCACTCTTCAGTGTTGATTTAAAGACAAATGCATGGATCCACTCAGTTATTCAAATTCATTGAAACTGATTTTTAAAACATGCATCTGAAACTTGTCAATATAATTCCACCAACACCCATACTGAAGATTTATGCATGCAAATCATGAAGATACCTACAAGACACTGTTTTCATACAAGTGAATGTTCAATCTGTGTATAGCTTTATGACAATCACAAGTGCACAGTAGATATTAATGAAAAATACTGGCAATGGCCTGAAAGCACACTCTTGGGCTCAAAATAATAAGAGGAGTGGAAGATAGAAATTGGTAACTAAACACAGGACATTCCCACACAGAAATCTGAGCATGTAAGTCCCTGAAGACATCTAAGTACAAAAATGCTACACTGTTAACATTGGTTTCATTTTGTCACATTTGCCTAATGTGAAGGAAGGCAGAAGCACTGGAGGAATCTTTCCATTTGTCTGTCCTCATTGGAGCTGGCCTGTGCTAAAATTCTTTCCTATGGCTGGTGTGTTGTGTACACACATTACCAGCTGGCCCTGTAGGCATCAGCTGATTCAATTTAGAAAACGTAAAACTTTGCTATGATTCCTGTGCATGGACAAGTCCCATATTACAGGCAAAAGCTAAGTTACAGCTTGAGATAACTCCACTGTTATGAGTTCACAGTTCAAAGAGGGATTGAGCAATGGCAGCACTAAGATCTATTAATGGCAGAAATAAATGCAAATCAAGCCTCACAGACAAAAAACTGACATCTCCCTTTCACATAGTCTCATAATTTATGTGGGAAGCATTGTTGAATAGTAAAGATCAAGTCAGTACATTAAAATTTCAGCTTGTTCACTATCTGACAATGCAGGAAGTTTCCACTCAAAAAGGAAGGAAACAGGGAATTTCAGTGAGTAGCTTGGAGATATTCTACAACATCTTTGTCCTTCAGAATTTACCTGCAAAAAATTTTTGCCCCAATTTAACTACATCAACTCATGAATAAATGGGATTAGAATCATACAATCATAGAATGGTTTGGGCTGGAAGGGACCTTAAAGATCATCTAGTTTCAACCCCCCTGCCATTGGCACCTTCCACTAGACCAGGTTGCTCAGAGCTCCTTCCAACCCAGCCTTGAACAATGCCAGGGATGGGGCATCCACAATTTCTCTGGGAAATCTCTTCCAGTGCCGCACCAGTCTCACAAAGAAATAATTCTCGATATCTAATCTAAACTTACTCTCTTTCAGTTTGAATCCATTCTCCCCTTGTTCTGTCATTTTGTGCCCTTGTAAAGTCTCTCCCCATCTTCCTTGTGGACTCCCTTCACCTACCAGAAAACTGCCATTAGGTCACCCCTAAACCTTCTCTTTTCCAGGCTGTACAAACCCAACTCTCTCAGCCTTTCTATGCAGGAGAGTTGCTCCATCCCTCTAATCATCTTGGTGGTCTTCATCTGGGCTCATTCAGAGTCATTAGTTCAGTGTAATCCTCCAGTGAGGAAGCAGTTATAGCTTCATCCACATTAATGGTTGCAGGGACTAATTAGATTGATTTAAGGGCCATTACTGTGAAATTGGTGCAAGGACTATGAAGATGTGCCTTTATACCTTTCAAAACACATAATTTGCCTAAATCTAAAAAAATTCAAAGCATCATATTCTGATATCCTTTTTAAAACAAATTAAATAATTTCAAATGTATTTTCTTCATCTTCCTTTGATTTAAAACATCAAATATTTTTGACGACATTCCACAAAGCTGGTTTTCACTGGACAGTATGACTGTCAGCAGTGTAGGCTTTGTCTCAGGCACTGGAAACAGAAGTTCACTACACACATGCCATATCTATTAGCAGATGAGTACAGCATGACAGATAAGCTCAGCCTTTCAATGTTAAAAGATCTCTTCAAATCATCTCATGACAAAGTTTAATAAAACATTAAAACATTTAGCTATGGTCTTTTGTATCTTTTTGAACTGAATACGCAGCTTCAGATCTGTTAAACAGTCTTCTATATTGCTCATTATTTAAAAGCTAATTTAGAATGTCAAAAAGTTTTACAATCATCCTTTGCTACACAATAATGATCAGCCGTGGTATTGGTTGGAATGAAAAATTCACTGGAGTTCCTGCAACACTGCACTTTCCATATTCCACCAGAATGGGCACCCAGCAAAAAAAATCGATTTTTCAGAATTATTTAGAAACAAATATACATTTTCAGTTCACAGACATTCCCACTCTGAAAGTCTTCAAAACATACCTTGGTAGTTTGGGAAGTGCTGGTAGAAGGGAGCCTGTTCGTCTGTAGTTAAAAAAGCCTCCAACTGCTAACACTCCAATTATTATGATTAGTATGACTGTCAGCAACACTGCTACTGCTGCTGTCAAAGACAGAAAAATAAGAAAACATTCAAGCAAGCATAGTTCAGTGCAAAATGTGCCCTGGGAGTTAGAAGCCTGACCCTGAACAGGTGTCATGGTGAGGTATTACACATTCTTTAGCTCAAATGTCAAGTGCAATATATACTTGAAGCTTACTTGTTCCAGGAGGGACTCCTTTTGACAATCCTATTTCACAATAATTCCCAGTGTATCCATAAGAACATCTGTAAATGTGAGAAGGACAGCTGACTGAATGGCTTCTATTAAGTTCAGGATCTCAGCTTTATTATTATATTCTGCAGTGTTTATCTACAAACCAGAAATTTTAACTCCATGCTTAGTAATTATATATTTCACTGACTGTGTGTAAATATAGTATGTCTGCTATATTCAGAGAATTAAAAGTGGAAATTCAAAATGCTGAGTCAGAAGGTCTGGTTTCAGTGGAGCACAGGTGACATCTGCTGGCTGTTCCAAGCTACATTTACTGAGGGTTACTTTTCCATTTTTACAATTTTTGGGTATCACATTTTATTAGAATCTTCAGAGGTTTGCCTTTCTGGGTTTTTGGTTTTGGTGTTTGTTTGGGGTTTTCTTCCCCAAACTGATGCATTTACATTACTTATTTGCTGATATTTTTGTGCATGCGTTTTTCCGTAGTTATTGTAAAAATGCTACTGCAGATGTATGACACCTTCTGAAGTGTTTCCAACAGATTTCAAAGAGTTTAGTTGTTTCATGAGACTAAATCAGCACAGTCTGAGCCAGAACTACCCTCACAACATACTGACTTACTTGCATTTGGGGAGACTGCTTTCATCTATATAGCATGTTCCTCCATTCATGCACCTGCAAGCTGGTGGCATTGTGGGAGGGGATTCAATAGCTGCAAAATTCAGAAGCCACATATGCATTACCAAGACATCCTCAACAATCTGCATAATACCAAAAATGCATTTTCCTTGTCTCTATAGGTCTTGCATATGGAAATTCACAGGCTACTTTTCAGAATTTTTGTTTTTGATAGCACATGTGCTTGTTGCTCTTGTGTCTATTTTTTTCTGCCAAATCAGCTTGAATTAATTGAAGTAAAACCTGTTCTCAGAACACAATGACTTAGTGGAGTGTAGGCATAGTCAGTTCAAGAGCTGTATGTCTGCTCACTTTCTTTTGTTCATGCAATACAGCCCAACACCCCCCTTCAAACCTCTCCATTCAGAAAGCAGCAATGCTTTCTTCTCTTTTGTCCAGACTTTTCCATTCTACCAGCAGGAAGTTGCACAGAGAAGGCCAAACTGGAATGCATTTACTTATGAAGAAAAGCAGTATATTACCATTTACTGATGGAAATGCACGTGCAGGAGGAGCATTAATCAAATGCTGAATCAATTGGAAAAAGAAATCGTACTAGCCCTCAGTAAAAGCTCAGGATATGCTGTCAGAAAAGGAAAAGCCCTGGACCTGAGCCATTATTATAGGCTATAGATTGAGGATGGATGAGTCAGATCATAGTACTTTTGTCACTAAATTGTCATCAGCCAGAGGTAGAGGAAGGATGTTGCTACAATGTTTCTTACAGGTAAAACTCCCTTCGAGTCAGTGGGATACAAAAATTGGAAAGGCAGAGGTTTTACAGGCTGTTTCTCGGTAGCTGCAATATGAGCAAAGGGCCAAATAAACTAAATGTATGTACAAAAGCTATGTTTGATCACTGCACAAGTCACTGCACAGTTTTCTTAATTCCTGAACATTTCACGTAAAGCAGTTTCAGCAAATATCAGATTCAGTGTCCCAAGAGCATTAAGCAACAATTAGCAAATGCAGTCAACACTGTTACTGATCCCTAACTTAAACATATATTGTATACATTCATTGACTATTGCATATTACTAGCACCTCTTTCTGCAGCTCACACCATGTGGCAAAAGGAAAAATCTCTAATAATTATTAAGAAAATGTAACTTTGTAAATGTAAGTCAGTATAAAAAGTTATGACATTTTTTCTTTCAGTGCAAAAGAATATAATTCAGAGAAGATTAACCATAGGAAAGATGCCAGACACAATGTTACAAATCGTAGTACATTAAAGATCTGTTCCAAGGACAAGTACAAGGACATCTGGCTACCACCCATACCACTGTAAGCTAAGAATGCAGACTCTCAGCTAGAGAGAAATAGAAAACCTGCAGTGGTATTTTCATTCTTCTCAGTAAAGGCTGAGCAATTCTATTCGTTTTTTGCTCCTGGAAGCACAGTGAGGGTTTTGCTGCAATGCAACAACCAAGCATGAAATTCTAGTGCCTGAAAGGCTTTCCAGAGTACAATAATTATCTAGAAGTTCTCTCTGTCCACACTCTTGAGTTCTGTAAGCTTTAAGTTTCTATGATACTGATTAAGTAAGAGCTTTAACAGAATTGTAAACAAAATTGTTAACAATAATTTGTCAGAAATTCTCAGTTCTGAAATCAATGTATTCTGAATAAATTATTTTGGTATTTCAAAACAAAAATCAGAAAGTGCAACCACTAGTCTAGTTGGAGTGACAGACCTATATACATTTTACAAATGACATGCAAAGAGATTTAAGAAAATGTACAAGGTGACCACAAATCAGTGATGACTGAAAATAAAAGCCAGATGTTCTGACTTACCAATATCTATTACATCAGTTAGCTTATCCCTCCATACTTCTAATTCAGTAATGCATTTGTATTCCTAAAGAAAAGCTTCTGTTGCTTTCATTTCCAGTTTGACAAATTATTCTACCTGCATCACATTCCGTGCTGCTGCCTTCTAGGAACCGAGTCCCTTGAGGACATGAGCAGGTGTATCCTCCTGGTCTCAGCAAACAGAGGTGGCTGCAGACATCTTTACAAGGATTAGGCACTGAAAAAGTGATAAAGTGATAAAGATTTGAAGAAGCAATATTTCTGAGGTAAGGTGGGGCAGTTCCACAGTCAGTGGTGTATCTTGTCAACCAAAATTTATACCAAAACCTTCCCTCTGCCTCTTCTTCCATCCTTACATTCTTAAGGGAGAGACAATGGCTACTGAGAGCTCACATAGCACCAAGAACAAACTTCTCCAAGTATTAAATGATCAGCACTTTGCCAGGATGAATACATATTATGACTGTCCTCGTGATGGTGGGGAAAAAGAGAAAGGACAGGGTCATAACTCAGAGACCTGAAAGACCAGTGTGTGGTGTTCCACTGCTGATTTCATTTTGCGTGTGCAGAAAATACTGGTCAGCCTCTATTTCATTTTTAGGTTTTCAGAAACTAATATTATCATTTACTGATAGACACGTTATCAGAAAGGTTACTAAGCTCTTTGAAGACATCAATACCAACTTTGATTTGATAGCAGGAAGTGGCTCTCTGATCCTGATTACCCACCTGACTGATTGTATCTGTGCTGGTGATAGATGCGCACTTGGGTAAGCCATGGGTTTACAGTCAGCACTTTCACTTTTTCTCCACTTCCAAATTTATCCTTCTTCCAGACTTCTCCTCGTTCTTTAGCTATCCAATATAAATGGCCTTCAAAGACATCAAGGCTGTATGGACTGCCTACTTCTCAGAGGAACCAAATAAGAGACTGTCAGCAAGCAAATCTCCAGTAGAAGTAACAAAATTGCTGTTCTTCAGCTTAAATATATTATTTATTGCTTTCATTTTAAGACATGTGCAGTCATACATTTACATCCTCATGTGCCTGACTCTTCATGTCACAGTGCCTGCACTGATTAATACTGATTAACAATATACATAAAAAAGCAAGAATCCGCTTTTCCCCATTGTCCCCTATTTGGGTCACAAACTCTGCTCAGGGAGTCCAGTTACCAGGCATCACTGAGCCTGGTGTGCCACTGATCACAGTATAAAGGAGAAAACACTGCCAAGACTTAATGGTTGAAAAGCTCCCAAATGTAGCCCCACTTGTGAAGCCCAAGTGCTTGTTAGCACACATCTAGGTTACTATTAATTGCGTAATACGTCCTTACCTCCATGTAGCACAATGGTTCTGTCTGTCCCATCAGGTCTCATGGATTCAATTATATTTTCTTTAGAATCACTCCAATAGATCCTATCATTGTTCAAATAATCAATAGAAAGACCAGTTGGCCAGCCAAGGTCTTCAGAGACCAGAGTTTGTCTTTGTTGTCCATCCATCCAGGCACATTCAATCTTTGGCTGCCTTCCCCAGTCAGTCCAATACATAAGCCTGAAAGGACAGAATCAGAGATGGATATGGTTCAGAATTTGGTCACTTAATTATCCTTTGGAGTTTCATGGAAAAGGTCAGTAATGGAAAAAAAAACTGTTCAGCAACCTATGTTTTGCAGATGTGACTGGGAAGGTCATAGAGAGTTCACTGAACAAGTACAAAAAATAAATACCAAAAGAACATCCAGCAGTCACAATAAAGGTAGCATCCAGGTGACTTCAGGGAGCCATGCTGCTGTACTCCAACAGAGAGAAGTACATATCACAATACCTGGTGATCTGTCATTTAATCCAAGTTGCAGCAAGGCCAGCTGTTGAATGTACAAGTGCATTTACATTGCTTTTCCCCATGGAGGAGGCTATGACTGTCCTGCTTGGAGCTGGTGAAGAGACATTCCCATCTATTTCCCTGTTTCAGTAGTAACAGAGAAATTTGGTGGGCACACAATAATGTAGAAAAGAGATTTTTATTTGAACGATCTGGCCTTGTCACCAACACAAGCACTCATATTAAATCTAATCCTAAAATGCTTTCCCATGCTCACAAACTTTGCAATGTTAGTAAAGGGAAGTTCTAGAAAACATTCCCGTAGTCTTTCCCGAAAAAATTACCACTGTGGAGTTTTTTGGTCTTGAAAAGCATTGAAAATAATTCTGTTAATTCTTGAAGTACTCACCCACGTTTTGGATTGACAGCGATAGCTGCTGGCTGATCCAGCTCAGAAAAAATAAGCCATTTTCTGTACCGTCCATCCAATTTTGCCACCTCTATGCGATTAGTCCCTGAATCAGTCCAGTAAAGATGTCTGAATTACATAAAACACAAAACATTCCAAAGTGAATACTTTACACTTGGAAGAGGAATAAAAAAAATTTAAGAAGAAACTCTCTATCAAACTCGAACAAAATTAATATAATGAACCTGCATTGATTACTGAGCTTGTATAGAATATACACACCCTAAATATAGGTAAGTTTAGCAAATGTGATCTGTTGGCTCACTAGGTCTTTTTTTCTCTGAAAAAGCTTTTGCAGCTACCTCTGGTCCCTGTCAAATAATCTTCATTGAAGGGCTACTGAAAACTTTCATTGTTACTTTTAAGCAGCAGAGGTGGCTAATAAGCATCTTTAAAGACTCCGTTTTCCAGGAGATGATGAGGTTCATTACAAGAAAAATTTATTTACCATGTAATTTATGCAGCAGCTCTGGAGATACCCAGCTTATTAGTTCACAGCTCCTCTCTAGACTTCAGTCTTCTGACAAACATACTAATGAATAAATTGTTCCCACATCAGATGTAAATGCTTTTAGTCCTAATAAACAGGGCACTCCGTCTACTCTTCCGTGGATTTTGTTTATCTTTTTCATCATGCCTTTATTATTTTTTTGACTTTAGCTAATAAACAGACTCCTTATTATGCACTCACAAATCACACAGTGCCTTCTGATTGAATAAATTATCTCCTAATTGGGCTGGGAATGTGAAAAAATACTCTAATTCCTATTTAGCAGATGAGCAGCAAAACTAAGTGTCTCAAACCATGTGTAACATTTTCTATAATGTGCAGATAATTAAATGTGTTCTTTTAAAATACATTGCAACATTGTACTGAATTCAGTGCAGCACTATGTTTGGAGTGCTGAAGATGCTCACCAAGATGAAGCTGAAGCCTCACCAGGATGCTTGTGATATGTATCCTTGAGGATATATATCACTCTCGTGACCATATGGATTTGTGACTAGAAATCCAGACACTCCCTTCTGCCTTCAGAGATATTTTGCTTTCTAGGTGCACCCAGTTCATGAAGCAAACAGCAAAATAACCCAAGGGCTAGCCCAGACCCTAATATATCTATCTCTATCTCTAAACTACTGAAAAAAAGATACAATTTTCCACTTTTTTTCAGGATTTTGTATCCAACATCTGGCAACAGCATTCAGAAGGTTGACTGATCTCCATAACCTCTGTCCATTCAGCTTCAAACAGAATCCTGACTACATTTCATAGTGTTCATCTACAAACATCAGGTTCCTCTCAACATTATACCAAATTAATTGCAGCTATGCCTGTCCACCACATCCTTTAACAGTTGTATTACAAAACGAAATGACACTGTAAACATCAAACTCCCAAGAGTCAGGCCCAACTTTGTCCCAGCTCTTCTCCAAGGCAGTAAACATAAGGAGTGATCTCATGATTTCTATGATTAAGTTAAAAAAATTACCATGTTTAAGGCTAAAAAAATCCACAGCCAATAAAAGGGAGAAAAAACTCTGCAACACAATTACAAAAACGTAACTATTTTCTGAGAAAACACATCTATTCATCAAACTTCGTAGGTACTTCTGTTCTGGGATTGCTCATGTAGCACAGGACTGGCAAGGAACAAGCAAAGATAAAAGATAAAATTCCATTGTGGGCTGCGGAGCTTTCCTGACAGCAAAGAAAGCTTGTTCCCTGGAGCCTGCCTAAGTCACTGAAGAAGAATCCGTCTGACATGAAGGCTAGTGTGTTATCTATCACTGCACTGAAGCACAATTGATCTGCCAGTTGCAGAGTAATGCCACCTTCCTCAGAGAATAAGTGATGCAGTCAGCCACGTGCATTTTATCCATTAACCTGCTGTCTGGGCAAGGACAGATGACTACATTGTTCTGAACTACCTTCAGAGTAGACATATTCAGAGATTCATAAGGAAGAAGAAAGTGAATCTTGCACAGCCTGATCAAATACTTGACACATTCAAGGTACAGCATTTTTCTAGCTTTTCAGTGTACTTACCTTCCAACCCAGTCAACAGCTAACCCATCAGGATTAACTATGTATTTGAGATTCAAGTCAACCTCCTTTGTTGGATTGTTCCTACTGCTGTCAAATGTGGGGAGATAAGCACGTTTGATGGCTCCAAACTCAGAACCCTGTCCCAGAATGCTGAAGTACACAACACCTTAAAAAAAAACAAAAGATGACAAATGTCTAGTTAATTTCATATTTGTTGAAAATTCTAATCTTTCTGAGGCTCTTCTGTGGAGTTACCAGCTCCATTTATCTATGAATAAGGTAAGAGTTTTCTGTTCAACTAAATTACATTGTGTTAGTATGTAAATTTTAAAGTCATCCATCATAGGCAAGATACACATCTAAAGTCATCTTGAGCTATATTATCAAGAAATATATATCACATTTTCAAGAGTAGAGGATCTTAGCTCTGAAACGTTTACACATGACTTTGAGAGTAATTTAGACTCTTATACCCTAAGCAGCAAGTATGGCCCAGGACAGTGGCCTGTGAAAATGGCAAAAATAGGGAACCTGAAGAACAAGCAAAAATACAAGTTAACACAGGGATGTATTGGCCATTCCTGCTTAGTATAAGGATTAGTTCTTGCAAGACTTGAACCAGGTTTGGGTACTGGCAGAGGCAGAAGAAAAAGGAAGGGGTTAATTAATAACAATCCTCTACCTCAGCATAATCCTAAAGAGCTACAATTCTACAGCTAAAGTCACACTGAAATGAAAGGAAAACCAGATCAAAATCTAGATAAACTAAATTAAAGTATTAAAAGAAACCACACCGATGCTGGAGAATGAGTAGAGAGGAGGGGCACATTCAACTGAGACCTGGCCAGTTGATCTAATTTGATTTTGCTTTCCAGAGTAAATTAAATACCTATGACACAGAAAGGCACCTTTTTAAACGGACCATTGCAGGTTTGAGTCCTGGCACACTTACTCAGGCCTATCCCTTCGGGGTCCCAGTCGTAGTCCAGAGCCTGGATGCGCTCCTGGTTGTCGATGTAGTCAGAGTACTGCTCGGATGAGATGTTGTACCTCCGGATCCGCACCTTGTCTGGCAGCAGCAGCAACGGAGGGTTACCTGGCAAACAAGCATGAATTTATTTGCATGCATTTCTCATCTTAGAAAAAACAGATGAAAGTCACTTCTAATTGAAACTAAATGGGATTTTCACAAGTTGTATCTGAACAAGAAGCAGAGGGAATGTAGAGACACTTCTAAAGTTTCAGAGATATTCAAACTTCATGGCTTTGCAAAATTCATAAAAATTGAAATGCTTACCACTGAGGATATTATTATCCCTTTCACCATAGATCTTGTGCAGAGATAATTCCTTAAAAATTCTTAAACATTACATTGTTGGCATATCACCACATCTCAAAACCAGAATGCCACTAACACACTACGTGGTTCCACTTTCCCCCTCAAAGTACAGCAAACAATTTTTAATGTACAAATAAATTGCCAGTCCCTTAAGTCGTGACATGTCCAAGTTCTACCTTATTGTTTTTCAATTCTAATGTATCCATATTCAGATGAATGTTCTCCTGACCACAGTTTTATTTTGGGTTAGTCTAATAACACCCCATCTGGCCCTCATTTATGAGGGCTGTGAGATTGTACTACAAAGTATGGCAGAATTCTGGGCATATATAGAAATAAAAATTTAGGCACAACAAATTTCATTATGTAACCAGCTATAGTTATATTATATTCTATCACATAGCCTTGAACACTTTGAGTGTCTAGATGCTCCCTGAATAAAGCCTGTGAAGAAGAGTATCAAAGAACTGTATTTCTGACACAGGCACAAAGAGGCAGGCAGGAAGAAACTGAGGTTTAAAAAAGAAACCAAACCACTACAAGCTGTTAAAGTGTAACTGCTTTTCTAAATACAATACTGTTTTTGTTTTTTATATAACACTACTCCATTGTCCCTTTTTTCTATTTTCTTCACCTCTTTATTTTTACCATTACTTATCTATTACTATTATTTTCTGAATCAACTCTACCTATTCAAGGACTGCCACACACTCTAGTCACTGCACTGAGGTATGGTAAAAAGCCAGTGACTGATATGAAACATAGGCCAAAGTCCTTCTGTTTGTGTGCATCAGTCCATGAACAATGAATGGCAACCTGTCATCAAACTGCCTTTGATTTATGCCAGTTTCATGCAACTTTTTCTGATGCATTATTTGGTTGAAAAAATCTAAACTTCAGAAATTGGCAATATTAATTTCCTTCTGATGACAACCACAGGACAACAGGTTTTTCTTTCAGGAGAAATGAAGGCAGGCATTCAAATCAAGGTATTATTTCTAAGGTTTACAATTGGAAGCAGAGATGAGCACTTTTATTCCTGATTATAGAATAGGTGGAATACACAGATAATATTATTTTACAGAATAAGGTTTGGTTTTCATTATTCCCTTCTTATAAAAGAGAGTATTACATTAATTAAGTTGCTATATTTTAGTTGCTCTTTACATGTGGCAGTCAATCTGACTATCAGTTAACATACCATCAGCTGCACACTGTTTCCCTTGCTGATCACCCACAGACCTGAAGCCATCTGCACAGAAGCATTCATAGCTTCCTTTGGAATTCTTGCAGTCCTGGGTGCATGTTCCAAAGATCTCACACTCATTGATATCTAGACACAAGAAGAGAAAAGATTGCTAGAACTTGATTTCTTTCTCGTTTAGTCTACAGCACCTGCAGTGAGAGGAGCTGAGGAAATGGCATTAAGATGAGACATGGGAAATTCAGTTAAGATATTAGAAAAAAACCCTTTCACTCTGAGGGTGGTCAGGCATGGGAGAAGGTTGCCCAGGGACGCAGTGGAGTCGCCATCCCTGGAGGTGTTTCAGAGGCATCTGCATCTGGTGCTGGATGATGGTTTAGTGCTTTAGGGGTTACAGTGGTGGTGCTGGGTTAAGGGTTGGACTGGATATTCACAAAGGCCTCTCCCAACCTTGATGATTCTATGCTGGTCATCTTTATTCCTTGAAGTGGTAGGTTTGTGCCTTCCCGACGTACTCTAAAAGATCAGTGACCTATAATAAGCGATCCTTAAAATCAGCATCTGTTATCAAACAGAACTCCTCATCACTCATCTACTGTTTACTATGTCTTACCTACAGATTGCCAGTAACTGCCTTACTGCAATCCTGCTTAACAGGTTTATTTTCTGAGATGCATTTTTGATAACGTATTTTTGTTTGAAATTAATAAGGCAAGACAAAATATGAGGTATGACTAAAATGAGATGCAGGAACAAAGCTTTCTTGAGATGCAAGAACAAAGCTTTCTTGAAATGCTGAAGCAAAGACACATAGTCCTCAGAAACGATATCAGCAGGAAGGAAAAGGAAGGGTGGCCTTGGATCATGTTTAGTAAAACTACACAAATTGTCCACAAGAGCTGGGAGAAACAAGGAGAGTATAACCTGCAGTAAGTTTGCTTTCAATAATGAAAAATCCCCCATCAAATTTCTATCCCTCAGATTGCAAAGACAGGACAAAACCTGTATGATGTAAAGCAAAAAAATATCTACAGCCACCAAAAGCTTAAAAGAAGTCTGAACTGTGGAGCCAATTTTTTGTTGAATGAGGCATACATGTTAGAAAACATGACTCAGCAGCAAAACTTTTTAGGAAGCATCTGCTCAATGCATAAAAATCCTGTTAGAATGTGAAAGTGAGTGGTCACATCAGAATGATGGAGTGACAGGTCGCTGAACACTTATCAGTGAGAAGACATTTATAAGATTGAAAATACCTTCACAGGAGTTGCGGTTATTTTCACTGGCCTTGTACCCTGGCCTGCAGGAACAGATAAAGCCTCCTTCACTCAGGTTGGTACAGTTATGTTCACAGATATTTTCTGCACAAGTTCGGTCTGTTCCAGGATCTGAAAGAAAAAAAAAGAAAATGAAAGAAAGCAAATGATACAATTATAACCAAAAAACTAAGTGATAAGGGGGAGGCATAAAAATTTGGTCATTATTACAATTGGAAATAGTTTTCAGGTAGATAAAGTTAGTTTTCTTTCCTTTTTTTTCTAACTAAAATTAGAAGACAATGGTAACCACTGGCCAAGAGAGATGTCAACTAAAAAGAAGTAAACAGGGTCAGGGGATAAGAGCCGTAACCATTAAAGATCACCTTCCTTAACAGAAATTACGTTCTACATTACCACCAATCTGCAGTACTGCAGAATTTAAGAAATTTGACTCTAACTCTTAACTTTGCCAATATACCCCGGTTTTATCCAGTGCTTTCTTATCAACTGAACAAGAAATATTCTGAACTGATATCATGAATAACACAGGCTCTACATTACTAATATCTGGAAACTAGAGAGAAGATGACATGTAGTTCATGCCAAACTTAACCTAAGCCTACTGAAGTCAGTACAGGTCATTGCACAGAATGCACTGCCCTTTAAAACGTTCCTCTAATGGAAAAGCCAAGTCAGGGATAATAGTCAGTCTCTAATGCAAATCATACTCTTCTGAAAGTACATATAGAATTCTATTGGTTCTGACATACTCTAGATATGCACAAAATACTTGAGTACAAACTCAAATCTTTTATATAAGCAGAAAAGATAAATAGTATGCTTATTGGCAGATCATGAGGAAAAGATATAGATGTAATGCAAAACCTTTACATTAAGCTGATTATCTCCTTTTTACATACACATTCCAGTGTGATTAAATTAAGTTTAAACAGCTTAATTTCACATACATGTAAGAAGCATAAATTAATTGTACACACACACACAAATATTCTATTTTCATTATAGCGGGTATTTGATGTTGGGAAGGCTCCAAATGTTACCATCTGATCTGTATTCACATTTATCCCCAAAGAGCAGAATGCAGACATCAGAACATGTTTGTTTCATAGCCTTTTTATACTTCTATATTTTCACCAAGTCATTGCATTAGGCTATATTACCTAAAGACCATTGGAATGGTAATTGAAACAGAGAAATCAGCAGCTTCAAAATGGACTGCACTATAGGCTTCCAAGTTATTTGTGTTTTGCAAGTCTGCTGGACAGCAAATCACCAGTGTAGCACTTGGAACACTTTCACTTGAAGCCATCACAGCCTGACAAATTGAAATTACAAGTGTATGCTCATATTACCATTCTGCAGCTGTCTATATATTGACATAAACAGTTAGGAAGTTTTTATTTTTTTGAGATTCCATTAAATACCCTCTCATCTCAAAGTTTAAGTCAAAGCTTTGTATTTAAATGGATGCTAGTAAATTTATAATAAATAGTAAATAAAAGCTGTACAGAGGATCCGAGAGGGCCATCAGGCGAAGGACTGGTGGTCCTTAACGAAATCTGTGGTCATGTCCATAAAAAGGAAAATAGAAGCATCTCAAGATGCTTTTATTTTTAACAAGGCTAGAGCAACATATATCAATTCAGAGTCTGCCTGTGAATAATGCCATAGGCTGGTCTATTGCAATTATGGTTGCAGTAAATGGATGTTCTTGCCCCTGTAATGCAACCCATTTCAAAACAAGTTCAAAACCAAGGTCAAACCTACTTTTTTTTTGTGATGCACAAATACTCTAAGCCTAAAAAAGACTGTGTTCACAGCACTGAATATCATAGAATCATGCAATCATTCAAGTTGGAAAAGATCTTTAAGATCATCAGTTTGTACTATAAACCTAACACTGCCAAGACCCACTAAGCCATATCACTAAGTACCACATCTACATGTTTTTGAAAGACATGTACAAAAGAATGAAAACAGAAGAGAATTAAAACAAAATGAATGAAAATAATGAAAGAATGAAAACAGAAAATATTGTCCTCACTAACTGGATAATCCTAGAACAGGCTTAGTAAAAAACAATAAAATAATTCACAAAGGCTGATTTAAAACCAATAATCCGTAGTATGCTATTCAAGAAAAAACACACATCGTTTTCAGTTTCAGAAAATTCAGTTTCAACAGCATTGTAATTATGTATTTTATTGATACGATTACTTACTGCAGCCCATTTCATCAAAATGGTCTCCACAGTCATCATAATTGTCACAGACATAATGTAGGGGAATGCAATTTCCATTACTGCACTTGAATTCTTCAGTTTTACAAGGTCTTGGTGTTGGCTCTCTACCTACAATCAAGAAGAGAAGCATTTCTCTGTCATAGCTCAAACTACAAAGTACCAACAGACAGTACTATTCCTGGGAAGCTGATGCCATCTGGTAAAACAATGACAAGAGTACTTTGGAAGTCTATATAAAATTAAAACCATAAACAGGATGTAACACCCTGACTTCCAGTGACATCTCCATGAACTGAAAGAAGTCTTGCTATTTTATAAAAAAAGACAGAAGAAAAATTCTTCCTGTCAATAGTTGATAGAACTTTTCTTTTTAATAGTGCAAGCTTATTATTATCCTTTAATGATATACTTCACACATCTACTGCAGACTTTCAAGAAATAATGGAGATATTAGTAAACTATTAACTTTTAGAATATTGTACAAGAAAGCCAGCAAATAATATTATTAAGCAGCCAAAAATATGATTAAACTTGAAAATGTACAACACAGTGTGTGAGAACTATGTAAGATATCTGAGGGCAAAAGCCTATTGAATATTAACAGAGCTTCCACAGGGTCTGGGCCTAAATATCAAGATTGTTACTGTGTGTGTAACAGTGCCACAACTTCAGGAAGTATCCATTTCTATATTTAAAAGTCCTGGCTAGTCATCCCATCCCAATTTTATGATACAGCTAAGCTCCTTCTTCTTCCTCCTTTTAAGTGGAGTTCATAATAAGATGAAAAAATGAGGCTGGTGCTCATAATGAAATACAATATTGTTTTGAAAATCATGCTCTTATACTTTTCAGACAAATATTTGCCTATTTTTGATACTTGTACAGAGAGCTAAAAATACATAGTACCAATAACCATAGTTCAAATTATTTCATAAGGAGGTCTTCTTCTCATAGTTTATGGTAAAGTTTGCCATCTCTTTGGTATTATTAAATCCTAAGGACATTTCTGAATGTGATGCTCGGTTTTGTGTGAACATACAGTGCTCCTCTTTCTCATCACTGCCATCTCCACAGTCATCCTCCTGGTTGCACAGCTCGTGGCTGTAAACACAGCGATTGTTTTCACATCGGAAGCGGAAGGGAGAGTCACAGGCAACGTCCACTGAAAGCACAGAGCTCAAGTCAGCCACACTTCGATACTGCAGGCCTTTGGGTCACAAATTATTCATACCACTTTGTCTTGAAACACTTAAATGTTTTGCATACTTCAAAAGGTGAGGAGGCATTCAGACACAACAAAATATTTTCTGCACATTTTGGTGATTATGTTAGGACATTACACGTATTTTTATCAGCAGACAGTTCCTCATCTTTAGCCAAAGGCAAATTCTCTAACTACATATAACACTGAGATTTCTAGGTTTGTTTATGAAGTAAATTGACTGGAAATCAAACGTGTTATTTAAGTGCATAACTGACAAAACCAGTTTAAGTTGTACCTCCAACACCTAATTATTAGAGCTTCTCAGCCGTACTTACAAAGATGTCCTGACAACACTAATTGTTTTGAAAGTTCAGCACCTTTGACACTATACATTATCTGAATTAATCTTTAATTTCAAACTGACATTCTCATTTTAGATAACCAACTTGAAAACATGAAATAGTGTCCTTATCTCTCTGATATGCTTCTCACTACTTTAATAACCACATACACAAGCATCTGCAAAGCAGTGAGAAACATTGTCAGAGAATAAAGTGAACTTGCATAAAAAGCAAAATTCTTAGCACTCATCCCAAATAATTACAATTTATTTTCTAATTGATCTATCATATGTAGAGATTAAGCATAATGGTTTTTTTAATATAATTCCTCTCTCTTACAGCAAAGGTGAAGTTCTTCATCAGAGCCATCTCCACAGTCATTATCACCATCACATTTCCAGTACGGCTGAATACAGACATGGTTTTTGCATTCAAACAGCATGGGTGGGCAGTATGTACCATTAGGATACCGTGTTGCTGAAGAAAAGAAAATTATCATGACATTTTCATTTACAACAAAAATTTTATGTTTTCATGAAAAATATTCAGTCCAAGCCCATATTATTTTTAAAAACACTTCTATCCATAATAGGAGATACTATGTGAGGTGCTCCAAAGATGTACAGCAACAACAAGCTGCAAGGACTGAGGACTTCTTGGCAGCTACAATGTAATTAATTCAGGTTTAAATGAATAGTGAAACAGCATAAGTTAGACAAGCTTCTGGAAATAAAGAATTAATTTAACAAATGCTACTTGAATTTGTTACTGACAAATCCAGTTCAATAATAAAGATAATTAACCTCACTGGCACCAAATGTGAATGATTGAAGAAGCACATAAGATATCTAATTCCAAAAGGACTCATGTAGATATAGCAAAAAAACCCCCACTCATATTCTGTAAAAGCTGTGAAAGGAACTGAACTAAATCAAAGAAAAAGCAAAAATATTATTCTACCACTCTATATAAATAAACCACACCCTTGCCCTTTCAATGGCTGCCCATACAGTTTCTCCTCCATTTAAGAACAGCCAAATGTTGTGTAACTCAGGTTCTAAAAGACAACTGCTGTGATGTACATTCCATGTGTATCTTCTCCCAGACTTGGTAAATACATTCATTTCCTACCATTAAGAATGTATTTAAAATTAGTGTAAGACATGGTAACCCATTGCTGTATTGAAAAGCAGATTCAAAATATTATGCCTATCCTGAATTTTTACTGACATCACTGGGTGTTGCAGAATTTTCTATGTCTAAGGAGTCATCTCACTTAAAAATAGGGAAAAGTGCAAATTTTTCTGAAAGTGAGTGCAACGAGCACCACTGCAAAGCTTGAAACTCACGACAAGTTGCTTCATCAGAGAAATCAAGGCAGTCTGCATTTCCATCACATCTGAAGCGCTCCGCCACACAATGTCCACTGGCACACTGGAAATAACCTGGGTGGCAGGTCCTCAGCTCTGAAAAGATTCAGAAGTAACTGAAATGTCTTCTTTTTCAAAGACAGATAAACTATTTACTTTTTGAGAGCAATCTTCTAAAAAACACTGGAAAATCTCAGACTATTAAAACTGTGGTATTCTCTACTTTTTGTGAAATGACTAAAGTGACATGGTGAACATTACTTCTTTAAAGATGCTTCCTATAAAAGGTCGTTTTGCAGAATAATTTATCACATTAGAAACGATAGTGTGGACATGTAAGAGGTAGCATTCAGATAATACCCACCACAGTCCCGTTCATCTGAATTGTCCTCGCAGTCATCGTCGTGGTCGCAGATCCACCGGGAAGGAATGCAGCGCAGGTTGTCACAGCGGTATTCACTCTCTGTGCACTCACGAGGACCTTCATTTCAAATGAATGTACACATATGAAAAGTTCCTCAGATGTAGAGTTAAACATCCACACCCGTCTCATTGAACCCGACAAAAGTAATGTGGGCAGAAAATGAGGTAAAATCTTTACAATTAAATGATGTTAAAACATCATTTCCCCCCCAAGTACTCTTTAAATACAGTAGACATTCTATGTCCCTCTTGACATAGAAAAAGGAAAATCATTGCAGACTTCGTTTCAACACAGAATTACACAGAAGCTTTTAATTCAAATCAGAAAAAAAAGATCCACTATCATTGTTTAAGAAACTATAATACTACATTTGCACACAGGACAAAATTCAAATGTCACTTCTTAGTGGAAAACAGGAATTTGTGTTACTGTGATGACTGGATTGATCAGTGTTTTTATGTAACCAGAATTCCTCCTTGTGATATCAGTGTAGCATTTCAGCACATAAAAGACAGACTACCATACAAAGTAAAATGTGGTTGCATTTGAGAGCCGTCTGCCTCGTTCTCATAAGAAATAGAAAAATATTTAAGTCAAAAAAGGGACTATATCATTACAGACAAAACAAGAACTCACTGCAGTTGTGCTCATCAGAGTTATCTCCACAGTCATCGTCTCCATCACACTTCCAGCGCAGCGGGATACACCGGTGATTGTCACAACGGAAATCTCCAGAAGGACTGCAAGTCATCTCCTCTGCAGCGTAGAGAGTTTGCCAACAAAACAGCACACATTAGCGTAGTCTTTGCAAACTGGAGAAATATTTTAGGCACAGTTATGCTGAAATGACCTTCTCCAAGCTTACCACAGCCTTGTTCATCACTGCTGTCTCTACAGTCGTCGTTGCCATTGCACACTGCCCACAGCGGTACACAACGGTAGTTGGTTCTACAGCTGAACTGTGTGTGATTGTCACAGCGATAAGCAGGTCCCACTGAAAGAGGCAGTTGTCAAAATTAGTTGTGGTACTCAGGCATTAACTGTCCTCCTTGCTATTCTGCCTCTCCTAACCTTTTATAGCTTACAGTCAATTATTTTGACTAAAAAGCACTATCTGCTACCTTCAGTGTTGTAAAAGAGAAAGCTTTAAATGTATCTGATTTAACTATCTTTTCGAACCTATGCTGCTTGTATTCTGCATATGCTATAAACACATCAGAGGTTCAAATCACACTCATTATTTTTTTCACTAAACTATTTAGAGCTGGTAACACTGGCAATAGCCCCAAAACTGGGAGCCAGAGGAGGCAGCTTGTCCTCAGACAGCAAAACTTGGTCACAAGTTCTTCAAGACACCCATTGGTTAAGAAAGACACTCTAGACCATATAGGAAAATCCTAGCATCATGAAAGTCAGAGCGAGATGCTGCCAGTTTCTGATAATCTGGCCAGCAAAAAAGAGCTTTCTCCCCTTCAAAAATAAGTAAATAGTAAATTATCACAAAGTTTCTATGCTTTCTAACACTCTTTACTACACGAATGCAATTAGCTTGCAGAAAATACTCCAATTAAGTAATGCAGTTCACTCTGATTTTGGTGCACTCTAATGCAGGAATCTTACTACAGGTGTGTGCTTACTGCATTCGTGGAATGGCTCATCAGAGTTATCACCACAATCATCATCCACATCACACTTCCAGGACTGTGGTATGCAGCGGCCGTTGTCACATTTAAATTGGCCTGGGGGACAGGTTCTACTGGCACAGTGAGCACTATCTTCATCCGAGTTGTCACCACAGTCATCCTCTCTGTCACACTGCCAGGCTTCTGGGATACATCGTTTATTGGCACACTGCCACTGGTGAGTTTCACACTGGTGATTAGCTGGAAGAATACAGATTAGCTGTTAGGATACTGAAACTTACAGAAATGGTCTGCTGCTGTTTTATCAATTGAGCCCTTATGTTTACACCAACAGTTAAAAACAAAGCCATAAAAAATTTAAAACATCACATATACTTGCCCCACTAAAACAATTAAGGTACACATTTCTAACATCCCATGTCATATTTTCCCCAGGCATCTTCAGACAAGCTCACTAAGGCTCTATATTTTCTAGGAGGAAGACATATACCACCTTCTCCTAAAGCAGAGGGAAGTAAACCCAGCATTCAACATGATTGAGGCAGGGTCTCCCAGTCACTTCACAGAGGAGCTAAGTGGCATTTTGGCACTGGCCATTCTATCAGCTTAGGTGTGTATTGCCTGATGAGCCTGTTTCTCTATGAATGAACATAACAGAAAACAAAGCAGAAGACTATGCTAGTATCAGCTGCACAACCTACAAATATATACCCTCTATTCTGAAAGGGCAAAGCACTGAAATCTGCTATCAGCAGTGCTGGCAAACAGGAATCAACACTTAGCTCCACCTCCAGAATTTCTATTCTATTTCTATTCTCTCCAGAATGTCTATGTACTGCACTCTACTACTTTCTTTTACATACACTGCCAAACTGTTCAAGAGAAAACAGTGTATTATAGTTTCCATACATGTCCTAGACCAAAGGATTCTGTTCCCATGTACGAGATAATGAGTAAAAGGAATTACATAGACTTAAACTGATTTTTATTGTACCCGGTATGTTAAAATCAGTGCATTACACAGCTGCCACATTTCTTCTTTTTAAATTCCCCTGTGGCACATTTGAGATCTCAGCTGTTTGAAACTCAGCTAAAATTGATATTTCATTTAATTCTGTCATTGTTAGAAATACTTTGGAATGGGAGGCAATGAAACTATCAGTTATATAACCACACTGCTTTCCCCTTTGCTTTATATTACTAAGCTTGCAGCTGCCAGAACTACATTATTTACTAAAAGAGAACTAAGGATATGCTTTTTAAAATTAGACACAAGTATGTGGAATAGCATGGGTTTTTAAGGAAATAACATTATTCCACAGGCATAATAATGTTATATTTCTATAAGACTGCTGTCACATACAGCTCTCCAAAACAAATCTTCCCACATGAATTGGATTTTGTGCAATGTAGAGGGTGTAATAATTTTGTCCCATCACACAAAGTAGAATAGAGGGAAAATTAGCACACTGTCTGTTGGACAGACCTGGGCATTAGGAAGCCTTAGATTCTTCAAAATCACCATGGCTTTACTCAGAGCAAAACAAAGTGAGCCCTGTTTCTAATATTTTATAACTCAGATGGTAATTTACCTCAGTGTAAATCTGTCTCAAAGGCATAGAAACTGTTTATGTTTTGCTATAGTAAATTTTTGCTCTCCTTTACCCTGCTTGCACTGAGGTGAATTGCTCCAGAAGTTGCAAGACTAGAAAAGACTGCATCTGTCTATCTCACCTTTTCATCTTTGAAAAAGAGCTAGTGATTATGAAATTTATATGCCGATTACAATGTTTTATACTGGCAAAACACTTTGATTTATTTGTTGGAACATACCACAGAGTACAGGATCTTCGTCTGATCTGTCATGGCAGTCTGGCTGGGTGTTGCACAGGAAATGGGAGCTGGTGCAGTTCCCATCGTTGCACTGGAACTGCCCCACGGGACAGTAGCGGTGCGGGCAGGTCGGGGGCTCGTCGGAGCCGTCTCGGCAGTCCCTCTGTCCGTCACACTTCCACCAGATGGGAATACACCTACAACGAGAAAACACTGTGTTCTGGCTTGAGGATATGGATTTACAGATGTACAACCCTCCTTTTACAGCACAAAAGACAGTTGTGTCTTAATGTTATTTCTTGAAACATCCAAAACATCTTGAATTTTATGTCTTTTATTTCATAAGTCAAATGCTAACAAAATATGCCAGAATACTGTCACCAGAAACAGATATTGGTGGACCTCTAGAAGGAAGTTCACAGAAAATAATAAAGATTTCATTTTTATGTTTATTTGTGGTAATCCTCTCTCATGTTTTTCAGATCAATCTTCAACTGCCTTTTTAATGAGGTACCATTTCAGTAATTCACCCAAACTGTAGTACAAGAATTTCACTAGGGATTATCATTATAACACTGCTTCAAAAGGCAATCCAATAAGCACACCTGCCTCACAGACTCCAGAGAGATACATCAGTACAAGAGCTCTTGTATCACCATTCCTCTCCCTCCACTGCTGTCTCAGTAAAAACGGGTTAGAATTGTGCCCTCACGTCAGCTAAATGGCTTTCCTGGGCCACGGGCAGACAGCATATATTTGGCAGAAACAGATACATTGTAAAAGATGTTTAAAAAAAGAGAAGGTTCCCTTTTAGAGAATTCAACAAGAAACAGTTTCTGGAGGTACATGTTTCTAACAACCCAAACTTTGCTACATTAGCAATGCCATACAACAGAAAGAAAAAAGTACTACTTAAGCAACCAGTCTGGAAGTACTTTTCCAAAATGGAAAACTGTCTTACTGTTTTTCCTGGCTTTCTCTTTGCAAGCATGTCACAAACTCAGTGAGAGCAGAAGGAATCCCTAATTTCATGCCCTTTTGAACAAATTAAACTGTAAAATATAGCTTTAAAAACACATGGAAAAAGTGTGTGAGGAGAGAGCAGTGGACTTACCTCTCAGTGTCTGCACAGAGAAACTGGGTGCTAGAGCACATTGGAAGGCAGTGGGCTGTATTGCCAAACTGTATGACCATGAAGTTATCAGGACATTCACAGGAAAACCCCTCACCACCGGCTTTTATTAGGCAAAGATGGGAACAACCACCATTATTGGTGCCACAAGGATTATTAACTGGTAAAACAGAATAATAAATATTACCATACTTTGTAAATTCCAGAACACAAAGATTTCAATCTACAATAGATTCCTCTAACACCGTTTTGAAGCCTTAAATGTAAGAGGTTGAAAAACAAAACCTAGATAAGTAGGCATTTCATGAGAGAAACATACGTGATTTCATATACAGGAAATGTACGCTATTAAACCATGATGTTTTAGAAGCTAATTTAAAATTATACATTACAGTCATCGCTTTACAAAGAAAGGGCAATTTATAAATGTAAAGTAGATGCCTACATTTACTCTGTGCATTTTATTCCCCTCAGCAAAGGCTGAGTGCCCTCAGCACCCTTTACAACTAGTCCCCACATAACAGCTGACCCTCTAAACACAAATCTGATTCTATTTTCTCACCAAATGGTTGTCTGTATGGATGGTAAACATGGATGTCAAATGGTCTGTGTGTGGTGTTCACAAGAACAGTCCTTTCTGATCCATCATATTTATTTCCCTTTTCAACTGTCCTTGTGTTCCAGTCAGTCCAATATATTGTGTCTTCAAAAATGGTTATTGCAAAGGGATGAGGTAGAGTCCCATCATACACTGTGTGACGATGATGTCCGTCCAGGTCAGAGTACCTCCACAAAGAAAAATGTGTGCAAAACATTCAGGTAAATGCTAAAACTCCTTTTCATCTTTTCTCTTCACATATTATGTGAAGTATGCTTCATTATTGGTGACCAGAAACATGCAATGTAGAATTGCAGCTTCGTTATGCCCTAAAGGCAGATCACCCTCCTTAGTGAATTCATTTCAGTATATGGAGGAAAGTAAAACAGGCTACTTCAGGGAAATAAATGGAATAGAGTAACATCCACTGAAATGTATAGTCTTCCCACAGAAGTACATTATCTAGAACAATGAAAATTTTCCACATTTATTGCCTTAACAGCAAGTTATTTTTGTCACAAAAGAGACTATCTTGCCTAGATGATTCAGACTTGCAATAATGGAACACTTTAGACAATAATAGGCTTCCTATATTCCTAAATTTTACATGTCTTTCTGATTTAGAGCTCCCTCTGGTAAGCTATCTTTGACAAGATTTTACATTTTTACTATCACCTTGCTATATGGGGAAATAATGAAATACAAGAGAGAAGAAACTTACATATAATTAATATACATTTTTAAAAAGACATTTTTAACACTTTATCTTAGAAAAGGCTGCCAGAAGAATTAATGTAGAGAAGAATAGAAGTAAATACAAACATAAATTTAAATGCGCATGTAAATATGAATACAAATATGAACACTAACATAAATACAAATTATTGCTTTCAAAGTATTTCAGTATCATGTATTTCAAAAACATGGAAATAGTCAGAATACTATTACTCATTTTTACTGCTATTTAGGTGGGAATTTTTTAGTTCTAGAAGCAACTAATAGATTTTTCTTGGTTGACAAAAGAATCCCATTTGCCAGCAGGAAATTCCATAACATACTTATGGACACTCAAACATCTTCTAAAGGTATGTATACAACTTGTTAGCACATAACTAGTTTAGTTACAGCTCAATTCTTGTCTAAAAGCAGAAACAAGTGAATCAAAAAATAGAGATTTTATAGTCAGTTTTGCTTTGGGTCAGGTTGTATAACTAGATATAGAGAAGCTGCATGTTTTAGTACAGAGTGTGAACCTTTTCACTGTAATTTTTGGACAATTTTCAGTGGAACCTAGAATGCGAATGCAGCAAATTCAGTTACTGTGTCATCTAATGGTCCATGTCATCTACTACTCCAGTTTTGACTACTATGTTTTGACTCCAGTTTTCTATAGAGTCAGTGGGCAGAAATACGTATTATTTTTACAGCACCCATAAATTCTCCCACCACAATCTGACACAAGCAATTATTCAGTTGTTTTAATATTTTCTGTGTACATACTCAATATAATTGAGATGGGCATCGGTCCAGTAGAGCTTGTCATTGGTGTAATCTATGGTAAGTCCATTGGGCCACTCTAATTTTGTAGAGATGATCACAGTCTTCTCCTTGCCATCCATGCCTGCTCGCCCAATATAGGCTCGGTCTGCCCAGTCTGTCCAGTAAATCTGTCTGTTCAAATGAATACTTACAGTTAGGACTGCTGAAGTAAATACTAGAAGCCATGCCTCAAATACAGTATTTACTTCCACAGAACTAAAGCAGAGTTGAGGAACAATAAAGATAATATATTTCCTAGTTTAACTGCTACAGCAGACAATTGTGCAGTCACTATTATCTTCAAAGAGTCAGCCCCAGCATCTACCAAACTACACACATTTCTATCAACCTGTTTAGCCTTGCAATCAGAACTTTCTAGTCCATATGAAACCTAATTCCATTTTCAATTGTAGCTGACAGCCATGCATAGACACCTACAACAGGCAAGCTACTATTTTTCCTAAGCTGCAACTAACACCACAGAAATCTAAATGTAAGCAGCCAAAATTTACTTCAGATTTTCAGAATAGTGCAAGATGATTAACAAAAGAAAGGAAAAGGACTCTTGAAAGGTCATACCCATATTTTGGATGAACAACAATTGCTCTGGGATACTGAAAGCAGAAAGTATTGTTGGCATCCACACACCGATCCACCAGTTTTTTCCGGAATCTTCCATCAAGTTCAGAGACATAAAGACAATCTCGGTAGGCATCCACCCAGTACAATTTCCTGAAATATTTTAGAGTTAATTTATTTAACTTTATTTATTATTTTTTTCCCCTATTTTGCTTCACAGCATCTTTAATTTTTTTTCTCCTAGAAGCAATATATCCTCTGTAAAGGAACACATACTTCATTGTCATCTCTTCTACACCATGCTCCAGGCTGTCCTTGTCACTCCTATTGTTCCTGTAACCACGATCAGTGGTGCCAAATTCAAACCTGCAGGTGCCCAGTTGAGTAATAATATGCCATTTGCCTACAAATTCCTAAACCCCTCTTCCCTTCCTGTCCTACCAACAATGGCCAGGAGCAGGAAAACAGACATGTAGTGCAATGGACTGTGACCAGGGCTGTAAGATACTGTAGAAAATCATGAAATGTTCCATGATGCCACCTCTGCTCTCATCAAAAAGGTAGAAAAGTCCTAAGTAGTTTGACACCCTAATTTAAACTTCACCTAGAATTTTCTAAAACTTCTATTAGTTTGCCTGAGAATCACACTCAGCTGTAAGCAAAGAAATCATACAAGCAGAAAGGATGATTTTTTAAAAGCCTGCATCAAAACAAAGCATTAAATTTAATAGAACTACAGCAGGGTACTTTGAAATTCTCTTCAGAGCTGGTGAGTTCCAGCATCCACAGTGTCATTCCAGAAAGAGCCTGACAAATATAATTTCTGCCTACACCAATCCTAAGCAGTACCATTCCCACCAAGGAGGAGAAGAAAGTAGTCTTCTCCAACCTGCACCTTGCAGCATCCTCTAATCCTCTCCCTGCACTGAAAACAAGCAGAAAAATTCAACCATTGTACTGTCCTTCAGCCTGCCTGAAACACCTAAACGAGAACTGACTGAAGACATAACTAATGGTAGCTGAAATAATTCAAAAGCTGTATTAGAAATGAAGCAGTAGGACCATTTCAGCTAAAATTTGCCTTTGGCTTCCTCACCTCTCCATGAATCATAAAGCATTTGGGGCTGCTGGCAACATTAATTATCATTAGGTTTAGAGACAAAGTGGTTTAAAAATAAAAACTTTTATATGGACATATTCATATAAACACTCTCATGCAAGTTCCAGAAGTGACTCTTTGAACTATTCTTGGTTTACATTCTAATCCATGTTATTTAAACTTTTCATACTTGTATTATGGCAGTTGAAAAGCAAGATCAAGACCACTGTCAGAGTGGCCACCACATAAGGACAGAGGTTCTGTGGCAGTAAATCAGACTACTTTTTGAAACACAGCAGGCAATTAAAAATTTACAATAATGAGATATGTTTTCCAATTACATCACTCATATGATGGCCTCCTGGCAGAAAATTATGTGGATCATGTTGTTTGAGTGTGTCAGGTGCATTTTTCAAGAGCAAAAGACACATGCTTTTCATATTGGTACAGGAGCTAAATTTCATTAAGGCTTACTATTACTTACTTCGCTGGAATCTAGCTACCTTTTACAATATTTTATTAATGCAAAGTGAAGCCTGCATCCCAATCCCAACAACTGCTAGCAAACGATTGATGAGAGAGCAAGTCTGACATAACCTCAGTATACTACATATGAGAGTAATTAAAGAACAGTATTATGTATTAGATGCTGATAAATAGTTTCAGAGCAGTTTTATAATACTGCATCCACAATTCAAACTATTTCAGTACTCATCAGGAATTTCATTCAAAGTGGGGAAAAACCCCTCAGATAAACTCCTACACACGATTTCTTCAGTAGCCCAGAAAGACATAAAACATATTTTCTTACCTGCCAACCCAGTCAACAGCGATACCTTCCCCGTTGGGCACATCATCACTTATCACTGCCTCCTTATTTGTTCCATTTAGGAACATTCGTTCAATGACATTCCTCCCCACATCAATCCAGTACAACCTCTTTTCCACCCTGTCAAAGTCCAGTGCCACCACATTTCTCAGTCCTTGCAAAATGAGAGAGTAAGACTGGCCATCTGCTGTGAGATTTCTCAGATAGTAACGGTTGCTAAAAATAAGGTATGGGGAGATATTACTATTTTGCCGGCAACTCTTTCCATCAGGCTCCCGGATATAGCCTGGGGCACACTTACAGATGTAGGAGCCAGCTGTGTTCTCACAAATCTGGCTACATACTGATGGAGTTTCATTGCACTCATCAATATCATCACAAGTCCGTTTATCAGACATAAGTTTGTATCCGGGATGACAAGAACAGTAGAAACTTGTCTGTGTGTCTGTACAGTCATGATCACACCCACTGATTGAAGGGTCACTGCATTCATTTACACCTGGGGAAGGAAAGAAGTTCTGTTCAGGAACCAGCTAGCGGAGTAATAGTGCAGTCACTTTCCAGTGCACTTTCTCTCTCTCCCTGCTACCCCCTGAAAATGCTCAATGTGGATGTGGGCTGCTATAATAAAGGAAAAAAGAAATCAACCTAATCTAATATTAAATTATTCTCCCACCTCTGAAGTCTGTCACAAAACACCCTAAGTGCAAAGTATGGACTATGGCGTATTTTGGAAATGCAAGGGCAATACATAACAATGTATGAAATATATTTTGTTTATATCATTAGCTCATTGTCACAGTCAGTTAAAACAGCACATAATAAGTACAACTTAATTACAGCAAAAAAATTTAAAATATACATTTCCTATAATTTGAATTTCTGAGAAACAGCTCTAGAATAGATATGATTGCAATTAAGGAATTGTCTTAGAGAGTTTTTTTTTCAGGAGGTGCCTAAGCTTTTTAAATTAGACAGTACAAATAAATCTATACATACCACATCCTTTTTCATCACTGTTATCTAAGCAATCATCCAACCGATTGCAGACTTTAACCAGCTCAATGCAGTTTCCATTGTCACATTTAAAATGATGGGGAGAGCAGGTCGCTTCTGGTGTACTACAGAGCTGTTCCAGCTCATCAGACTCATCACCACAGTCGTTGTCCCCATCACAGATGTAGGCTTTGGAAATGCAGCGCCCATTCTGACAAGTGAACTGGTGCTGTTGGCACGGTTCATAGATGCACCCTCTTTCATCGCTGCTGTCACCACAGTCATTCCGCCTATCACACCTGAAGAAGAATGAACACTCTCTTCAAACATAAGAAGGCAATCACTGTCTCCAGGACAGATGGATACACTCTCCCAGTTTCCAAAGGTCAATATTTTTGGCTTCAATGGAAGAGACTTCCAGAAACTGGGGCTGTATTACATAGTCTGATCCTGTGAGCCCTGCTAATATTCCCCGAGTGTACTACAGGCTGGACAGAATGACCCCAGGAGAGGTTACTAGTGACAATAAGAAGGATTAAATGCTAATGGTGAGCAATGGGGATATTAATACAGAAAACTCTTGAGCATTTTTGACTTAAAGCTAATGCACAAATGCAGAGCAGATAAATAGTTTCATTACAATATGTAGATCTTACAACTGAGGAAGTGAGGAAAAAAAGGTTGAATTAGTTCCCTCACAATAAGCAATTTTGAGAATTTCTACAGCTGATTCAGTAGTTACAAACCTGTAAGTGTTACGGATGCACAAGCCATTACTACAGGTAAACTCATTTTCTGTGCAGGATCTTCGCGTGCAGTTCTGGTGTTCATCGAGAGCATCGCTGCAGTCAGCATCACCATCGCAGACCCAGGGCCGAGGAATGCACCTCCTGAGCGGGGGCTGGTTGTTGGCACACATGAACTCCGCTGCCGTGCAGTTGCGGTTTGCTGAGGGAAAGCGTGCTCACTAACCAACTTACACTCTGTGTGTGTGACACGCTCCTCCACCACACACAGACAGGCTAGATAACAACAGACACCCGTAATCCACAACACAGCCATGCCCTGCTGCACGTGCAGAGACAGATACCTCTGCACCTTCTCATGTACCAAACTGCACGTGTACATGCTCATGTACAAAACTGCACTTCCTGGGGGCTGACTGGGAGCCAAAGCATTCCTTGGGCAATGCTGACATGTGCAGAAATCTGCATCTCACTCAATATAAGCATTTTCAGCCAGATTTTTGGGGAGCTGAACAGTCTCGATTCCCTATTTTGTTAAAGGTATTCTGTGCTCCAGGGAGCAAACAGAGTAGCACCATTATAGGTAGTAAGAGCAAGGACTACAAGTATAACCAGCTGTTCTCAAAAGAATCAAGAAGCAGGACTAGGTTTGCTGAACCTCCTTCCCTTTGTTCACCTTCTGAACAGATATGATTATTTTGTTCAGATATTAAGCCACAACTATGTGGTTATTAATATGCCACATGTTGATGCAGTGCATGATCACCAGGGAGTATCTCTACTGAAGCTGCTCCAGCTGCCCAGATCATACACACAACCCAGGTTAATTATATCTCCATTTCAACTCAATAATTCAAAGAGTAACTGCAGAATTAGAACAATGTTTTGTTGGGGTTTTTCAGCAATAAAATATTCAATTTCGATTCAATATCATGAAAATGAAGATACAGGAGGATTGTACCTCATGCTTAATATGCACCTTTATGGGGTAGAAAAATTGGCAGTGCGTGAGAGTTTGAGGGTTGGTTGTTTTCTAAAAAGTACTCGCAGGACAAACGAAGTGCGGTATCTACTTGCATTAACCACCTACCACAATTATGTCTTTGATCCTCATCACTCATATCCCCACAGTCATTATCACCATCACAGATCCATGTTGCTGGGATACATCTGCCATCATCACATCTGAACTGGTCACTCGAACAAGTCCGCATTTGGGGCACTTAAAAATGAACACAATCACTGTGCTTGTTAAACTAACCTGCAGTGCCATGAAATCTACTGAGGACTGTATTTCAGGGAGAAGCTTATGAGAGTGAAATGTAAAATCGAAGCTCAAGTGTAAAATAGTTAATGTATAAGCTGTAAAACATTTTCTTAGGCTAAAGGTGTAGCTCCAATAATGTGCAAAGTGAGCTACCAGCCCTGCTGAGACCACAGAAGAATCTTGCCTTGTGTTATTCTTATTTTTACAGAGAGTATAATAACTATGTTATAATATCAATTGTCAGTGACTTCAGTTAGCTCCTTCTCTTCTTCCCTGGAGATCACTGTCCTTTTTTTCACCTCCTACCCTATTCCTCTGCTTATTCCCAGCAGTCTCTATTGTGCATACAAGATTTGTTTACTGTAATTCTATGATACCCATATACTGTGTCGACACTGTTCCCCTCCACATTCCACATTCCCTTTTTCCCCAAATGTAGTACTGCATGCACACTGTCTGTACAGCAAGACATCTGCTTTTACATACAAAACAGTATCAAAATACTTGCTATTTTTTACCATTTGATTCACTAATATCATAGTCTTATAGAGATAGGAGGTTATACATTAAGAGTAATCCCATTACATGCAATCAGTTGTTGCAACTGAAGCCTTCATATTCCATACGCAGCTTCAAGTTTTTAAGACTCAAATTACCCAGCAATTCAGATTAGACACTGTGTAAAACCCAGAAGATACTTATTTTCCACCTAGTCTGGATTTAAGCTTCTGCCTACAAGACAAACTACTGATTTTCCATAACCCTGCATGTTGTATCTTCTGAGTGCAGACTTACCACAAGAGGCAGGTTCATCAGAGCCATCAGCACAGTCTATTCCTTGGTCACAGTACCAATGAGCAGGAATACAACGTCCCGATGTACAACGAAACTCACTGTTTGTGCAAGTCAGAGAGACTGGAAGAAAAAACCTATGCATGACTTCTTTTTTGTTCAGCTACCTTTCCAACTTGTTTTAAGTTGCTTTTGAGTCTATGCTATGCAAAAAATACTACAGTCCCCAAAAAAGAAAGAGAAAAAACTATGCTAGGAAGGATGTATTTTCTCAGCCTCTCTGGAAACAGTTCATTGTACAAAACTAGCTTGATACTTGTATGTGAGGAAATTGACTTCGTTTTCTCCCAGGACATAGGTATCAGCTACTAAGTAGGCAGAAATTGCTCTGGAAATGGGATTGCATACAGCAACTGTACATATGTTCTACATTTATACTTGAGATTTGTGCACAGGAAAATGACCACAGTCCAATCAATAAACTAATTTCTCCAATGCCCAAATCAGGCATAGCAGACTCAATGCTTTACAGGAAATCAAAACGTGCACTAAGGAAGTAGTATCTCATGGTAGATAGTTTTCCTCCTACCAATTTTTCTCCATTTGCTGGTAGGAATCTTTTCTTAATGGCAGTGAAGAGCAGATCATAACACTGAATAGCTCCAGCTCAGCATGCTGCAAGTACTCTCTGCACTTCAGGTGATCCTGACATGTATAGTGGGTTTTGACAATTTCTTCAGTAGTTACCAATACTTTGCTGTACCCTCTGATGGTTTCAAAATACCAGAAGGAATCAGTCTGGCCTTTTAAATTGCTCTTCCCTGTGCCTTTAATGATGGAAATCAAAGACAGTTAACTATTGCTCATTAATGTCTTGGGGTTTCTTTCATCTCTCATTCTCTTTTTCTCTTCCTCTTCCTTGCCCTTCACCACTTCTCAATTTAAGTAATTCAGCAGGGACATAAACAGTAGAAGGGACAAAGCACACCTTTCACAAGCAGAACAAGGCTCACTATAGCCACATATTCTTGACACATGGTGTCCATAGATAAAAGTGACCACATTCTGGCTACAAAAATTGAACTTGTATTTTAGAAAAACTGTGGCGTAGTTAGTTCAAGGCATGTACCTTTAGGAAAAATAGTGAAAGCAAAAATAATCTACTCAGGCAATACTAAAACCAAATCACTATCTGAAAACATCCATTATGTTTTATAAACTGATCCATAACATTTTATATGGGAAAAAAGCTACCTAACTTCTACCTAATAAAAATGTTCTAGAAAAGTTAATCTAGGCATTTCAATACCCTAACTGGAAGTTACAATGAACAACAAATCATATGCTAAAGCATACATAACCACATGAAAGAGCTAAAAGAAATTTGAGACCACATACGATTCCATTTGGTAGGAAGGAAAACTATTCTAATGTTAAAGTTATGGGAAAAGATAGCTCTCTATAATATTTAAGTGCCAAACACCTTGTAAAACAATAAGAAATACTGACCAGAATAAGCAAAAGGAACAATCCTCAAATGCTGTATTAAAATGCTGCAAAAATTTATCCTCCGTTTTATCAGATAAAAGAATTATTTACATAATTAAGAGCTAACATTACAATGCACATGTAACTTCAGTATTACAAAAGCAGATGTTTTGAGAACAGTTGGAGTTATATTACAAGTAAAGAGCAGTGGAACAAATTGCAGAAGTATCAGAGAAGTAACAAAGGTCCTATTAACTTACCACAGTGAGTAGGACTCTCATCACTCATATCTCCACAGTCATTATCACCATCACACAAATAGGTTCGAGGAATGCAAATATTTGTGCTTTGACATTTTGTAAAACCAGACTGGCATGTACGCTCCGCTTTAAGGAGGGAGAAAAAAAGCAAAAGTGCTTTAGAGCTATTTGATATGTAACATTGTTGAAAAGAGTCCCATGTCACTCACTTGCCCATTCACTCATCCTGCTCAAACTATACAGGAGCAGTTAAATCATTGCTTCTATTGACAAAAGTCCTGACAAAAACATGATCAAAAAACCCATGTGCCAATACTTGAAGGGGAGGGAATCAAATCTAACATGTATTCACACTGAAATGCCTGCATTTGCAACCAGCTAACATGGTGTGATCGTCAGACAAAATACAAATGACCAATAGACGAGGAATTTCAAATGGTCAGACTTCTCTGAAAATAAAAAAAAATTATGTTTTAAACAATATGTTTTTAAAAAAATTCAGTGGGCACAGAAAATGAAAAATAAATTTTATCAATTTCTTAAACTCCAGATATAAATTTTCACTGAAGATTTTAATTTAGTGCATAGATGTTATTATTTTCACGAACCGCAAAAGCAGTCAATATTGAACTAATCACAGTTTACATCTTAAAGAAAGCAAACATAACTGATAATTTTATAAGGCATATGATTTTAAACTGTTCCATTATGGGATCACAATATAGACTCCTGATGATTAAATCTGGTGCAATTAATATAGCATGACACAAAGTAAAAAGCCATTGCCAAATTCCAGGCTAATCCTCCAAAAACATAAACCCTGCATCCCATTTATCTGAAATAAAAATCCATGGGTTTACTCACAAGAATTAACATTACATACTGCATGAGCATTTGTTGCAGACTATTTAAAGCAACATTTATTATGTAATATCTTAGGATGTTCAAGAATAGGATTTAGCAATTCTATTTGCTTCAAATAACACTAAACAGTACCTGTAACGTAGATTAAAAAACCTTTCGTTCTTTTTGCCGATTTTGTCAGATTTCTCCACACAAAACCACATTTCCCTTTTCCTTTGTCTAGAGAGTCAGACTCAAACAGGCGCTAGGTACTAAGGCCAACTTACGACAGTTCCTCTCGTCCGACGTGCCGTTGTCGTAGCAGTTGTTGACTCCGTTGCAGACGTACTCAAGGGCTATGCACCTTCCGTTGGTGCACCTGAACTCCGTGTGGGCGTCACAGGTGCGGAACAGGCAGCCCAGCTCGTCGCTGTTGTCTCCGCAGTCGTTGTAGTGATCGCAGCGGTAATGGTAGGGTACACACCGCCCGTTGCCACAGGTGAAAGCGGTTGGCTGACAAGTATGGAAAGCTGCAGGCAATTAAAAAGAAAAACAAAAAAGTGGATAAAATATAACCGAAGTTTTCTGACAAAATAACAAGTAAAATCACAATATTTTTACCTGCCAGGGCAAATACAGCTGCAAAACGGACTGCATGAAAAGTAAAATACATATTTGAATTAAAAAATTAGAAATTGGCTATACATGACAAAAATTCAATACTATAGTGCTTCTGGATTCTAAAGCAAACCACTAGTGATTCAGACCTCAAATCTGTGAGCAAGCAAGGGAGCGTTTCCAAACTACAGCCATAAGATCCACGATCATAAAGCCGAAAAAATGACAGAGAATACAGAACAGGCAAGACAGTAAACTTTCTGAAGCAGTTATTTTAAATGCTTACCACACACACTTTCCAACTCATCACTGCCATCACCACAATCATTGTCATTGTCACATTTCCACCGCTCGGAGATACAGTGCCCATTAAGGCATGTGAAGAAACCAGTCTCACACCTGGTACCATTATCCACAATACAGTGCTTGTTGTTATTGGCTAAATACCAGCGTCCTTCAGAGGGGCACTGACATTCTGCACCAGCTGGACCTAAATTTGTGTTTGAGAGTTTAAAAAAATAAAAAAGGACACAATAAAAGGAAACAAACTTAACACTGATGTTTTATATAGGGTTCTATGAAAGTGATCATACTTGTAATACTGGAAAAGGCAAAGAAATCTACATAATTCCTGTATGGTCTATTTACTTAGATAGTAGTATGGTGACTTAGCCAGACTTCCAGTTAAGCATATACAAACCCATTAAAACCCACAAAAGTTATTTCAGAGTTCCTTAGAGGAACTGAGATCAGAATTTGGAGTATCTTAGTACTTGCTTGTTGTCCAAACAGCTCTTTAGTGGCAGCAAGATGCCATGTGATGTTTTCAAATATCACAGCTATACCCACTGAGACTTTATTTCTCAAAATCAAAACAGGTGTTCAAAACTTCTTTCAATTGACAAACTGCTCTTCTCAAAATTAATGAGAAGTTTGAGTTGTTTTCAGGCAAGACAGTTTTTTAATGGTATTTAAGATGCTACGAATCAAAACAGGCACTGAATGAGTTTTCCAAAGTCAAGGATCATAACTTCCAAAAATCTGTAATACATGAAACAGCTCTGTAACACTTATGTAATAAAGAAATAGCAACCATAAAGATTTTCAAAATATGTTGTAGGAAACATCTGATACAGTAAGAGTATATACTCCTAAGGTAAGCATATCCTGCAGCACTCACTTCACGTCTCATCCAAGAAAAGTTTAAACCCCAGAAAACAATGCTTTAGTTTAAGTTACAGAAACCCATAATTTTTATTTGTGAGGACTCTCAGACACAACCCCTAGGTGTGTTGGTGAAATACCACGATCTTAAATGGCAACCATTTTGATTGTGTTTATAAATAAAATAGATATTAAAAATGTGGGAACACTAAGGAATATTTCAGCTGTCCCCATGTGACTGGAATTGTTATAGTCTAAACTCTAATACAGGCAACAGTAATAGCTTACAGTCATCAAGCATAACAGCTTACCTGGTGCACAGATGTGACTGCAGCCACCATTGAACTGGTTGCAAGGGTTGATACACTGCTGCTGCTTACTTTTTGCCCAGACATGAATATCCATTGGTCTTTGTGGAAGATTCATGATCATCACAATCTGATCTGAACCATCATACTTGTTAGCTCTATAAATGCTTCGGGTGTTCCAGTCTGTCCAATATATGTGCTGATCAAACAGTGTCATTGCAAATGGATGCAGAGCAGTGCTTACAATTACCTCACGATTTGTACCAGTGAGAGTGCATCTCTCAATCTTCTGCCTACAATAACAAAGAAATTATTACATCTTAAAAGTAAGAAATCTTTTAACTTACATATAAAACCATGCCCTAATTAGTCTGGCATCTGACATCCAGCATTTCATATCTAGGATGCTGCTATGCTCCTCTCCTCCATTAACTAGAGTTTGAAACAGAAAAGTGTATGTTTCATTTGACATCCTGAATTCCTCTTAAAACAGACATCTGATTACAAGTGCCTTGCCCTCCTGCATGCAGGCAAATCCTGAAAACCATCTTCTTCCCAGAAGATTCCATAGAGGCTCAGGCCATGGGATTTATTGAATTACAGACAACACTCTCCTGATAGAGCAAAGAAGTCTGAAAAAGAACTTCTATACTGAAGGAACCAGAAAGGAAAGGTCTGATTGTTGCAGTGGTTTCTCTGAGACCATGGGTGAATTTGAAAGTTTAGAAAACAAAACTAGTTTTTAAAACTTTCCTGCTGATGGAAGAAATTCTGTGGCATGAATTCAAGGGTAGGGCTCTGTCTGGTAGGCATGAGCAAGAATATCAGGCCAAATTTCACATGTGACAGACATTAACCAAGAGCAATGAATAGTGTAAAATGTGTACTGGGATTGTATTCTTCAGAGAAGACACTTATGAAAGTCCTGAATTGCATGTAAGATAAACAAACTCACAGTGAGAACAAGTGCATAAAGCAGAGAACAAAACCTACAGTGTGACATAATAAAACTTCTTATTGCAGAGTAGTTTCACATCAATATTAAAACTTGACAATGCATTGCTATTAAGTAACTCCTAACATCCTATAATGTCAAGTACCAAATTCAACTGAAATGCTGAAAACCAGTTTAGAAATTGGGAAAAATAAATAATAGAGCTATTATAATATTAACCAAATGTAAACAAACAAGTGTGTTATCAATACATACAGATTTGCATCAGCCCAGTACAGTTGCTGTTCTTCATAGTCCAGGGTAAGTCCATTTGGCCATACCAAGTTTGTGCTCACAATAGGTGTTCTGAAGTTTCCTCCAAGTGTAGCTCGTTCAATCTTTGCATTTGAACTCCAGTCAGTCCAGTACATATACCTGTCAATAACATGATTACATTTTCATAAAATATAACTCACAATGCTCTTATTTGCTTTTGGTGGTATTTCCACCCTGGTGTCCCTCACTGAAGTGTGCAGTGCAAAACTACAGGAAAATATCTTCTTCCTGTATTTTGGCTCACATTGACAAGGGAATCTTCTAGAGGGATCACTGGGGTCTACTGGAGTGAACTTCAGAAAATTTTTTCCTGCTCCTATGTGAATCAGGTAAAGTCAATCTCTTTCTTATCTTTCTTAATTATAACACACTGTAACCAGTAATGAAATTAAAAGCACAATATAATACAGTAATGCCCCCATCCTCTCAGGAAGTGTTTTGATACTAAAATAAGAATTCTTCTGAAGTACTCAAGGAATACAACAGATAAAGGGTTAGGGTTATAGGAAGTGTCTGGCAGTCTCTGTCAAAGTCTGAATTGTAGTTTCACCTGCAGCCCAAACAAAGTGCAGCACATACCCTCTGCAGGGATCTAACACGATAGCTCTCGGCCTTGGCACCCGGGCAATCACGGTGCGGTTTGATCCATCCACTGCCACCGAGCTGATGGTCTGGTTGAGGTAGTCACTGTAGTAAACTCTCTGGTTGATCCAGTCAAAGGCTATGCCATCTGGAGTCCCCAGGTCTTAGACACATGCAAGCAAACACACACAAGCTCAGCACGGTTTCCTGAGATACTGCAACATTCTTCATCTATTATGATTTGGCAACATCAAAGACTTCTTTGAAATGCCATTGGTACCACTGCAAATCTGTCCTTTTAAAAACCAGGAGCAGTAACAGTTGGAATTCAGGCAGTCCTGTGTATATAATAGTGTTACAAAGAGCTTTTCCTCACATAGGCTTAAGTTTTGGTCACTATTCTTCAAGTAGCAGGAATCCTCCCTCACTCCATAATATTAATTTACTACATATAATTTTAATTTATCATGTATCATTTTATATACAGAATAATATGTATCCAGTTTTATATTTCCATTTCATTGTGATCAAGATGAAATAAGAATCTCAGAAAAGGAAAAAATGAGGAAGCGAAAGGAGAATTTTATTAGACAACTTATCTAAGTGGTTGATCTTGACCTCCAGCATAAAAATCCCTGTTGAGCTAGTGCTAGGTGCTGCAGTCCATTTTTTTAATATCTGATTACTTTGTACGATATTTCAGTGCACTTACCAGATGCAACTACAGTTGGAGAGCCAGTTCCTGAGAAAATACTAACATAACTGATTCTTCCGGTTCCTGAAGGATAACTTTGTGTAAAATATATTCGGTTGTTTATGCTGTCAAAATCCAGGGCCACAGCAGTTCTTAACACATTGATTGTGCGGAAGGGAGGACTGTGATTTTCAGGATCTAGGTGAATACTTCTCAGGGCATTTTCAAGAGCAAAAATTAGGTAATCATCTGTTGAAATGGAACATCTCTTGCCATCACTGCCTAGTGTTCCAAAGGCACAACCACATTTTGGTGTCTGAATGTCAGGGAGCGCAAAACAGAGCTGAGAACAACCTCCATTATTGTCCAAACAAGGATTGTTGTTGACATCAAGGGGTGAACGTGACTGGAAATTACTGTTGTAAATTGTAACATCCCTTAGCCAATTGATGTTATCTCTTATTACCTCTGGCTGATCAGTATTGCCTGGCTGCTTGCTGGCTTGGAAGACTTTTTTCAGGTTTCGATCCACCCAGATCATGGAATTGCCGAAGATAGTGATACCGTATGGAGTTGGATAGCGACTGCCGTAACGTACGATTTCAACATCGCCGCCATCGGGCTGAATTCTTGCAATCATATCCAAGGAATCGTCCACCCAGTAAACGTAGCCATTGCTGTGATCTATGGCCAACCCACGAGGTGTGACAATGCCCTCAGACACAAGAACTGTTCTGTTGCTGCAGTCAAGAAATGCGCGCTCGATCTTTGGATTTTGCCCATAATCTGCCCAGAAGAGATACCTGTTTTTTGGGTCAACTACTATGTGCCTTGGCATATCTATGGTAGTTTTCAGAAGGACACGGCGGTAAGTTGTGTTTAAACGCAAAACTTCTATAAAAGTTTCTGTCAGGAATGCATTTGTAAAATAAAGATTTCCTGCATACAAAAAAAATCAAAAAATCACATCAGAAAAGCAAAAGATAAAGTTAATGTTAGAATCAATACCTGAGAAACACAAGCTGCTAAAATGCCAAACCACAAAATGAATAGCCACCATAAATATGTTAGTAGTTGGAAGCATAAGGTACTTGCCTACAATCTGATGAACTAGAAAGAAGACAGCCAAACTGACAGTAGTCAATTAATTTCTAAATCCTCATGGATTGTCATGGGTATCAGTAGTACAGTTGCTTTTTAAAACACTCAACCATGAAATCCATGTTAAGGCACAGGACTACATATAGTAACTAAATTAAGTGTTTACAGCAGATGATTATCCTAAAACTCCTCCCAACAAGTCTATCAATCAACTGAAGAACTTTTGCAGAACATATATACAGTACATAGACATATATACATATAAAACTAAAGTATTAATGGCAATTGTTGATTAATACTTCCTGAAGAGCTAATATTTGAACTAATCTCTAATATGTTTAAATAGGAACAGGAAGTGCACATGTGGAAATTACAGTTCAAAGATAAAATATTTCTTCTGCTTTTTAAACTTTTCATTATAACTTACAGTATTTGTACACAGCAATCTGAGGTTAGATGATTTTCTTATTTACAGTGTCAAAAGACAGGTTTTGGGCATTCCTCTCTGGTATATGTTTTCACAATGGCAGTACACAGCTACTTACAAATGTACAGACAAGAGAGGTCTAAGACAAATGTTAAAGCATCAGAAGAGAAAAGGCTCTATACATCTACTCCGAAAAACTTTCATCTTTACACATATATATAAATGTAAGAGCCATTCATTACTTCCTCTTATTTTAAAGTCAGTCCATTAAACCACAAGTTAGAGCCATGGTATTTCCACTCAAAATAGTTCCATTAGAATCTGTTTACGTTAGCCTAAAAATTTTATATTATGTAAAGAATAATAGTCTCCTAAATTCAGCTGTGCTTACCTGCTACCCAGTCAATTGCAATGCCACGGATCCCATTTCGTCCTATTCCATTTGTAACAACATTTCTAAAATAAGAACCATCAGGTTTAATTTTACGTATTGCATTCTGAGAAGAAACTGTGCTACTGAAGTCACACCAGTAAATGAAACCAGAAGGCATGTGAACATCCACATGAAGTGCATTTCGCCCTGAAATATTTTGAAAAGTATGAATTAATAATTTTTTATATAAACTAACTTATTTAAAACATGTGCTATGCCAGAAAAGAATGCCAAAATACTAGGCATGACAAAATTTTTTCCTATTATAATATTCACATACCTCTTCCTGCTAGTGGTACCATGGCTTCAGAGTGATCTGATGTCTCTAAACTAAATCCTTTAATTGCAGAGAGCACAGAAACAATCACAAATGAACTGTATGGGGAGCAGGTTCTTTTATCAGAATTTAGCTGAAAGCCAGTAGCACAGGCACAGGAGAATAATCCACCAGGCACAGGCAGGCAAAGCTGCTGGCAAACTCCAATATTATTACTGCAGCCATTTGAGGAACCAGCAGAATCTGCAAAAGACATACATGGCAAAACGAAAATCTCAGCTCTATCATCACAAACACCCATGGATGCACTTGTATAGTCTTAACAATCAGCTGACAAAAACAAAGATCCTAATCGTTATACATTTTAGCACAGATGTGTTAGCAGTGGGTTTGCTGGTCTCTTGTAATCAAGGATCAATGGGGCCAAGAATCAGATAAAACAAATTTAAAGCTAAAGTAACAAAATTCCTTAGTCAACACTACTTTAGTAAAACTACATGAGCCAATAAATGTCTTAATTAGATGGTGGAGCATCTCTTTACCAAAACCAGGCAAAATGCTTCTGACATTTTTCCTGAAAGCCAAACCAAAGCATTTCCTTTGAAAGAGCACACATTCTGTCTCTAAGGAAAGTTGGGGTTTTTGCAAGCTGAATATCCTGAAACACTTCCCTAGCAAATACTCACTGTCTCTGTAATACACACGCAGGCTCTTCAGCCTCGGGACGTTGTCTCTCAGCACCACTTTGTTTGCCCCGGTGGCCTTGTCAACTCGCTCAATCACTTCATAGTCCCGATCCGTGTAGTACAGAAATGTTCCGTACACAGCAACGCCCCAGGGATGAGAAAGATGAACCACCAGAGTCACACGATTTGTACCATCAACATTGCCTCTCTCAATCTAAGAAATCAGTTTAAAGGTTAAGATTACATTTCTTATAATAACAGTTCAATGTTATAATATAAAACTAAAATGCAACGCACGCTACTAAATCTCCTGTGTGCATGAAATCTTTATGTACAAGGTAGGAAGGGAAGGGCAGGCAGTATACGATTTCTGATCTTATACTTTTGATGGTATTTAATAACAACACCTATCCAGATTTTGCTTGGTCACATAACCCAATTATAAGGGAAAACTGCAGTAACCGAATCACTCATGAACCATAGATGCAGAGGCAGGTAAAGAAGCAATTATTTTTAAAAAGTCTCCTACCATTCCTGTGCTTGTGACAGCCCAGTATAACTTTTGATCCTTAATGTCAATGGTAAGGAACTCTACGTGGTCCAGGTTGCCAGTGAAGAGTGTTTGTATGTCTGAGCCATCCATGTTTGCACTGGCAATCTTTGCTGGGACTCCACTGTCGGTTCCCTGGTCTGTCCAGTACAACTTTCTGTAATAGACACCAGTTCTGTTAGCAAGACCGGCAAGAGAAATCAGTGGACCAGAGTCACTTGAGCATATGCTTAAAACCAGTTCCTTTGTCAGTCAAATACTTCAGCACATGCTGAACAGAGCTCATGTTGAATCAAACCACAATGAAAAAGAGCTTATTTGACAAAGAGATAAATGCTTGTTCTCTCAACAAAGAGAAACACCTGCTTCTCTTGAAAGAGAGGAATGCCTCTTAAATAATTTTTAGAAACTGATAACATTGCCTATATCATCCCACAATAGCATCAGCAGGTAAATGCACTGGAGTATTATGAGAAAAAAGGAGGAGAATAATAATTCTTTTTCACAGATGGCTTCAACATTTCAGAGTGAGCATGGCTTCAATTTTCAATTTAAACCACAAAGTCAGAAAAAATCTATATGAAACAGAAAAGAGGCAAATTGCTGGTTTTAGGAGCAAGCAGCAAAATTATACTTAATTCTTCTCGTTATTATGTGACATTTTTCCCATGTAATATGTCTTTCTACTATAGATAGGCTCAAGTCAGACATCACAAGATATTTCACAGAAAGACTTTGGGGTTCTCTTTATTCTGGGTTCCCATTTTTCAGGCATTTTTTCACAATCATATTATTCTGAGATTCTTTTTGATTAAAAAATGGTACTATACAAGCATCTAGTAAATTAAGGAGAATGAACATCTACACAATAATTTAGGAAGCTATGCAATTATTTTTTACAACTTAAAAAGAGTAAATAAATTTTGCACAAATATGAAACAAACAAAACCATGTCAAATCCAGGATGAAATTTGAAAACCCTGAAAAATTAAGAAAAGTATGGAGAATACACTCATGAGCAAATACAACAGCAGATTTGGAAATTTACCCTCTTGCTGGATCAACTGCCAAACCAATTGGTGTGCCAGCTCCCAGAGAGGTGCCATCATTGGTAATCAGTGTTTTCCTGTACGTTCTGTCACCATGCAGCTTCAGGACCTATGCAAACATTGAACTGATCAGAGCATTCAATATAGAACTTATGACATTCTCAGATTACAGAAATGAAGCCTAAATCAACAGGGAGTTGAAACTGCAGAAGACTTTCTCAAATACCATGAAGAAAAAGGTCATTGCTCTGTACTCTAACCATCTCCCTTCTCTAACACGCACCCCAAGAAGGAGCTGCTTGCAGCTCAGAACTTGCCTACAAGGAAGGATCCTAGGTATAAAAACAGTTAATCTCTCAGTTTCCATAATATCTTCAAGGCCTGAATGGGTTGATGAAATTCTGATTCAGGAAGGATCCCATTTCATTTGCTCAAATTAGCTGCCTTTTAATTTAATAGTAGGCATTTATATTTTGAAACAAGAACACCAATGATTGGGCTTATTCAGAGTCATTACTGTGTTATATATTACTAATCTTACTAATCCTCTATTTCCCTACACTGAATGACAATTTTATCCTTCGCATACCATAAGACTGCTTGTCTCCAGAAAACTACATAATATGTTATCAAAGCTTTTGGGAACGGATCTTACTGCGCTCAACAGCAACATTCCTTTACTATCACAGGCACTGCATTGGGATCATTGATTTGAGGTGAGGATAGTAACCATAGCAACTCTAGTCATCAGAGATGTTGTGTGTTAAATACTGGAAACCAAATGAGTTTTAGAAGGAAAAAAAAAAAAAGAGAGATTTACACAAAAATAAACTTTGCAGAATACACTGCTTTCAATCTTTTTGACTATGTTCAAATTTAAGTTTCTCTTCAAGTTTGTGAAGTATTTTTCTACAGACAGATTGCACTTAAAAGTAAATCTAATCGAAGTTTTTCACTAAATAAATATTATTTATTTCAACCTGTATACATAGCAGTGAAAAATCTAGGCTCTGATTTTGCAATTGTCCCTCCTAAATAATTACCTCAATTGATTGTGTCCCTGGGTTACTGTAATACAGGTTTGCAGACATCCAGTCCAATGCCAGACCAACAGGAGCACCAATAACAGCTGCTGGAGCAAAAACTGTCCTGTTGGCTCCATCTGACCTCACTCTGTGAATTTCACCCTTGAAAAAAAAATAACAAAAGTGAAAAAAATATCAAGAGCAGAAAACACTCTTCTATTCCAACGACATGAGCACTTCTTTTATACTGCAATCTTTTCTAACCCCAGCCCAGTTCAAGGAGGCAGAAGGCAGAGGCAGAGATAGAGCAGAACCAGAAGTAAAAAGTGGAGCACCGGTTGCAGTTGCCATCTCAGAGAAGGAGCAAGGTAGAGTCAACTTTTGGAAAAGGATGCAGTGATCATATGTTCCATGTAAATTCTTAAATCCTTTGTTATCATGATATCAGTATGCTGTCTAAATATCTCAGTGCAGAATTGAAAATCATGCTTGAAAAAGCAATCAGCAAAAAAACTGCACAAGAACTCCAGACAAACTTATTGCTGTCTTAAATAACTAAAATTTCTTAGACAGCAGTAGAGTGGTTCTTGCTGAATCCTAACAAAATGGTGCTATGTGCAAATTAACCTGTCCTTGAATCCCTAGGCCTTCAGAAAAAAAGCAGGAAAACAGGATAAATTTTGGTACTCTTTATACCCTACTTTGAGAGTCTGATGGACATCTAATGCTTACAACAGTGTCTATTATATAGGCACCTTAAAGCCTGCCTATTATTGAAATTTACAATTAATAATCTATGGAACATGACAGATAAAGATAATAAAACTTTGGAAGTGTTTTTCAAGTAGAATAGGGGGGGCTTTTATCTCTGCTTCTTGACTTTGCTTCAGACAGGGTGAACAAGCTGATGGATGTACACTTGAACTCTGCAGCTTCAAATGATGCCGCCACTGGCAGTGAGACTACAGCAACCATGAAAGGTGTAGACAAACCCCAGGAAAAGCCAAACATGCAATGGATAGAGGCAAAATGTGGTGTTAAGGAAGAGGCCTTGAAGTATAATGGACAAGCACTACAATTAAGAAATTAGGCAAATATGCTTCTGTCATTAGAAACTAGAGAAATATCTTCTTTTCAGAGAGTGATCCATGACTGACACAGGTGTCTCAGCTCTGTTTGGGAGAAACAGTAGCCTGAGGCCTGCAGGTCAGGGATACAGTTGGGGGGCACAGCCCATAGCACCACATTTGTCAGGTTTTGTCAAGACCCACCTAAAGCAGAGCTAACACCAAAGCCTTGGCCTGTGAAGGCACCTGCCATTTCACTTGTCAGGATTTAACTTGCTGTTAATGGATGTATCAGCCCCTGACCTCCTACATATTGTATATGTCAGCTGTATCTGCTGGCTGAGATCTGTCAAGAATATTTTCTCAGACTGCAGGGAAGATGAAACAGATTACCAAGTACCTAAGTAGTTTCTAGGGCAAAGGTTACCGTAAATAGGTCTATTCAAATACTTAATGGAACTAAACATTCTAACTTTAAAAGAACAAATAATTAAACAAATTGTAATTTCTTTATGAGTGCCACAGAATACACTTTAAAATGAGTTATTTTTAAAATTGTATTTACTTCAAAGCTGCAAAATGTAAAGAAAGCAGGTTGGGGGGAAAAGCAAAAATCTTGTATCGATGAAAAAGAACAAGTTTGAGTGGATTGTTTCTGTTAAAACATAATTACAGAAATCTCCTTATCTACCATCATACTTCTCCAAGACCTAATGAGTGCTTTTCATGACAAAAAGAACCACTTTTAACTTTCCAAGAGTGAAGACATATTGCAGAATCAGAAGATTCCTATCACATCTGTCTCACACACTACCATAGATTTTTTCTTCTGAAGGGTCCATCCTGCAAAAATTATGGGGTTTTTTGTTTGGTTGGTTTTTTGTTGGGTTGATTTTGGATTTTTTTTGTGACCAGTTAACCTTTTGGAGCACATGTAATTTCTTAGTTCAGGACCAGCAATAGAAGCACTTAGTCAAACAATTCTAATTAACTATTAAAAATTAGTTCAAATTATTTTTTAAATCTATAAGCCTCATATGTACTACCTGGAAATTACTGTGAGTTTGCAACCATTTTCTGTTTAAAGAAGAAGATGCCTCTCTGTGGTGTTACTGCACTAAGTGCACAGCCTAGATGCACATGCAGTCGTTCTAAGGTTAAGTGTCACTGTGCCCGAGGTACTGCTCCCCCGGAGAAGAGTTCTGGCTGTGTTTGCAGAACTGAGTCTTAGTCCAGCGAGGACAGAGAGGGGCCTGCAGCACAACGGGGCTGACAGTGTGGGCCTGGCAGTGCTCCCCACTATTTCCTGCTCATGTCTCTGAGGCAGAAAAAACATTAACCAAATGCTTCTGCTGACAAAAATAAGAACTACTTTACAAAAGAGATTAAGCTTCTTTACTTGTCCTAGGAAAAAAACCAATCAAAAATATCCAAAAAATCCAAAAAAGCCAAAACCACACCACAACAACAAAAACCCCACCATTTCATTCCCTTCTTTTTATCAAAATTCTTGCCAGCAACGCTAATATATTTCAGTCCAAAACACTCTAAAAATAAAAAAAAATTAATTTAGTGCACATTTTGAACACAAATACTAACTTACTGGATTTTCAACCCAATAAATCATCTGTTCAGAGTCATCGAAGTCAACATCAACACCATTTTGAACTCCTGCTATTGGAACCATAGCATCATTTGTCTTCTCCTCAGGGTTCAGAGAAATTCCATAAATTATATTATCTCTTACAGCAATAAGGAAAGGGTGTTCAACTGTGAAAACAGAGAGTAATTCAGAATTGCTTCTGGTCATGAAAATGGCATTATGGTATGTTTTCCCCTCCCACCCAAAAGTTTCCTGATGCTGAGAATGGTTCAATATTAGCAGTGATGTTTTGAAACGACTTAAAAAGAAGTTTGGTCTCTCATTAGGAACGAGGTAATCAGTTATTGAAACTGTTGTAACATTTTAAGTTGCAGCACTGTGCAATCACAATGCAAATTCTGAGCAGAAGTAAATCAGGCAGGATCACTCACTGCCAGACAAGAGAAAAAGGATATTTGTGCAGCTGCTCTAAGCTGCTTTTTCAAATCTCTGAGAAGGGGAACCAGCCAGACAAAGCTCTGAGGATTCTGCAGGACCTGCCTGTGATGGGTTCTAGTGCCCATTAAGGAAGAATTACAAGCAGAGAACAACATCACAGCAGCAACTGCTGACCGTTATTATTAAGTATAACTGCAGTACTGTTTTTCTTGTTTTATCCCTAAGGGAGCAGACATACTCCCTTATGGTATATTTACTTTTAAGGTAAACTTGTACCCTTATGGTTAAATCTTATTAACAAAGGGCAGCTCATCAGGTGATCTGAGAAAATGCACCAGAGAGCTGCAGAGTGAGAGTCAGCAACTGCATTTCTCCTCTGCTAGGGAGTAGGGGAAGAGAATCTCCTGAACAGGGATTCCCCTCTTCCTTGTGCTTTGGTCTTTGGAGAACAAATTCCAGCCTCTTCTTCCCACAGGCACAAGCTACCACTTAACAGGGAACTGGGCTGCTGCAGCAGTAACCCATTTTCTCTTTTACAATAGATCAAGGACTTGGTTGGTTTGTTTGGTTTTGATTTTCTTTACTGGCCGCTTAATACATTTATATAAATTTTGCAGTAAAAATTTTGACATAAAAAACCACAAAACACAGCATCATTGCACCTCTCCAAAAATTATTCTCCAAAATTCTCTCTCGCTTCTAGAAGTATTTGTCAAGTTTAACTTACTGCTTCAAGTTTTACACCTATGCAAATCTACACAATCTGATTATTCCTCATTGTTATAATGGAAAATAGAGCAAATTTGCTGAGCTATAGACGTATAAAAACCTGTGTAGGATAATCAGATTAGCATTAATATAACTTCTGAAATTCTTAATACTATTTACGTGACAAATTATAATCCATAAAAAAATGAATGTATTGTTGTATTAAATATGCACATGTGCCATGTTAATACAATATTTTAATATACACAAATTATGTTGTTTCCAAGCCAGCTTGCTACATTACCATCTTTTATATCAACCTGAAATGGAGCTTAAAATAAAATAAGCACAAAGGCAAGCTTTCTTCATCTTATATAAAGCTAAAAATGGTGCAATCCTAGAATCCATGCCTTTCCATCCACATGAAGTTGGTAGTATTTAATATGCAAACTAAGTAGGCAGACCCCAGCAGTATCATTGTTTGTAGAGACAATGGGCAATCAAGTGCATGCACCTCAGTTTAATCTTACTTCTGAAAGATTGTACTGGCCTATTAAAGTAAACAACAACAGCAAGGTTAAGGATAACAGTAAATATTAGTACAGAAATGGCAAATGCCTGTTCATGTGTAATCACAGAATCATTAAACAGCCTGGGTTGGAAGGGACTTTAAAAATCCAACCTCCAACTTAGTTCCAACCTTTCTGCCATTGGCAAGGACATTGGTCATTAGAAATTATTAAAATATTTTACAATGAAAAGAATAAGTATATCTTTTATAACTTTTTCTGGTGTGCTGACATTCAGCAAATACAACTTTTTAAATTACCCAAATCTGTAGAAGTTTTCTACATAGTGTTTTAACTGTATAAATAGAAAAAAAATAAGCCCATATAGTTTAAAATAATTGTGTTTCACAGAAAGATATTTGTATTTCTCTCTTACTGAACAATTAAGTCAATAAAAGAGAAACAGTTGTATCTAAGCAGACACAGGGAAATTTGCAACATGTGAAAAATAAAGATAAGAAATGTCAACAGCTCAATTCAGTGGCAGAATTGGGTCAACCTCTACAGGTGCATGTCCTTCATCACTGGCATGCTCCATTTCTTTCATCATGATCCCTCTGTAAGCCTGCACATAATCAAACAAGTGCAGATTTCTAAAAGAATCCCTCTTTCTTGAAATAGATTAAACAAATACACACTTCATTTCAGATTATATAAATTGGTAATTCCCTTGCTGCTGACTAAGAAAAATGTGAGTGCAATACAGCCCTTTAAAGAGCACACTGCTAAATATCAAGCAGAAAAAGAACGTGATGCTTGCCTGTAACATTTAGATAGCTTTAAAAGAAAAGGATTTTTTGACTGACAGATTTCTAGTGTTAGCTCATCCCAAAGATAATCTCTACTTAAATTTCAGCGATTTGAAGCTTCCTGTCTAGGGAGACACCAAAGCACACTTAATATCTGTGCAATTGGTGGAAAAATTAATAATGATTGCTTCATCTGACAAAAGCAATGTGGTCAAATTTCTAGTCCCAAATTGCCTACCACTAATTTGAATTTTTGTGACTTCTTTTTAAATGAACTGGCTAAATGACTTTTACAAATCACTGAGATCTGTGGAGTATCCAAAGAAAATTCAGTGGTACTTTTTGATACAAAGTTGTTTGCAAAAGTTAGTTCTGTTACAGATGCATCACATGTAATCACATGTAATTTTAGGCCGTGTTTCCAGACCTTCTGCATTTGGCACCTTCTGCTTTTTTACACTGGAGAGGAAAAAAGCTGAAGATGAGAAATCTTGGTCTGAATTCTAAAATGCATTAGTCCAGATGGGCTGAAGAGAGTGATAAGTAACAGGAAGAACATCTTACCCGATTAGAAGAAACCAAAAGATCATGAATTACTTGTTAGCAAAATACAGTCTAAAGAAATGGTGTGATAGTCACCTCAAATATATAAAAGAAAACATACCAGTGCTAAAGGAGAGCCACTAGTGCTATTTATCCTGAAGGACAAAAATGGCATCAGAAATGGGCGTAAAATGGGGAAAGACTATATCTGAACAGAAAAACAGGTTTCCAAATAAAAAGAATTGTGAGGTTTAGTGAATTTTAGGGGCAAGAACCCAGATTAATCTAAAACAGGAGCTTGACTGGTGAAAGGTGACATATGATGCGCAGTCAATGGCAACAAAGAAACAAACTTCAGAGACCAATGAAGTCCCTTCTAGTCTTGCATCCTGACATTCTTACAGTTACAACTCCTGTTTCCAAGCTGAGTACTTATAATGAACAAAGGAATCTGTCAGAGTATGTTTTCATTTTTAACTGATACTAAGCTTCTTCCATATGTGTTTCAACAGCCAAACATTCCACATGGTGAGAAATTTTAAATGTGGCTTCTTTAAAATGCTTATAAGAAAATTGATTTCACCCATTTTCTCCAAATGAAGCACCTGAATCTCTGATTCAGTTCTTTCCCAAACCTGTTTCCAAACCATTAGGCCGAGTATATTCCATGTGTCCTAAATGAAGTCTGTCTGAGTGGCCCAAACTGATTTCATGAGCACCAGCCCACAGAAGTATGCTTCTCACCTGGGAGAGGCATGGATTTGACAAAATCAGGTCTTTTTTATCATCACATTATTACTGCCCTACCTTTCATGCAGTTCCTGTTATCAGGAGAGAGGATCCATCCTGAAGGGCAAGCACAAGAAAAAAATAGTGGTCCAGATGAAGAAAGTAAGCAGAGGTGGCTACAGGGGGATGATGCACAGGAATTAATATCTGAAAATAAAAAAGAACTATTAGCAACTCTAACAATATGAGCAACTAGAGAGAATATTCTATCTCATTGCTACTGATAACATCAACCCAGAACCAAGACAGCTTTACTATTTCTTTAGTATTAAAATAATGAAATTATTTCTAAGAACTGCAAGCAATACAATATACTTGTAACAGGATACAATTTTACGTGCAAACACAGTACCATTATTATAGTGATCTTTTCAATTTTTATGCATCACTCTAAAATTCTTTCAAACTCCACTTCACAATTTTCTTAACTACACAAGGAAACTTGTGGGATTTGCAGTCCTTGATTGTAATAATCCTTCTAGATGGGGGATTTAAATTACTTGCTGAAACTTCTTGGAGAAATTAATCAGAAAATAGTCACAATGTCTTTTTCAAAGATAGTGGGAGTTCAATGCCAAATTTCTTAGATCACTTTGAAACTGTCAATCTAAAGTTGCAAAATGTAAAAAAAAACCATTGAAGGTCTCTCCTGGCTGCTATTATTACTAGACACTAAAATTCAACCTAGATTACTTCCACAGACTTGCTGCTAAAGAAGATTTTTCAGAATGAGCAATCTTCAGAGAAAACAAAAATCAGATTTTGAGTATATCCTTAGCAATTGCAGAAGACCTTATTCTAAAAAGCTTGGAAGTTCCAGGAATTTACACAGTTGTTACTAAGATAAAACTAACAAGAACTGAAAACAAATTAACATGACAATAAAATAATGGCATAAATTCAGAAGTCAAACTGGTAAGAAAATTGTTCATGTCATCAGTATAAAGAATCTAAACTCTGGTTAGTGAAAGATCTAACAATTTACAAAAAAGGAGAGTGGATGACAGTTTTATTACTGCATCTGGAATTTTAATCAGCAAGTAATTATTTCTTCGTTTGTCAACACCACTATGTTTTGCTATTCTGCTAGTGCTCTAGTCTTCCTTTTCTGTCTGGCCATATAAAGTACAATAGAATAATTCAGAATGAAAAATTATAAATGTACTAAATACAATGAAGAAGAAGAAAAACATTTCTCCATCAGTGATAGAAAGTTTTTTAAACCTTGGGTTGAAAAATAAAACCTCTCAAACCATAACTATGATGCATAAATTAATGCTATGCTCTGCTAACTGAACAATTTGCTGTGAGAATGTGAAGTGAGTTTAGTTCTGAACATGACTGAGGAAGGTTTTGTTCCAAAACAAATCCAGCACAGAGTACTAGTGCCTAACTCAGATGCAAGTCTCCACCCTCCCTGGCATGGGGGTGTCTTTCAAGGAATGAAAAAAAAGGTCATTTTAATATTTATCACTTGGAAACACTCCATACACAAGAAATATACCTACAGCTGAAAGATAATATTCATATCAATACACTTCCCACTCTTCAAGTCATGCCATGAAATAACAAAAAGTCTTATATGAAAGATGTCTACCTAACAGAAAGAATTGATTTTTTTTATAGTCTTTCAGCTGCAAGAGATCACCTGCATAAGATCTCAGGGGGGATATTTAATGCAATGAAGGAGTTTATTTATCGTTATTGTTTCATTGTCTAAAATAATGTAGAAGTACTTTCAGAGAAGGTTAATGACAGTAATCTTTTCAAAAAGAATTATTAATGTACAAGAAATTGAATCTGGTATGCCACAAGAGAGAATTTTTTTTTATTAAAATGCTTTCCAAAAATGCTTAAATTGTCTGATAAAACATTCACAACAAAGTTCAAGAAAATGGCACATACTACCTCCTTATTATTCTTTTTGGCTAGTCATTATCCTGAAATGCTGCCTAGATGGTTACTTTCCCTAACATCAGATTGAACAGTTGTAAGTCTATAGTATGAATTATTTGCTTGTTTTAACCCAACCCATTTGCTGAAAAAAATGATTCTTGGTGTTCCAATGCATGACATTACTGCATGCTTATTTCTGCAATTACCAAAGTTGTTTTGACGAACTTACCATCAGGCTGCTTTACAGGATGGACTGCCACAAGACCCAAAGGCTGATGAATGTTATAAATCATAACTGTCTGGTTTCCTCCATGCCATTTATTGGCCCGAATTACTCGATTAGTATAGCGGTCACTCCAGTACACAAAATCTTCAAAGATGGTTAGAGCATGTGGATGCTGCAATATCTAAAACAGCAAGGCTGATTATCAATTTAATTCTGGAGATCTGCATATATAAAGCTTGCAATGAAGTAACAACAGAGCTGAGCATAATTTTTAGATAAATAAATAACGAAGCAACCGTGTCTCAAAAGATTTTTTTCAGAAAGAAAAGAAGAAATATCATCTATTGTCAAAAAACAAGATGTAAATTATGAGGAAAATATATTTTTTTAAAAAACAAAATGCCATATAGACCCTGTGAGATTAAGAAAATGAGGAATTAACAAAGCAGTCTAACTACAGGGCAGAACCAACAGATAAAGACCCAATAGCAGACTTTCAAGAGCACAAGAGGAAATGTGTAGTGAGAATTACAGACCTGTCAAGAACTTGCATCCCTGATAAGCTCCCCTAAAATTTACCAGGGATTAAAGAAGATAGCTTATCTAGATTTCAAATAACCAGGAGCAGAAAGATTGCCTTGGCTCCTATTTCACACTAATTGTCTCTCCAGCAAAAACTAAAAGCCCCCAGAGTCAGTTCCTGAAAGCATTCACGTGGTTATTGATACCAGTTTCTGTGTACCAGCTGAACATCTGAACTGTTGTGTTGGTACAAGGACAGTGCTACAAGCTGCCAGCAGCACTTCACTGGGACACCACCTGTGAGAGGAATGGTCCTGACAGAGCTGCTGCACACAGCAGGTCCTGGTAGCACAAAACCCCTCACTGCTGTCAACATAGTATCAAAAATTACTCACAAAAGATCAGAAAAACTTCTCCAGGCTTTTTTGCCCACAGAAAATGCACCACCTCATAGCGGCAGTGTCAGATGTCACCTTCAGATTTCATACATGCAGACAGAACAGACGAGAATGATCTAAAGCAATAAGTCTATGTGAAGCTCCAGGATCTGCTGAAGATCACCTGAGAGACTGAATACGATATGCAATTCCTCTTTTTCCAGCAGCAAGAAGCAGCTAAAATACTTCACATGTGCTTCACTCAAGTATTTGGAAGAAAAATACACCCAAGTCTATGACAATGAAAATATATTTTTACATACTATCAGCAGGGACATGGGAAAACCACAGTTCCTCTTTAATGTCTTACCAGATCACTTGCAACCACCTGTCGTCTGTTGTTTCCATTGTAATCACAGAAATCGATATAATCAAGATAAGCATCAGCAAAATAGAGAAGTTTATTTGGATAATCAATGGAAAGTCCATTGGGCCAGTAGATTTTATTATTAACAATCACTGTGCGCATTTTGCCATCCATGCTGGCTTTTTCAATTCGAGGATTTTGGCCCCAGTCCGTCCAGAACATTACATGAGCACTGAAAAAAAGTAACTTGTGGTTACCACCAATCTGGGAAAAAACACCTAGCTGCCTATTGAGAAACATTACTTGAAGACTCATTAGCCAAAAAAATAGAAGCAATCTTTCTAAGAACAGTCCTATACAATGATACTGAAATTATTTATTTTCGCAATATCCTTACATAAGATATTACAGTGATTTCTGGTGGTTTTTTTTTTATATTTCTATTGCTGTTCCTATTTGTTGATAATAGCAGAATATAGAAGCTACTGGTATCACTGCTTTTTAATGTTGATTATAATCTGATTCTCCAGTTGCTACATAATAATTTAATACAAGTTTATACTTTAACAGGTATGCATTGATAATGTTAACGGCACTAAAACTAGCAGTAAACAGAGTTCAAGGCATTGAAGACCTCAAAAACAAGTAAAAGTTTGTACATGAACAATTCAAATCATCACATTTCATTTACTGTGTGCCACTTGCTGTCTGAAATGGGAAGATGCTTTTGTGATAACGATGCAATCAAAATAACTACTTTAGACTTGGAGCTATGAAGGTAGGCATATGACATTAAATCACATACAAGTTTCTGGTATATCACCAACTGAAGTGATACATCATCATTTTGAATTAATATTTCTTAACTAGGAAGCAAATGTATAAAAATCTTTTATAGGTAAAAAGCCATCTTGTTACACTGAAACAGAGCAACAGATCACCAGTAATTACCTCATGACTTTAAATATTAATCAACTCTGCAAACACACTAAATTTTGTCATTTACAATTTCAATACAATTTGGGCACATCTCAATTTTTACTAGTTACATCATGAAATAGGCATGCTTAATTTTTTTTTTTTAAATCTTACTCAATTCTGGGATCTAACACTAGTCCTCTTGGGTTTGTTATATTTTCACTGATCAGCACAGTCCTGTGGCTCCCGTCCATCTTGGAGACTTCGATCGTTTCCAGAACAAAGTCTGTCCAGTAAAGGTTACGACCCACCCAATCTACTGCTATGCTTTCAGTCACGGTGACACCGCTGTCAAACACCTGTTCAATAACAAAAAAGGGAGGGGTGGGGGGAGAGGGAAAAAAGTTTATATTTAATTTTACCCTTTGCATTTCTACAGATATGGAAAATGGGGAACCAAGTTTCCAATATCTTCTTTCTATGATGCAGAAGGAATCACGATGTACACGTATTCAAAATGATGGCAAAGCATAAACCCAAACAATCCTACTAACTTCAGTAGGTCTATTGAAGAAGTTAGAATTTTCTTATAGGAAAACCAGCTTACAGTTTGATGTTTAAAACAGGGCTCTTTGAAAGCATTCAGTTTTCTTTTCCAAACAGCTATATGAAATGTTAGCTTAGCACCTGCAAAGTTGTTTCACTTTGCCTCTGTTATCTCTCTTACTATATATGGATTTCCCTCTTCACTTTTGTTAATTGCAGATACAGTGTTTCATTTTCTTTTGACAAAAGACAAGAAAAACTTACTCAGCAAAACTTACTATTTTTCGGTCAGTCCCGTTTTGATAAGCACTCCAAATTTTATCCTGTGTTGTATCAGACCAAAAGATACGATCTGTGATTGAATCAAAATCAATAGCCACAATATTTGTCCCATCCCGAACCAGAGAATAAATACTGTGTGACTGAGAAGTGATGTTATCCACAACAATTTGGTTACGACTTGCCACCAGCAAAAGAAGATTCCCAGATTCTGTCAGAGGAATAGAAATTAAGCCCATGAGCAATTCAACAGTAACTGAGAGAAAAATAAACACTGAGTAATTTAACATGACTCTATAGCATCAAAGCTGTTGGATCTAAATATACATATTGACAAATTCAAATCAGTTCTAAGGCCAAGATACGTTATCATATCCAGTCTGTCCATCCTGACTTTTAAATCTACCTTGGCTTTTCTCCATCACTCTTTCTACAGACTTCCCTTCCAGGCTCCTATCTGGATGTCAGGTCCTCTTCCCCATTGTCTAACCAGTTTGCTGCTGACATCCAACATTCATTCCTCCATAAACCCCTCTCATCTCCCACTCCTGATTCAAAACCCAAAGGGTTTGGTACCTCCAATTAAACTGCTCAGCCAGGTCTTCCTCCTTTGTAATTCACCTTCTCTTTTTTCCCCCTTTAGACTATGTGGGAATGATGGAGAAGAAACAGATTATAGGAAAGCCATAAATTGCTGTAATTAGGTTGCACAGATAAGATGCTGAAAAACAACTGAAGAGTAGCAACCATAAAGACAGCAAAGTACAAGAAACTCCCAATTAGTAAGGGCCAAACTTATGTGCAGGTAAAATGCAAATGTCTTCCACAACCTGAGTATATCCCTAAACCAGGAAACCTGTAGAGACAAATTCCACTGGGTATATGGCTCCTCCACACTCTCAGTGTACTACATAAGAAATAGAGAACAACTGGCTGTATCAGTGATGTTTGCTCCTTACAAATCAGCGAAGTACAGCATAGACAGTAGGTAAGTCTTACAAAAGGCTGGGATTTAAATACTTTGTGAGCATTGAACTTTAAGAACAGTTAATTTTGGTCTATGGATTACAAGTCTCTGACATTGCTTTTCTTCAACGGATTATTTTTGACCATTACAGGGCTAAAAATAAGTGTTAAGGTAAAAATATTATTTCAATGAAATATTGGTTTCTAATTAACCCCTCAGCAGTTTAACAGTTTTAATTCCAAAGGTCATCTGCCATGAACAACTCTAAGTGGCTGGTTACATCAGCTCTTTTAAAAGAGAACAATATTAAAATGGCAACGTGTTGGGGGTTAGGATTTTTCTTTTTGTTTCTTTCTCTCAAGGAATCTTCTCCTATTTGTTGTTAAGAGACAATAACGACTGTTACTTAAGAGAGACAAAGGGTATACAAGGAGAAGGGGGATGAGTGCAGCTGGCTGCACTATCATGGCTGAGGGGCATTCTCTTGGGAAGGGCAGAGATACCACGAGATTTTGGCTGGGGGTGAGAGGCTGGTCTTGGTTCTTCTTGCTCTTGCTGTCAGCATGGGAGGAGAACAGTCGAGCTGTTGCTTACTCCAGGGTGAATTCACTGCCACCACCAGAGCCCAGCCCTGTACTGCTTCCCCCTTACTGTGGGTGAGCCTCTGCTCCTAAGAGCAGCTGTTGGACTGGGACCTTACTAACACCCTACCTCACTAGAAGGATCCTCACCATCTCCTTGGGTGTCTCACGAGAAAACCCGGGATCCCAAGCCCCCTCCAAGGGAGCCTCTCCTGGCTGCATTCAGGAGGAGGGCTGCCACTGCCCANTTCAGGAGGAGGCCTGCCACGGCCCAGGCCCGCCATTTCTTGACCACTGCTCTGGGTTTTTCACTGCCCTCTACCCCCTCACCCCTGCCTGCCAGGACACCCCGCGACTCCTGCTACAGCTGCAGAGTTTCTGATACCTTTAGTTTGCTGCTCTGGGGTCTTCTTGTCCCTGCTGTTCCAGCGGCCGCTCCGAGGTTCCTGCTGCTGCCCATTTCCCCACCCAGCCCTCCCGCCATTGCTCCGTGAGGGAGAGAGCAGGCGCCACAGCGCCCCCTGCAGGAGCGGGAGAG
>VZRO01005113.1:72140-173166 GCA_013397915.1 Daphoenositta chrysoptera | reverse complement strand
GGGAGAATCGCCGCCACAGCGCCCCCTGCAGGAGCGGGAGAAGCCCCGCCACAGCGCCCCCTGCAGGAGCGGGAGAAGCCCCGCCCCGCCCCACCCCCGGTGGCCGGGAGCCAGCGGCGCCCCCGGTGGCCGAGAGCGGAACTGCACCGAGGGGAAAGGCCCGCGGCCGAGCGCGGCCGGCGCCGGGTTCTGGTTCTGTTTGTTCCTGCTGCCAGTGTTGGTGTTTGTTTGCCTTCTTACATATATACAAACTCGTAAAGAACTGATATTCCTTTTCCCATATCTTTGAAAGCCCCTAATTTCAAAGTTATAATGATTTGGAGGGAAAGGGGTCATATTTTTTACTCTAAGGGAGGTTCCTGCCTTCCTTGGCAGACACCTGCCTTTCAAACCAAGACACAAAGCTGGACAGTTTTCAGACACTGTAATTCTGTAATTCTTTAAACTGACATCAATGTTTCTCACCTGCTGCTTTGCAAGTCCTCCCATTGGCTTCTAGAATGTATCCTTCATCACAATAACACCTAAAAGACCCTCTCTCATTGTAACAGTGCTGACTACAAAAGCCTGGAGGGTCACATTCATTAATATCTTCACAGGTCTTAGAGTCATTTGCAAGCTGGAATCCTATAGGACAGGTGCACTGAGCTCCAAAAGGTCCTTGAATACATTCATGAGTGCAGCCAGCATTATTGTCAGAGCAGCTCTCCTGATCTGAAGTTGGGTTGGGGAAAGAAATAAGCAAATAGTCAATAAAGGCTTCCTATGATAAATTTAAGTCTTTACTATTGCATTCTTAGCCTAAGACTGCTGCTAAAACGACTGCAGAATAATCAGTTATGCAGTGTGAGACTGGACTGTGGTCCTTATGCAAAATATACAGAGTGCTCATAAAGACAGGTAACAACATTGCATGTACTGAATCCCATCAAATGAACGCCAAACAGAAGACTAAGCATGTACAACAACTTTTTCAAAAATAGCTGGAAACAAACAAAAATTTACCACTCCAAACCTTAAACTGTATAAATAATAATTTAAAGTTATTTATAATCATACCTGGCTGGGGTTCATCTGAGAATGTGCATTGATTAAAGAGAAGAAGGAGGAAAGAAGGAAAGAAAAAGATTATGTTTAAATCAATTCATAATCAACATAAATACAAATTCTGGCTGCACATGAACTTCTTGATTTTATCATGATTCTTAAAGTTAGAAATTTAAAATAGAATATTAAGGACTGAATCACATTCCATCTGAATTTAAAGCACACTATGCTTTAGTGAATGTGTTCAGGAACACGAAGTTCATTCCCATGTAGTTACAGAAAAATCTGTATTTAAAGTCAGTGGAAATCATATTGGAATTCAGAGCACAAGTTTAGACATAGCTAATGAATTCCTCAGTCATCATTGTAGTCTCTTTTCACTACAAGCAAGTTCCACTTAGAAATTTGAGCTCTAATTACACTGTGCTTACATTTCTGCTAGAAACATTGTGACATTAAACAGAGCATGCTGAATATTCCATTTCTTTCTGCAGGCAGAACACGTAGTCTGCAGTGGACGCGTGAACAGTAACTTACTGCACAGTGGGGATTCATCAGCTCCGTTAGGACAATCCGCAGAATTATCACACACTCTGCTGAGATTCACACAGATACTGTGACCTGGGCACTGCCACTGCCAGCTGGGGCACCGGAAAGGCTGAGTGGGACAATCTCTCTCATCGCTCATGTCCCTGCAGTCGTTATCACCATCACAGATCCACGCTCGATACACACAGTTGCCATTATCGCAGCGGAAAAGCGAGGGAGGACACGTTCTGGCGGGACATCTGTGATGTTCATCTGAACCATCTGCACAATCAAGATGGCCATCACATTCCCAGTTTTCAGGAACACAATTGCCATCTGATTGACATTGGAATTCATTCTGGTGGCACATCCCTGGTGGTCTTGTAGCTAGAACAGTGACATACAACAGTTCAGAAGCTGTTTCAATTTTAGATTGAGAAGCAAAACCACTATGTTCAGTTCAACCCTTAACATTGTAATAACCAGTTACAATACTATTAAGAACTGTGCTGCTTTTAGATCAGGCCATAGAATCACAGTCAGTCAATCAATCTACATGACATTTCCCAATGTGACCGGCTTGAACTCCTACTTTATAATGTGATCAACAAGGCAATTCAACTCTTGTTATACTTTGAGCAAGCACATATTGATAACTATGTACCTGTCCAAAGCTACAGGAAATCAGGGCTGAAATTTCCACCACCCTGTGTGGTAACATTTTAACTAATTAAAGTGTAAAAAATTACTCAAAGAAAAAGTTTCAATCTAACTCTCATATATACCAGGTTTTCTGTTTTCCAGATTCATAGACCTAATTTTACTTTAAAATCCTGAGACTGAAATGCCAAGTAAAAAAAAAGCTATAGCCAAAAGGAATGCAAACTTTTCTCTTTGCTTGAACAATCTACTCTTGCCAGCACAATCTGCTTAGTCTGCTCCAAGATTATTAGAGGCATGGAGCACCTCTCCTTCAAGAAAAGACTAAAAGAACTGAGATTTTTCAGCCTGGAAAAGAGTAAGCTTAGGGGTGACCTAATTGTGGCCTTTCTTGTAGGCTCCCTTCAGGTACTGAAAGATGGGGAGAGACTTTTTACAAGGGCATGTAGTTACAGGACAAAGAGGAATGGCTTCAAACTGGAAGAAAGCAGCTTTAGATTAGATATTAGGAATAAATTCTCTACTGTGAGGATGGTGAGGCACTTGAACAGGTTTTCCAGAGAAGTTGTAGATGCCCTGTTGCTGAAAATTTTCAAGGCCAGGTGGGATGGGGTTTGAGCAACCTGGTCTAGTGAAATGTGTCCCTGCCCATGGCAGGGGGGTTGAAACCAAACGATCTTTAAGGTCCATTTTAACACAAGCCATTCTATGATTCTATTATACTCTTGAGCTGGAACCTGTGTTTGAAATTCCTGCTCAGGAAAATGATGTAAAGACAAGTTTCCCCGAAAAGAATATAAAGGTTTCAAGTACAGTATTTGACACAGCAGATAAAGGAAATTTCCAGAAGCATCACTTAATAACAGAAGTCTTTCCTTCAGCATCAGCATACTTACGGCAATCAGCTTCATCTGAGTGATCATTACAGTCAAAAACACCATCACACTGGTAGTAGGTGCTGATACACTGGTCTCCACTTAGACATTTAAACTCTGTGGCACTGCAGTTATATACTGCAAAATTAAAAAATATTGAATGTTATTTATTTATTTTACAGAGCTCAACTGCACCAAATTTACCCTACAGGTGCTTAAGTCTGATATGGTGTCAGTTCCACTGAAGACCATAATTTCCCTGAGACACAGAAAATGCAGTGACTTTGTAATTCACAGAAAACAGAGGAAACAGATTTCAGCCTTCTACATGCAGAATCCAGAGATTAAAAGCATCACAAACAGGGTTAATTTATGGAAAGGTTTATTATGCATTCTGCTGTCTTGGAGCTGGTAATATGAGATCACCAAAGACTTCTTTGGGGGCGTGAGGAAACAGTAAAGAGGCACTCAATAAAGAAAGTTACACTTACTGCAGTCATGCTCATCAGCACCATCTATACAATCTTTGTCTCCATCGCAGACATAGAATGGGTCAATACAGCGATGGTCTGGACACTGAAATTGCCTGGGTTCACAAGTACCTGTGAAAGCTATAAAGAATGATAATAAATGCAAATGTGTTACTTTCCTCTCTTTTGAAATCAGTACATTGCTGAGAAAGTAGAAAAACATTATCCCTAACTTGCAGCATATAATGCAGCAACTAGCTGTCATATAAATTACAAGCACTGCTAAATTAATATAAGGTAGTTTTTCATTTATATGTAGGTTTGGGGTCATGGAAAATAAACAGAGGATTCCACATAGCGGTAAATAACTCTAAAGAAAGTATATGAAAAAGCTACTATGTTATTTCTGGTAAAAACTTCCAGCCTAGATTAGCTGACTACACCATTAGCCATCACTGAGATCACTTGTGTAGTAGGTGTTCAGGACATCTCAGCTTTAACTGCTTTTTGGTAATTACAGTGGATGACATTATGCAGCACCATGATCACGATTATCACATTTGCCCCTTTTAATTTTTTTTTAATTAATTCTGCGTTCTACTTGGCCCTGGAACTTCAAATTAGATGAGTTTTCCACATCTTAAGGACTTCAAAATATCAGTCTAATTTAGATGCTAGTTCTTCTTTCCCAGTTTCATTTATCATCCTTATACCAACAGATATATCTACATAGATAGGCACAGTTGATTATAAAAACAACAGACAGTCATGATACTCACTGCAGTTTTTTTCATCTGAGCCATCACCACAGTCATTATCAGTATCACACAGCCAGATTCTTGGGATACATTTTCTATTATCACAGGTGAACTGAGTTGCAGGGCATGAAGAGGGTCCTTGTGTAGGACAATGCAATTCATCACTGCCATCAAAACAGTCATTATGTTTATCACAATGCCAGCGACCTGGAATACACTGTCCGCTGGCACAGGTAAAAGCTGAAGAAGCACAAGTATTGTCTGAACAAAAAAAAAAAAATCTTTATAAAGATCTCCAAAACTTGCCTTTCCTGCAACAGTAATCAGTACAGTCATTACACTTACAGAATGCCTAAAATATGCATCAAATTCTAAAATGCACATTGCTTAGAATTAAAATGTGTGTTATGCAACATGCTGCAGAACTGAACAGAATACTTATGAACTTTTTTTAAACTGCAGGAAGCAATAAAAAATAAACATTTAGGCACTCCAAAAGTATCTAAAGAATAAGAAAAGTAACTCCTTCTAGTAACGATTTGCCTTATACTTTTCCCCAGAAGATATTCTAGTTATTCTGAAATAGCCCATTAGTAAGAAACAATTTATACCTTAGTCATACTAGTTAATACTATGCATTAGGGAGCACATTTTACTACTGTGTCCTATTTTCTTATTCTTGATTTGAAAGAAATAACTCTGAAGAAGCACCAGATATGTTTTAAAAGCTTCTTCAATATCTTCAGTATCTTATCCTCTCTTCAATGCCTTATCAGCCATGGTTATCCCACTGTTCTCTCAATTTACTTGAACATCAAAAATTTTGTGTGAGACATTTTACTGTAAAACCAGGAAATTAACCTATGTGTTTTTAATTTACTTCACTGTGAAAATCCAGATGTAACAAATAGATCAACATTGCCCAAATATTATGAAAAAATTTTTTATTCTGATGTTAAGTGAAATAAAAGGTGTTGCTTTAATCTTGGAGGAAGATTAGGTAATGTATATGGTTTTGTTATTTTTCTTATGGTGCTGTTTTTGAAGTGTCTTTGTCTTTAGTAAGATGGCTTGTTCCTCTCTTTGCATCCAAAGTAGACAAGCTATTGATATTCCAATATCTGTCAAAATTTACAAAAAATTAACAATAAAGACAACTTTTTTCTTTCGAAAATAAATTTTTGCTACTCTGTAAGTTGAATTTTGAGAATAGAGGGATATGAATATTTTCATGCGTTGTTTAGGTGGCTGATACTGAATTCTGTATTATTATGATATAATTTCCAAAGTAACAAATTATTCCAAGTAATTTCTAAAGTAACTAATCCCCCAGGAAGATTTCAGGATTTATTCACAGATGCAACCCTAAAAAATTGGTGTTTATTCCAATGAAGCCATACTGACTCATTAAATTTCCTGAACTGCAAACAAGGAATACTCACTGCAGATTACAGGGGTTACTTACTTAGAGAACCACAGTTTTGTTCATCGCTGTTATCATGGCAATCATCGACACCATCACACTGATAGTGCCGAGGCACACATCTTCCATTACCACAGGAAAACGAGTAGGAGCCACACTGCAAAGTGGGTGGCTCATTGGATGGATCTTCAACACACGTCAGCTGATTTGGAGCCAGCTTCATGCCATAGGGACACCCACAAACTCTCTGGAAGTTTGGTACTGGGAAGCAGAAGTGGCTGCAGTCTCCATTGGGATTTGTTCCTCTGTTACAGTAGTTAGAGCCTTAAAAAGCGATAGAGAAGATCAACGTGCACACCACTGACAACCTCTTGGAAACTATTAAGAGTGCATAATAACTGTAAAAAAAGGTGCTGTAACAAGTCCTGGTTTTGCACACATTGCGAAACAAGGTCGAGTTCATCGGCAGCAATAGCAGCAGTAACGTGTAAGTGTCTCATTCCATATACTCGTCCTTGACACAAATGTTCATGCAAGCCAAAAACATACTATAAAATTGCATCCAATTCTCAGCAACTGCCTGGAAACAAGTATCCTACCACAAATGAGAACCTCTGTCTGACCAAGGCTGGGAGACCCCATCCAATCTTTGGATACCAAGTCGTCAATGAGCCTTAGGTTTAATCATATGTTTGATGAGGGCATTGGGTGTTTCACTAAATTAACTACAATACCAAATCCTTGGCTTAGATCATAGAATTGCACAGAATTTAGGAAAATAGGAAAATAAGAAAATAAGAAAAAATAGCGATTTATACATAGTAATTACTTGAAGAATATTAATTTGATTAATAAACATTTACCCAATTCGTCAAAATAAATAGTTTCATTTAACTAAAACTTCTACCAGAAAAGGAGAAATACAAAGTCGTAGTTGCTGATACAATTATACAAAGCACAATGGAGTCATAATTTCATTTTGCTTGTACAGTAGCAGAAGGGGTAGAGGGAAATTGCATCCAGTCACAAAGCAATGAAAGATACATGTGATTGCAAGTGCCTGTCTAGCATATCAGTTACGATTCAGTGAAGCCATTTATAGAATTGAAACTGGAAATCTGCTGTCCTGACATTTTGTGTCTTATTCCCTATTTCACATCTTTCCTCTGTACAAGAAAAAGGCTCACCTATTTGGGAATGAGCGTCGTATGCTTTAACATGCATAATGTTGCTAATGCCCCTCCTAATGATAGTCATTTCTCCTCCATCAGACTTCCTCACTCGAACTATTCCACCAAGCCTCCAGTCAGTGAAATAGGCATAACCTGTTTTGAAAAATATTTAACATATTATAGAGCAATATGACTTAAAAGATCAAGCATCATAAAAAAACCCTAAAAGGCTTTTCATGTAAACTTACACATTTTTCATAATTGTTTCATGAAAAAGACAAAATAACCTTCACCACCTATAATGCTGCCAAAGTGCTTCAGTCAGAGGCAGACATTACTTAGGAAAGCTTTCTCAGATTTTACGGAAATTGACATATAACAAACCCAACCAGCATTTCAAATTCCAAGGCAATTTCAAGTCATTCTTAAAGACTACTTTCCAGAAAATTTTAGAGTATTTTTGAAGATATTTTTATACACAATCAAAAGGGGTCATATACTGACATCTTGCTTCACACACAACATAAATCCAGTAATAAAATCTACATATAATTATTAAAAATACATATAATTATTAAAATCCTGAAATGCTGACCATCCCTTGAGTGATGATTCACTTTGTCTGTACAGTATGAGTAGCCCACCTTGAAAGCTATAATTACTACAGCATATCTGACTTGTCGCATTACATGAACTACCTAACCTGTCTAAAATTATTTAAAACAAATATACATAAAACTAGTTCTAAAAACGACCAAGAAGTACTAAATACATATTTTTAGTAGAAACTTTCAAGAGTGCATTGGAAGACCAGTATTACAAAATCTCTGTCATTTTATGTCACAAACTCACAGATCACCATATGAAATGAAAAATCTGTGATAATGATAGGTAATATTTTTCAATGCCCCACTTACCTCCAAAAATAGTAAGGCCAAATGGGTGAGTCATCTGAGTAATGTGTTCAAGAGTCCGTCTGTCCAGCCCATCAAAAGTGCTGTGCTCAATTTTATCAAAAAAAGCATCCACCCAGTACAACCTCAGAGAACTAGAAATAATGAAAATGTCATATCTCTTTAAGTGACATTATGTCCATTATGAAGAACTAGCATTTTCTTAAATAATAATCTTAAACCCACTAGAAGCTATTGGGGTGTGTGGGCAGGGATTCTGAGAAAACCTTACATTTTAAGGCTTTTCAAGCAACTGAAAGATAAGGTCTTCAATAAAAGAGTGCCAGTGCATGCAATCTGACGAAATTCCTTTATTTTCAATCCCTAACAGTTTAAAGGAAGAAACATGTTTGCTCAAAAAAAGCTTCTCTGTCTTCTGCACTGCCCTTACCTCCAGTCAATGGCCAGGCCATTCGGCCAGCCCAGAGTTGTGTTGACAATTGGCAAGGTGTGGGATCCATCACTCCAGGCCCTCATGATTTTTGCTGGGCGGAACCAGTCTGTCCAGAATATATACCTGAAAGGACACATCAGAAGACACATAAACTAAATTATATAGTGTGATTTAACAGAGCAAACATTTGAAGCAGCATTAACATTTTTCTTTGTATCACATCCATCACATAACTTAAAAAAATACAATTTCATTCTGTCCCTCTCCTCAACTGGCAATGGTACCGACAATCAATATTTATCCTGTGTACAATTTCCAGAATCTTTTGAAGTGTTTTGGCCCTTTAGATATAAAATATCCATAACTTGGTTAAAATTGTTAAGGTTCTTATGTAATTACTGACAGAGAAATAGAATCAACCAAAAACGCATCTTCCAGGTAAAACTTACAAGTAAGCATGAATATTACAAAGAATTTTCTCCTGATCCATTTGACTTATGCTTACAGGCAAAGAGTTGAAGTTAATGTTAAATAATTTTATGAAGCAGCAAACAAAAAATGTTGGGATATCCAAGGATCCAGGTTCAACATTATTCTTATGAGATTACTTTCAAAATAGTGTATTTGATTACTCATGAAAAATCAATATCCAAGAATTAAGAAATACAGTAGTACGACATAACAAAGCCAAATCATGCTGTGAAAGACACTGTTTTGGTATTGGCAAAGAACACAGAGTATGGAATTTGAAAGTAAGCATTTCCATCATAGAGAAGCAGGGCTTTATTTTGTGTATGGAGTCACATATAATAAGGTCTTTATCAACTACAGACAGTAGTATCCAATATGGTTCAAATAAATAAATTCAGATAAAATTATGGAACCAATGTCAGCAGTATGGGCATTGAAAGTATATTAAAAACAATTTAGCAGACTTCATCTTTCAACTATGAGAAATAGCTTTCTAATCTGAGTGATACAAAGAAACCAAGTTCTTTTAGCTTTTTATCAATGAACAGAAGTAAAAGGAAAAAACATGGTGCTTTTAAAGATCATCCTTTTGAGTGCTTCTGTCACATGCAATCTCTCACACCTTGCCCTTTCCTCTGGATGCTGAATCCTAGGCTGGAATAAAACAAACAAAATAAAGACAAGACAACTGAAAAGGGATGGCATTGTGAAAAGAACAGAAATCCAGAATCAGATGTAAGTCAAATCTCACCAGTTTAAACCATAGGTTTGTACATATAGCTTAAAATGAGAATCTAAACTTACCCAATAACAGGATGAACCACTATTGAGCGAGGATTATTCAAATTCTGAACAATTGCTCTCCTGGATTTATCTGCCAGCCTCATCACACTAATGCTCCTGTATCGAGGATCTGTCCAGTATAGGTTCTTTGAGATCCAGTCAAAGGCCAAATCTTCAACACTTTCCACTCTGTTAGCAGTCAAGACCTCTCTTCCTAGAATTTGTAACACACATAATGGTTGTAAATGTTTAGGAATGGGGGAAATAACATGAGTGCAGTATTCTATTGACAAAACTCATGGTTCCCCTTGGTAAAAATGCTACCTCTGTGCTACTTAATATAAAGACCAATAACCAAGGGGAAGGAGGGGTGCCCTTTGCTCTAGACAAAGCTCAAAAGGAGCTCAACTGCAAAATAGGAGAAATAAGGACTAGCCAAAGGTCAGAGAAAAATCTGTCACTAAGTTTGCACTGAGAGTTTTACAAATGGAGGTCAGTATGGCCAGTGCAGTAAGGACATCTTGCTCAACAGCCAGACTTTACTCTTTGCATAGTAATGGTCAGATATCATTAACCTGACCCAAGGCAGGAAGCAAGTGCAGAAGACTATATGCTGACATTTGATCATCATTATGAATTGGAGAGAAACATTCTGAACACTAGCATATATAGGATTGCCAAAAATCTCACAAACTTAATGTTCTTCTTCTGTGTTACAGTATCATAACAAACATCCTGCTCTCCAGATAGGGAAATTAATATAGAAACACAGTTTCCTACTACTGAAAGGCATACTTGTCTGCATAAACAGACTGGTGAAGGCAAATAGTAGTTGTGAGAACTACTACTAATAGTTCATTCCCAAATACATTCAGAAAGTTTGTCAAACAACAAGAGGCTACAACAAGTTTAATATTAGTTGAACAAACATTTTTGAGAAACATTTTCCAGGTTACTGGGGTCACACTGGGATATATCTGTATATCTCACAATGAAACTTTTCACGGGTGTTTTTAGAAAAATATACATTACAGTCTCCTTACCATAATTACTCTACAATTCCCAAGCATGATTCTCACCTGAACCATCAGTTTTCTGTTTATAGATCATGTCTCTACTTGTGTCTGAAAAAAAAATTGTGTCATCCTGAGCACAGAAGTCAATTCCAACAAAGTATGAAGGGCTCCCTGTGACAGGTATGATCACATCTTCCTGGGTGGAGAGGTTGAATGGGATTCCCCTCACTGCCATCTGGGATGAAAACAGCAGGAACTGCCGCACAGCTGTGAAGAAAAATCAGACACAGACTCTACTTATTCACAAGGGGAGACACCTGAGCATTAAGAAAGGCTTTGTTATATTTTGACAACACTAATAGCCTGGAAGTAGAAAAAAGAATGAGAAAATAGGGATTTAAATACTCACAAACCTAAAAACGGAAGAAGAAAAACAAAACCCAATCCAGAATATTAGGTGATGTGATCAAGTATTCCTCTTTCATTGATACTGTGGCACTAATACTTTTAAAGCAAACATTGTACCTATGGAAGCAGAAATCATCATCTGTTCTTCCCTCTTTACATTCCTCTATAAAAAAATAAGTCACAGGCTTTGTGGAGCCGCCATAAAATGAGGCTAGCCAGATAAATGCATGGCCAAATAGTAAAATTATAGACAACATGAATGACTTATTTGTCAGTAGACAGTCATAGGAGACCTGCATCAGTGACAATTCTGCACTCAAACAGGAAGCAGAAGATTGCTGATGGAAACCCACAGCTCCAAAACTGAACCTCATATTCTTGCCATATGTGCTCAAAGGGAGAAGACCAACCTAATCTACACTTTACTTCACAGGAAAGCAGTGTTATGTGTTCAAAATAACACAAAATCTGCATATTAGCAGGCATTCGTGCTTGATTTCAGGATTAAGAGCTCAGTCATACAGCTGTCTACACCTTTTGCATATCTAACTCTCTTCAAACCCTCATTAAAGGAGGTGAGTTTAAGTTGTGGTTTGAAATTATGAGCAGAAATTACTACACTTAAAGCTGTCAAAAAGAGTTTTGGTGAAAAGACATGAAGTCTTCAATATATTGAAGCTATTGAAGAGAGGAAGGATGTTCTAAAAGTAGCTCTGGAGCTAATGGAGTAGCATTATTTCCAACATTTGTAAGGCATTTTCTCACCAACACAGTGTCGTCCATCCAGGTGTAGGTCAAAGCCCAGAACACACCTGCAGCGATAACCTAGGCCATCATTATCTGTTTTGTGGCTGAGAACACAGATCTGTTCACATCCCCCATTATTACTTCCACAAGGATTTCTTACTGGAAAATAATACAGATAAAATTAAAACTTCCTCTATTAACCTAACAGCATCATTATCTTGATTTTTCAGGATTTTTTCCAACATCCACAATAAATCATGTGGACTGTGTGAGAGTTACATCACATGGAAAACATACCCCACCAGTTCAACCCAGAAATGCACCAAAATCACGTAAGAGGTAACCATCATTCAAGGAATTCAGCTGAGCACAGAGACACTCAGCACATAGCATTAAGGTCATAATTTGGATTATATTCTTCTGCATATAAATCTACTTCAGAATTCTATCTCACAGAATTCACTGAATACTGGTAGCCCTTTCACTGCATTCATTGCAGTGTCAAGGACAAAAGTCCCAAACACCAATACTGCTCAAACCCACAGGTTTGACTCCACCAAGTGTTAGTCTATTTATAAAGCTCCCCCTACTCTTAAATGTTGCATTTGACCATTCATTAGCTACAGGAGTTGGATGAAACAACTGTGTGATAAAAATCAGCCCAGTTTTACAATACAAGTTTATGTATCGTAACTGTAGCTCCTTAGAGCAAAGTAAAAGTCTCATAATTTTTACCCATTTTTGGTAACATAGTTCCTAAACCTCCCTTCATAATCTTACTTATGCTCTTACCAAATGGCTGCCTGGCAGCGTGGTAAACTGTCACTCCATAAGGTCTCAGAGAAGACTGGTAGATCACTTGAGGGTTAGACTCTGAAAATTTGTTAGCTTTCACCACTGCCATTTTGGTCCAATCAGTGAAATAAACATTGTGTTCAAACAAAGTGATTCCATACGGATGAGGAATCAGTGAGCCTCCATGAGCTACTGTTCTCCTGTTATAAAGATGATTTAAAATTATTTACCAAATATTATATAGAAAATAACATTATTAACAGAAGAAAGGATATTTTTAATTCATTCACTGGCTTTTGCTTTAAAAGAGAAGCTACTGTTCTCCTGTTATAAAGATGATTTAAAATTATTTACCAAATATTATATAGAAAATAACATTATTAACAGAAGAAAGGATATTTTTAATTCATTCACTGGCTTTTGTTTCAACAGAGAAGCTACTAAAGTACAAATGAAAATGACCAAATGAACTGAAGAGATAAAGCTAAACATACACGGTTCATCAACCTAAAGGATACAGCAGTAAAAATAGAGTTAGCAAACTCCAAGAAAACACAGTGAGTGAAGATGAGAGAAGATACCAACATTAATTTTATAATTTAATAAGTGAAAAAATACCTTGAACAATAAACCTGTCAGATGAGCAGAAGATTGTTTTTCAAGTCAATACATAGAAGGTATGCTAAAGGGACTTTTTTTCTTGTGTTTGGGTAACTGATACTAATCACAGATGCAGAGATAAGCAGGTTTCTAAAAAACACTGGTGTAGGTCACAGTCCCAGAAAAACTCAAGGACTCCCTTCTTGCATGTTGTCCTTTAGTCTCCCCAGTATCGTAATAGGGTGAGTGATTACTTAATTTTTGACAGCAATTATTTATAAAATGCAAGAAAATAATTTAGTACCTATCATACAAATTAGTGTTTTGAAGTGGAATATTCTGTATAAATTCATTCATTGAAAAAATGCAGAGATTATGACAGAGGATAATGAATATAATTGAAAAATAATAAAAAGCAAATGCTCTAAAAATACGTACTGTACTGGTGGACTATAAAATGTACATTATATAATAAGAGGCATTCAAGGTCAGAAAATAGCAAAGAATGATGAATGAAAGACTATCTAGAAGTAGCATGACACCATAGAGACAAAAGTGCATCAAATTCATTATGTTGCAATTTTCATCCTTTTTGTATCTCGTTTTGTTAGACAAATCTTCTTTTGAACTAGATACAAAATAATCAGTGTATCTGTAGCCTCCAAGGAATAATATTTCACCTACCTTTGAAGTCCATCGTAGGTTACAGTCTCAATGTAATCAAACCGGCTGTCAACCCAGTAAAGTCTCTTGGACACAATATCCAGAGTTATTCCAGCAGGCCAGCCTAATTTTGTTTTTATCAAGTCCTGACGATTTGTGCCATCCATGAAGGCCCTTTCCACTTTAGGATCACCAGACAGACTGTCCCAGTCTGAGAAAAACAAATAACTATAAAGAGATAAAAAAGGAAAAAAGGTCACATTTCCTTGGGATTTTATAAGAAACCCCAGCGTTTCACATGGAATTTAAAACCAGCACCCTTTCAGAACAGTTTGTTTCTCAGCTGGCATACTATGAAAACATACTTTATACTTTCTACACAAGAAGTAATTTGCATTTCCTTTTATAGGATAAATCCATAAATAAGCATGCTTTCACCCAAAAGACCTCATTAGTACTGCTTTTCCTTATTGAATCACAGACTTAAGGTTACTGCCAGAAATAAACCAGTGACAAATAGCTGCATCATGAAAGCAGCAGCCCCGAGTACAAGCTGCTTGAAATTCCTCTTCCCGTTCTCTGAAGATCCATGTTTTCATGGCTTACATATACTTGTGAAGCATATGGGGTAGAAAACACTAACTTTCCTGGCTTCACTCCAGCTCTTTATTTCAGACAGTAGGAGATCTGTGGATGGTATCACAACTGGGATCTTTGAGGATAATACTCCTCTGCAGGGCAATTCCACAGGCCCCATTTTCAGTGCTGCTCATGCACACACAGCTCCAGCCACGAAACAGATTCCACACATCAGCAGTAAAGGCATTGCAGAGCTCTCTCATAATTTAAGGTGCAGAATAGGTTAGGGTAGAACGCAAACGTTTAAAATAATTTATACATGATTCTAAAATGATCACTCTTGCTGTTTCTTACTTGTCTTCCTTTTACATGGGGATAAAGGAATTTCTGACATCTTTTACCATTATCTGATAAGTATCACTTACCCAACAGTTGGGTCGAGTGCTATTCCTCTAGGATTTCCAAGATTTTCAGCAATAAGAGTCACACGGTTTGTTCCATCCAAGTTAACCATATCTATTCTGTTCACACTGGTCTCAACCACATATAGTTTGTTGTTAACCCAATCCACTGCCAGATTTTCAGGAGTGTCAACTGAAATATTTAAAACTTCTTGGAAGTCAGAGCCATCAATATTAATAGAAAAAACCTGAAAACAATACAAATATTGTCAGTGCCCACACGATGCTTTGCTAATCACAAGACACATGGTATTTGTCTTTTATCATCACATCGAGCACAAATCCACAATTGGCCACCAGATACAACCAAGTTACCCTCTAAGTTATTCCTTAGGTTAGGAATTTTTGCAAAAATCTGGAAACCAATGCAGGAATTGCAGAAGCTTGCCTTCAGCTAGCATTTCTGCAAAATGGACAAAATAACAGACTAAAACAGCCTTGTTCTTTAACAAACATGAGTAATTGCTGGTTTAAAAATAAAATAATGAGGAAAATGCATTTGCTTTCCAGGCATCTAGCAAAACCCAGTATTTTCATCAACTGAAAACAAATGAACAGACTTTGGTAAAGCTCTCAACAGTGGCCAGAAACAAGAGGGGGAGCTCTTACTACAGCAACCACTAAGGGGAAATAGTAAAATGAAGAAAGAAAGGGAAAGCTCTCCATCCTCAAAGAAAGGAGGTGTCAGCTTGTGGTGTCCTTTATCTAAGGCTAATTTTAACAGCATCCTGCTCAGAAGAGTGGTGGTGTTATTTTACAAGGAAGCTCAGAGCTACATGAAGCAAACAGTCCAAACACAATAATTTTACATATACAGTAATTGTGTGGTTATAACACTGGGTAATATGAAAAGGTAGAATTTTTATTTTTTTTAACAACAGCATGAGATTTGGAATGCATTTAAATGAAAATACAGATTACCAAGCAAATACACACAAGAAAAATAAGAGCTGAAAGAGTTGTATCATTTCAAATATACTTCAGTTCCAAGAAACAATAATCAAGATAACCACTTAACTGTCTACTCTGTTCTTTGGAAACCCTGTTGATGAAAGAGCTTATGGGCATTAGGTTATCAGGCAGTACACTAAATGAGATAAAGATGACACAAAACACAACCCACGATTTTCTGGTTTAGTTTACATCTTAATCTTAAAAAAGAAAAAAAAAAGAAAAAGAAAAAAAATGCCTAGCAATATTATTATTTTAAGACATCAGGTGGAAATATTCCTCATTTAAAGAAATTCTAAATGCAATTGTCTTCATCTGGATATTCTAGCTAGGACTTAATTAGATTAATTAATCTTAATTAATTAATCAGGATTTAACTATATTGGGCCAGATAAAAAGGCAGTCCTGGCCACCTGGGGTGGGAAGTGAAAAACCCCATATTATCTTTTATTTATACCTATTATAAAGACAGAATAAATCTCCTGTCTCATAAAAGTGCAGATTTGACCCTGACTAAATTCAGCCATTGACAATGGGAAGCAATGGGAACCTACTACAGCCTCAATAAAAATGCCAGAATTTGGAACAAGTCAAAAATTGTGCATACAGATTTTGTCCCATTTGACAGCCATGCAGTGAATGTTCTTTCCCACAGAAGCAGCATGGAACTGTAGTAAGAATTACAGCTTTTATTGCACGTTTTATGTGCAGATTCAGAACAACGACAAGGAGACCAAACTGATCCATCAGTGGTGTCAGCAAGAGCCAGGGCACAGATTCTCCTTCACTCTGCATGACAATCAACATGAGGACAAATATTGTGCAGTTTCAGCATTTGACCTAGGACCTTTTTTGGTTTCCAGAAGTTATGCACAGAGAAAAAGAACAAGGGTGCTATCCAACTTCCACGAGAGTCTCCAGACTGTTTTTTTAAATTACTCTGCTCTACTGTATCTTGTAGCTAAAATAATTCCTCTTCAAAAAAAAAAAAAAAAAAAAAAAGAAAAAAAGAAAAAAGTAACACAATATTGGCTCATTACACAAAATACTGTCAATATTTGTTATTCAAGCTCAATTACAGTGCCATTTGAAGTATATGAAGAAATCTGATTTTTATCATCTTGGAAGGCACACAGGTTTTACATTTTAAATGATCATGTTTCAAAAATTACCAAGAAAAATTTGCTCAGTTTTGAAAGAATGTCTACTATTTCTCTTAATTAGTTTTTTGGACTCAGTCTCAAGTAAAATTAAAAGTTGCTCAAGACATTCCCATATAATAGGATTCTTTGTTTAATATGTCACATGTAATAGTATAGTTGAAAAAATGCAGTCATTAACATAAAACATTTCAAGGAGCTTTTTTGTTAGAAAACAAAAATACAGCCAGCTTTGGCTCTCAAAAATGAGGGCCTATCAACACATTCTGCCTCTTGCTGTTCTATACTTCCAGATACATAGAAATATATTCTTCTTGAAATTTCTACCAACCTTATCTTGTACCGTATCAGTCCAAAAGATTCTGTGCAGGTAAAAGTGAAAGTCCACTCCAACTGCAATCCCACGATTCTGTGACTGCACCAAAGTACGAAAATTTCTTCCATGAAGATCTCCAATCAGTAAATCACGGCCATTGGAAAAAATAATCGATGCAACACCAGCTGAAAGCAGGGGTGACAAAGATATGAATACTCTGCAGGCAAGGTATTTTGCAAAGGGGCATTCACACTGGTTCATACATACTGGACACAAAGTTTTACACAGATGCCCAGACCACTGTCTGTATAAATGTTTCTATGTGAGTACTAACTTGCTGTGATTTGCCTTTGGTTTGTACACTCGGGGCCAATCAGGCAGGATCAGCTATTTAAAGCCCTACCAGGAAAAACTTTTATAAAACCCCTGTGCATCTAAACACCAAAAAACTGTTTCTATTAAAGCTAAAGTGAACCCGGTGAAACTAACTTACAGCAGGTACTAAATTCTCCCATTTATAAGACAGAAATACTTAGAAAATTGTGAGATGAAGCCTGGTCCTCAGATGTGGCTGAAGAAAGAAGGAAGGGGGAGGAAACTGGGCAGTTCTTCCTTTTCTGAGAAACAAGGCTGCTAATCAGCTGTGCCAAGCAGGAACTCCCATTCCCACTGATTTCCTGCAGGCAGGAACACCTGCCTTACACAAAAGCCTGTCAGGACATTACATCTCCACAAAGAAGAGGTTTCCCAGGGCCACTTTCAGAACAGACCGGGAGGTCAGGAGCAGCAGCCTACAGCTGATGAGGAGCTATGCTCTTGAGAGGCCAGTATTCCTGTAGAGTTCAGACTACAGGACATTTAAAGCCAAGAGCACGGCTTCTCTCACAGGCAAGTGTTGGACCCCACCATTCAGCAAAACCATCTTCTGGCACAGTTCTAGAAAAAAAGTGGTTTTCTGATTTCTTGATCATGCTAAGTTCCATAGAGAGCATGACAGAAAACTGCCTCCCACAGAAACAAGAATTTTTTTTGTTTGGGAGCACTCTGGCAAAAACCTCCCAACTCTGCAGAAGTCAGGAGTGCTGAAAAAGCAATGGAGCCTGGAAGACATTTGTTGATTAGAGGAGAAGCAGCCCTGATGAGGCAATCAACACCAACCTACACATGCCAGCAGATGCAGAGTTCTGATACCTGCCAGTATTCTGAAAGCTGTCCTGATCATAAATCCTTAAGGGCAGAGTTAAAATCAAAGAGAGCTGTATGGCACAGACATGAAAACCACCCCATTTTCCCTAGCTCTGTCTGTTTGCTCAGCAAGACACTCGAAGTGCACTAACCCGAAGTGTTGGCCCGACAGTGGCGGTGATGCTCCAGGAAATAACCTTCCACACAGTGGCACTGGTGGTGTCCCACACGGTCCTCACACAGCTGGTCACACACACCCCACATCTGACAGTCATCAAAATCTGCAGGCATATTTATAAAAAATGCTGTGTATAAAAGTAATGTCATGATTAAGAAGCTGCAGGTTTGTCCTCGCTGCTTGGTTTATATCTACTTGCAAAACTATAGCACAAAGAGAGGGTTTGCATGTTTTTCCACAATGTTTCAGTTTTGTATTTCTGGATAACAAAAATCCTGTGTTTCCTGCCCAAGGACCTACCTGAACTTCTGCCTCCCCCCAAAAAAACCTAACCAACCAACCAACAAGAAACTAAACCACACCTGTCAGGAGAAAAGGAAAAATCATTTGAAGGGGTGTCATTGTCTGCTTTCCACAATACAGAATATATCTATGCAGTATTTTTCCTGCAACAGATTTCTATACTTGGCACACACAAAGACTTGGCTGGATTTAAGCCCACTTTGAAGGTTAGCCCCACCTTTATGTTAGTGCAGTGCTCAAGCCTTCAAGTCCTACTAGAAGGCAGTGTTTATTAGCTCAGGTTTAGTACCATGCTAACAGGTATCTGATTTACAATTAAAAGTTGTCTGTGTACCAGAACCAGCAAGCAAAAGTTCCTTTTAGCATGCAAAATACCACATAGGTAGAGTACTAAGATCTGGAATTATACAGTACTGACTGTCAGCCATTCCTCCATGACCAGTTTTGCATTGATGACAAATACATGCCTAGATTTCAGCAAACCAAAATACACTGACTTAGATTTACAAGCCAGAATCAGATAAATAGGTTTACAGGGCAGTCAAAAACAACAGAAGACTCACTGAGACTGCACCAGCTTTGGGAATGTGTCCTTTATGTATTTCCCACAAAAGCAGCAAAAATGTAGGAAATTTTGTGCCTTATTTCTCTGTTTCTGCAAAGAGTAACCATTCTGCCATTGCAGCTTATACAGCCTTAGGCCACCCAGTATTCTCAAAAATATAAAACTCTCATTAAAGACTGAGTATCTGAAATACTTTTAATAGCACAAACACCATCGCTTTGGTTGAAAACTCATAACAGATATTTACCCTGTTTCTTTTATTAGGCAGTGCTAACTTTCATGATTCTGAAGTTACTCTATTTCCAGCTACTGAGATAAATCATTTGAGCTACCAAGTTACAGCAGCTTTACAATTACCTTTACATTCTTATAAATATTCTTTTTCATGTAACTTATGTATATACTGAAACCCCACAGAAGACACAGCCTTTCCACAGTGCAAGTACAAAGCACCCTTTTTATTTTCAAGTCTGATGTTCTGCTGTCTTCATATACAGCCACTTTCCAGAAGTACCAAACAATTCAACACCCTTAACTGTTTTTCCAGGCATACAACACATCACTGAGGCAGAAACAAACTCTCTCTATGTAAACACTTAAAGACCAGAAAAAATTTTGATAATTAACCAGCCATCCAATAGTACATATTTTTAGACCTAATCAAGCTGTCACTATGTCTTCAGGTCTAAGTGAAAGAGATCTTTATGGTATCTCCCTGTTTTGTTTCTGTGTCACCATGCTGCCATTGTGCTACTAAAATTTTCATACATTTGCTGACTCCTGAGATTTTCTGTCTGCCAGTACATCCACCGAATTGGAACTTACTCGCCTTCCTGGAATCCAGACTTTCCCAGTGAGTTGTGAGAAGGTACTAGATATCTGTAACCACTGGACTTTACTCACCAACACAAGTACGACTGTCATTGGTACTTATTGTATATCCTGCAGGGCAGTAGCACATCCCTCCTGCTGGAGAGGAGTGGCAGCGATACTGGCAGCTCAGTGCAGCACAGCGAGACACGTCTGAAAGGGAATAAAACGTCTCAGAAACACACCTATCACCAGCAGGAAGGGAAATAGAACATCTCAGAAACACACCTATCACCAGCAGAGAGGGAAATAGAACATCTCAGAAACACACCTATCACCAGCAGAAAGGGAAATAAAACATCTCAGAAACACACCTATCACCAGTAGAACAGCTTGCTGCCTTAGCAAGAGTTACAAAGCTGAAGTCTTTGTTATGATAAGCCTTCAATTTCATGTACAGCCTCTTAAAACTAATCTACAGAGAAAATTACGGGCTAAGTTCCACAAAACCACACATGTTTACATATGTGCAAGCAAGGGCAGGGAACACAGAAGATAAGGTACTGTTTTTAATAAGGTTTTAGAACAGTGCTTAAGGATAAGCATCAATCTTCTATGAACAACTGATGGTAAGTGCTGTGTAAAAAGGTGAACAGAGGAAGGCATCTGCAATGCACCAGAACTTTCCCTGGTTCCACCTGACCTGCTTGTGAGCAACAGATCCTTGAGCTCCATCTATTGGCATGTACCCTCATCATTTACTGTTCTATGTGAAAAACCCCTGCTATGTTATATTAAGAAGAATATGTATATTACTTCAACATATTAGAATATACTGTTTGCATTGTGTTCATGGAAAAATGCTTCTTTTTCCTTCTCTCTCTATTTCTCCTTTTTCTCCCTTTTTTTCCTTCACTGCTTCTCCTTTTCCTTGTATTACTATTTAATAAACAATTCGGTGATAGGCAAATAAGTTATGACTGTAAAACACTTGACAAAGAAAGGGGTGGAAGTCAGCATTTTCCTTTTCCTCAATCTCTTCTGTTAAATGCCTTGCTATGTAGTTCATTTCTTCTGTAAATACCAAACCACTCAGCAAAGCAAGAGGTGCTTTTTTACAAGAAGGTTTCATTTCCTCTTATTTTTTCTGCCCTCCTATTCCAAAAAAGCATGATTTTGTTCACAGGAATTTTTATCTTCCAAGAAATTAAAATACATCAGTCCTTGTCTTCAGAGAGATTCGATATTTGTAGGATTATAGTTGAATTAACAGGAACTATGCATGCTCATTTGCCTCAAACAGAAAAAAAACAGTGTACCACTAACTGGGTAAACAGACATCCCAGGTAAAAAGATTTTTTTTGAAATTCTAGTCTTTAAAGTGAATTAGTCAAATCTTAGGATATACTGATTTTATGCTGTGTTCTGATCAGTACAAAACATTACTTCTCACTTGCACAAAGTGACAAACAGATATTTAAACACAGAAGGGATTTAACACACCTTTCCCTGCCTTTGTGAACATATTTTAGGGTATGGAGAGCAAGTTAAAATCCTTGTTTGTGAAATTTCATGTAGATATTTTACAAAAGAAAGTCTCTTTGCAGCATATATGCCTTTTCAGATCATCCAATCAAAACAGTGCCAATGAAAATAGTGAGCTCCCAAAATTTCTGTATTGCTTAGGAGACAAAAGGCGAATGTAAAAATACATCAACGCTAATATTTCTGCTATTCTGTGTACGTTTTTGATTCTAATACATACTGCATTGTCTGCCTGCAGTGATGTTGGTTTCATCCTCCCCTCCAGGGCAGTCTGCAGCTCCATCACACACTTTCCCAACCGGGATGCAGTGCCCTGACCCAGGGCAAGCCCACTCCCCTGGGTAGCACTCGTGGCCACCACTTTCTGTGGAAAAGAAACACAAGAATAATGAAGAGTATGTTTCAAATATTACTTAAAATTTCTTCTCTAGCAGCTTCCCAAAGCATCTCTGCCCTTCAATATTCAGTTTCTGTTTCTAGCTCACAGCTGGAAAAGACTATGAAAAACATTATCTATATTTACTTATCATGCTTTCTTTTATGTTCAAACTACAATGCCAGTGATACTTCAGTAGACAACACGTAAATCCCTTTAGTTTTCTGTTTTGTTAGAAACAGTAACACCATTTAGCTTTAAACTAACTGGTGCACTAGAAATGGAACTATAGTTTTGTGGTTTCAAAACACATAAATGCTGTCTGGATAAAGAGAATAATGTTTATCATAGAAAAGGCCAATGAGAAAGAACTCTCATTCACACTTTCATTCATTAAAGCTTCTGTTTCTCACATGACAAATCTTGGCACGATCTGAGTTAATTTCGTTTTGAATCAATGGGTTTTGGTTATTAGAAGCCTCATGTCTCTTAACAGATGACCTAAAAAATCTCCACTGGAAGAAGAACTAAAACAAAATATAAAACAGAATATATAAAAGAAAAAAAAAGATATTGCTATATGCTAAACTTAGTTTGCATCATACTCAGTATCACAATAATTCTCACACACACAACAGGAAAATATTCCTGAAGTTAAAAAAGAAAAATGAAGGTGGAATTCTAAGGTTTTAAAAGAAATTAAATGTATTCAGAATATCTTATCTGGTCTAAATTTCATAGATGTCGCTTAGTGTCATCTTCCTCTGAAAATACCATTGGAAATTAGCAACAGTATTTACCACATCCTCTTTCATCTTCATTGTCTTCACAGTCATCATCTCCATCACAAATCCAGCTCTGATGAATGCAACGGCCACTTGGGCAAGTGAAGAAGTTGCCTTTGCAAGTTGCATAAGCTATGGAAAGAAACATGAGAAAATCTAACTCCTCAAAGTGGCTAAAAGGTTAAAAACAGCAGTATTGTCTCAGAGATGGTAATTTATTACATCTCCTAAAAAACTGAGGCAGTTCCATATCTTGCATATATTGCAAACACTGCTGGTTTCTTCTCATTTAGATATGAATTACCTTTAGTTCATGCTGAAATTAAGAAGATGACAACAACATGAGTGTACCAATATGTCTTAAGAACCAAACTGTCACTCAATCCAGCAAATTCAAATAGTAACCAGGTACCCAGGAATTTAGCAGCAAAGACAAATCTATCAAAGTAGCACAGCAATTGTCATCTTTCTCCACAGAAGAGTACTTACAGAACAGTGATTATCTCTTGATGTCTGTATAGCTAAGCAATCTGCTTAAGCCAAGTCTTAGTAAAACAGTCAAAGAAAGTGGGGAAAAAAGAGAAATGTCATACTGCAAGAGTTTTCATCACTCCTATCTCCACAGTCATCATCGTGGTCACAGATGAAGGCTCGGGGGATGCACTCTCCGTTAGCACACTGAAACTGAGAACTGGTACAGCCGCGTGCTGGAAGAGATTTTAGCACAGAAACACAGACAGAAAATCTGTCAGAAAACTACAGTGTTTTACTCCAAATGAAGGCCTGTAAAGCAAATTTATTTGGGATCACTCCACACATGGGACTTACTGCAATTAGCTTCATCAGAAGAATCTCTGCAATCAACTTTGCCGTCACATCGCTGGCTGGCATTAAAACATGCTCCATTTGCACATGATAACTGTTCACATCTTGGGTAGTCTGAAATAAAAAATCCTTCAATATTAGCATGAATGTCAGACTATAGTGAGCCATATCCCTCTAGTGCCAACAGAATATCTTGATTTAAAGGAAAAAGGGAAAAACTCCATTACTAGTAGTCCTGTACTAGTAATCCATTTATACAGTATACTGTATTCTCCAACAAATATGCAAGAATATTCTCTAGATGGATGCTACAAAACCTTGCAAGCAAGAAGAGAAAAATTAAATGCCTTTCTACACCCTAAAAAGATTTGCAACCCAAACAGTTTACAGTATGATAGAAAACAATTGAACACAAAAAGAGCGAAAGCAAGCAGTGAACATTTGTTCTATCTATTTGTACCTCAGTTTTAAACTATCCTGATCTTAATAAAAGTGTTTAGATAGCAAAGGAGTTCCTGAAATTTACAGTTCCTAGGTCCTCTCAAAATGCCATGAATTCTCAAACTCAAGAGACCTCAGGCTTTTGTGGTTTTGTTCCAATTAAGCCAAGGATATTAAACTTCCAGGTTGCATGAACAACGTTAGAACCTCTGTATTTTATTACTTGCTCCCCGCTTCACAAAAGAAAACAGGTTCTGCAGAAATAATGATTTTTCAGGTTTTGTATATTCTACATATATAGATGGCCTATAGGCAAATATAAGGGATTATTTCAAACAACTTAAAATTAATTCTGAGAATACTTATTCATACAAGCAGTCAGTGAGTTCAGTGGAAGTATCCAACAAATGAAGGATACACACATGCTAGACTTGAGTGGGAGAACATGAGCTCATAGTTTAGCTCATTGGCATGTAGACAAAAATTATACTTTTCAGTCAAATGGCAAGTAAGAAAGCAAATGTTTGTTAATTTTAGAAATGAGATTTATTGAACCTTTGTCTCTATATAAAAGATAAATGAACTCAAGACACAGAAGAGCCAAGTTACATTTTGCACCATTTAGATTTTCAGTTTGAATTCTTATCCCATTTTACTTCTCTAGGAGTTAGTAAAACAGATAGAGAAGGTTCTCAGGCATATTTTCATTCATACTCTAGGAATTCAAAATGGGTTATAAACTTGCTTCAAGCAGACCTCAGAAACCTGCAATTTTCCCAGACAGTGGCAAACTGTTTTGCTTGCTTCTGCTGTTCTGTGTAGTATCATTCTCACAAAACTTCAATTACCTATAGAATAGGCTCACGTGATTTTAACTGTTAAATTGCTAATATGAGAGGATAAGCAGCTTTGTTCATGTCCACCACAAGCCTAGCCAGACTATCTCCCCAGTCAATTCGTTTACATTTCATTTGTTTTCACTGCAGTTAACATTTGTTTTCACTGCAGTTAACATAAGGTGGCAACCTGTGCCTAGAAGCAGTGTGTGCCTAATTAAAGAACAGTAGCTGAGATTAGCAGGGTTCCAGCTGCAGCATTACCACTTGTGGCTTTCAGTGATAACTCCTCATCTTCCATTCCAAAGGTCTGACAATGCCAATATGTGCCCTAAGCATTGGCCCCACTTCTCAACCAAACACCTTTCTAATGCAGGCTTCTCATCCTTTTCTTGCTTAGGTTAGGCTTAGAGAAAATGCATAATGCTTTGGAAACAACATGGTTTCTGAAGTCTTCCCTCTGCCCACAGAAAGGACTAAAGAAAGGCCTGACCTGGGGCTCTGTTTTATGATCGCTGTGGAATTAATGCTTCTTCCCTGTCTGAAAGCAGAGAAGGCATCACAGGGAGGAACCATCAGTTCTGTGGCCCAGCAGAAACAGCTGTGGCAGTACAAGAATACTCTGAGTATTATAGGGCAGATGGAAGAAAAAGAGGAATACAGGGTATGTGCTTGTAAATGCACAGAAGTAGAAAAGCTTCCATGGGATTTATAATGGATAGTTTGGTAATTTTCCTCAATTTTCTTCATATCCCACAGAAACACCTCCAGTGATGTTCCAAACTGTTTCCTGTGGACTGATGTCAAACAAATAAACAATTGAGCCCATTGCCTTGCACTGCCTGTTTCTTCACGAATGCCCAGGCAGACTAAGGATCTAGCCAGTAATAAGATTTTCTCAAGCTTATATTAAACTCCCTTACAAGAAGGGAAACTTTGTCAAAGTCTTCTCTCCAGCAGGCCTGGAAATGTCCTCAGCCTAGAAAAATCTTTATTATATTATAAAATCTAGTGTATTGTATAAATACAAATCACTATTAAAAAAATACCAAAAAGAGCCATAAGTAAAGGTGTTTTGAAGATACTTCAAAATATACATTCTGACTAAATTGGTGTTTTACGAGAATGTAATGCTTTTTTTCTTATTCTCTTTTCAAAACTGGTGTACAGATTCTTTATTTTAATTGTACTTGCACAAACAAGAACATTCTTTGAAAAGCCTGATGGAGATAAATTTAATTTTTTAACTCTGTACAGGTAATCTCATTTCCAATCCCTTGAAGAAAGACCAAGGTTAGTAAATTACAGTTCTGATCAAAGCCTGCTCACTGATCTGAAAGATATTTTTCACTGCATTATGCATTGCATATTGTAGTCTTTGCACATTACAGTGCATTATTTAATAAATTGGTTTTAATTATTTGGGGCATTAAGAACTGAACCTCATTAATGCACTGCATGGTTCAGGTGCATCTGTGCCATCAGGACAGTTCCACAGTAGCTGGGTTAGTTTTATGTGAGGAGAATTAGAAAAGATAAAAGAATCAGGGAAGAAATGTTGGCTTCTGTGAAAGCTCAATGCTAAGAGAACGAAGGAAGCAAAACCAAACTTCATAACAAACTAGGATGTCTGCAAACAAAGGAATTCCTGTCCTTGCAATTGCAAAAACCCCAGGACTTAAACTCCTATTCTTTCTCTCCAAAATTTAGAAAACTTCAGCCATGAGCTTAGTTCTTCTCCTATGACCAAATGGGGAGTTCTTAAAAGGAAAAGAAGAATCTGAACCTTGGCAGTGAGAGGTAGGAATGGGATGAACTCACGAAGCTGAAGGACCTGTACAATCCAGCTTAATGGAAAGCTTTTCAGCAAAAGAAGTTGCAAAGTGAGTATCACGACATTTTAAATGTAAGTAGGAAGGTCTTACATCAGTCACTGTATTTGGGGCTTGCAAAATAAATATTTTCTAGCTTTTATTTGAATTTTTATTTAAACTAAGATTTTCCTGTACACACCAGATTAGTGCATTTGAGTATAAAACCCCAGAGCTGTGCAAGAACTGACACCAGAGAAATGGATCATAGTGCCTCTGTTGCAGGGGGCATACGGAAAAAGTGTCAGTGCTCTGTGAATGACCTGCAGGGGTTCTCTTCCAGGCAATGGAATGATTTTTTTCTTTCTAGGTTGGTGACAAGAAAGAGCAAAAAATGAATGATAAGGTTCTGAGTTAAAAGGACAACAAGGTAGGTAGCTTGCAGCTAAGGAGGTCTGGGAATGCAGCTGTACAAGAGAGAATGAAAGGAGACAAGATGAACACAGCATTCAGAGAAAAGTGAAGGGACAGAAAAAAATATAATCAATCTTTTCTTTCACCTTGTTTTGAATGGTCAACAGCCTCCAGCAAAAATACTGTTCCCTTTACCTTTTCCTCCCAAGAACCTGTGGCTAATTTTACAGAAAATTAAAAAGAAGAAATTTTTCCATAGTCATGACAATTCCTAGAAGATAATATGAGCTTTGTGAAAACGGGGAATCTTTTTCACGTATGTTCATTCCAATGCTCAGGAAGAAAGGGAACTCTTCCTTCTCTCCCCGCCGCCCTCAGGCATTTTCTTAGCCAAAATACTTCTACACAATCTGCCTCCTTGATGCATGCCAACACTTCAGTTGCAAAATATAAATAACTGGCAAATGCCAGCACCAATGACAGATGAAGAACCTTGCTCCTTGTAACTGTTTTGGGGCAACAGTTGCAAACATATTTAAATGGCATCTTTCAATGGACATGTGGAAGATGCTTAAAATCTGTGTCACAAGAATTGCTAAACCTACATTATTTTGTGCTCTGCCTAACACTTCTATTCTGCAAGCTGGAAATAAATCCATACAAAAACAGCAACAGGAAATAGTTGCAGCTAGTATTTGATTGGGCACAAGCTGATTTCTGTCACACAGGCACCAGTGTAAGCTTCCATAACCCTAACCCATGTTACAACAAGAAGAAATAAAAAAAGAAAAAGAAAAAAGGCAATTTCCTACTAACAAGTGTCTTTTTTTGCAACACTTAAAAACATTTTACAAAATAAAGGCAATTAAAAGTCTTTGACTCACTGCCATGGTCACCACCTCACAGTGGTCAAATTATTGCCCAGGCAGCTCACATCCTACCAGAGACACCACGAGAGAGACTTAGACTTTCTGCAAGCCCAGGAGTTCTCTGAGCTACACGACACCAGGCAGTGTTCATAGCAGAGATGCTTTCAGAGCTGGCAGACAGACCAGACCCTCATTCCTGGCCTTAATTCCTGATTTTTATCCCTGAGACTCTAGTCTTTGGCTGCCTGCCTTAGACAGCTCCAGTTTTGCTACTTCCTTGTCCCAAACTCTTCCTGGTGGAGATATTTCCTTCAGCCTGAACTTCTCCCTTGTCCTACAGCTGCTACATGTAATTTGTCCAACATTCAGAATATTAGGCTCTGACTATGGTCTTTTTCTTCTTCCTTGGACTACACCCCTTAAGATCTCTTCAGGTCTTGATCTCTGTTCACTTTCACCCTGGTCTCTGCAAATTAATCCCCGAGCTGGCTGCCCACTTCCAGACCACAACAGCTATTTAGCATAGCAAACAAGAGGCAGGAACTCACAGGTTAGGCAGCTGACCTATGGCAGCAACCCAACATCAAAACTAGGATCAAAAATACAGTGTCTCTTGGCCCACACTGAGCTTCATACAATGTGTCTTTAAAATGCTGCCCCGTTCTCCCTCACAGCCTCAGTGCAGAACTCAGCAGCATCCAGAAAGGTTATTCTGTCACAGCAAAGCAAAATGGACATGGCTGGGATTTTCATTTTTCAACTATGAAGCTGAGGTAGGAAAGAGAATTCTACCTTCAACAGAAAGAAGTAAAGTATGTACCACAGAAAAATTACATCAGTACTGGCTGCCTACTCCCAAAAAGCATTTGCTACCCCAAAATGTCTGCCATTTCTTTCTATGTTTCTAAAGTTTTAAAATTAAAGTGTTTGCTAGCTGCTGACTATTCAAAAAAAGCTAGAAAACAGCACAATATGTGTATTTAAAGAAAATTAAAAGCCACAATTTTATGAAATCAAATCTTTAAAATGCTGCTAATTGTATAACCTGTAGCTGAAACATTGTTCTGATATTTATCTTAGCCTCTGCATGGGTAGTTTTCCCTTGCTGTTAATCCCATTAGCAGTAAAATGGACTAAGGCTCTGAATTCCTTTGTTCTGGTTTTTTATACATTTAATTGCAAAGTTACTTTATATTGGTGACACTTTGCATTTGACTACTTTCTTAAATAATGTAACTCAATCAGAAATAAAACTTAGTCTTCTTTACAATCTAAATCTGTTTCCAGAAAGATGAGTGAGCGCAAGGCATAAGTAAAGGGACCTAAGTTTGCGATTTGTTATGCTCTGTGAAACACCAGAGTCAATCATAAATAGCTTTATTCTTTTGTTGTTCATGGATGTTTCATTTTTATTTATGAAAACTTTTAGTTCAAATCAAATAAGGGAAACTTAGTGACAAAGGAAAAGGCCAAAATAGTACTATTGCTCTTACATTTGTTTATATCAGACAATGTGGAAAAGTGAATACACTAAACCGTGGGGAAAACAAACATTCAAAGCAAGTCCTAGAATCTGCTACAAAAATCACCTACACTAATCTGTACTATACATAAAATAAATCATAAACACTAAATCATAAAATCACCAAATTGTTAATTTTATTTTATGGCTTATGTTGAAAGTTCCAGGCCTTGCAAAGACAAAAAGGCAGTAAAGTTAACCAGCCTCCCTCAAGAGTCTTGTTATTACGTTTTTCTTGGATCCTCCTGTCTTCTGCACTGTCACATTTCTTTAAACTAGTCCAACCTACTTTCAAGGTTCCAAGCCACAGTCATTCTTCTGTCTCAGAGGGACTGTCAACACTTATCCTAATAAACCAGAGTGGAGGCTGTTGAATGATAGGAGGCAGTTCCTCTCCCTGGGGCTAAACCTGCTGCCCTCACAGCAGCCATGGGCCCTGACTGCTGATGCAGCAATGACTGGGTTTCCCCCACAGCAGTCGAGTGCTGCTCTGAATGAATGGAGAGGGCCATTTCCTAACTGCTTTTTTAATTTACCTAGCTGAGATTGTTAACATGAGATAAAATGTGTACTTCAATTTTCAAACATCACAGCAGTTTCTAGCTTGAAAAAAGAGCTTTAAGTATCATCCATTCCCAGCTGACCGTGTAGTCTTCCTTTACACAGCATATGCCCTTTTTTCCCCCAAGGGCAGCCATTAACAAAATTTTATTTCTTGCTCCTTTGTCCATCCATTACCACCCTAGCCTCTTCCCCCACCTCCTGCCCCGGGTCTGGTTCTAAGTGAAGTTTGCAGTTATGTCTTTTTCCCAAAGGCACACTGTGTTCTAACAGCTGGAATAACAGCTTATATGTTAGATGTCACCCAGGATGTGTGAAGATTTTCCTCAAGGCTAACAATGAACAGACACGCCTGTTACACGCTGTTCTGTAGGTACTAGACAAAAACATTTCTGAAAAACATGGCCTCTATTCTGAGGCCAACTTTCCTTTCTATCAGTATCCAACCTAGGCCAGAATCTAGGGAGACTGTCACCAGATAGGCAGCCTCAACTCTGGGGAAATTCGAGTGAAAAAACTACTTGTCCATCTGCATTTTCTTGGCACAATATGAACAATTTGTCTGAATACAATATGACTATATCATCTCCACAGGAAGCTGCAGTCCAGAACACAAATGCTTTTGAAAGGACCAAATCTCCTCAAATAAGCCACCTGGAGTCAAATTTTGCTTTTCTGTACAGGCTATAACTACAACTGATTTCATATGGAGTATGCAAAAAGAATATGAAAAAATTTGGCCAAGTTAGCTCCAAGCATCCCAAAGCTATAAGCCAATTAAACACGGTTGCTTTTTTACAGTGCAATATTAATTATCTTTCAGACAACGACCCTGTGGTGGCAGCTTACACTTGAGCGCCGTGCTAACAGATCTGTATCAGAACATCACCTCTAATACACAGAAGAATCCGAAACGAAACTCCCGCAACAAAAAGCATATTGTGGTCATCCTGTCTATCAACGAGCCCTTTAATCTTACAAACGTATTGAAACGCCAGGGAGGGCTGAGGTGAGGTGCAAGCAGATCTGCTAGGGCTGGGACTCACGGCAGGCGCGCTCGTCGGTGCCGTCGGCGCAGTCGTCCACGCGGTCGCAGCGGTACGCGCCCGGGATGCAGCGGCCGTCGGAGCACGGGAACTGCTGGCTGGAGCACGTCCTTCCCGCTGCAGCAAACAGCACACCGTCAGTCCTGCTGCCACCCAAGGCTTTCTATGAGCAAAAACGCTTTTCTGCCTTGGTCACTACTCCATCTTTCTCTTAACTGTTGGTGTAAGGCTCTCTCCCCGTGTCGCGGTGAACTCAAGGGAATTAAAGAACGCGTGAAAAGCTCGTGGCGGATAGCACAGCTCTGGGAGGGCTCCTGTGGCCTGCAAGGGCACTGCCTTCCTCCATGGAAGAACTGATCTCCAGGTGAAACATTACCTCCCCATAATTATTCTGCCTAAAACATCAAATTACCAATTCTCACTGATTTAAAGTTTTCTCTGTTATTTTATTTACTGGGTCAAAATCTGTCAGTAACTCTAAGTTGTTCAGTCGACCAGAACGTTACAATGCAAACACAGCAGGTTTGGAGGTAAGGCACCCCTTTCTAATACAGCCAGGGCCTCAACAGTCAGGAATAGTTTGCATAAATAACTAAGGGAGCATCAAGAATGATTATTCTTGACAGCTGTCAGTAAAAAGCAACCACATAAATTCCACTGTTCAATCCCACTTTGGTTCCACTACAGCTAAATTACACTTTCAGTTCTTAGGCAAACTAATATGAATCTGTGAAGATAGGGCTAAAGGGCAGGCTTGCTACTAACTTTTCCTTCCCTCTGCCACCTGCACCTTTGTTTCTTTCAAACACATGTATTATCCCAACATCATCCCAGTCTAGCCATTGGCATCTTGTCATCTGCTGCTCTACAGGGGCTCTCTGTGCCTTCTTCTGTCAGCAGTGTTCCCAATACAAGATCAGCTCCTGGGATACCAATGTCATGAGGAAAAACAAGAGCAAGACAGTAAAGTAAAACAACTTCCTGCATGTATGACTTCCAGAGCTGTCGGCCATTTTTCCCAAGAAAAATTTTTAATGTTTGAAGGAGGAAAATCTCTAGCTTTCCCAAACACGGAGATAAAAAGTCCTTTTAGAAGAATGAGGACAAATACCAGGAGATGGCTCAAAAATGGCAGCAGCACAGTGCCCCTGTGTAGATGCTAATACTCATGATTAACCAGTACATGGTGAACAATGCTCCAGTGACCCAGTTCAAAAGTCAAACTCAGAGCTGTTGCTAATTTTGCATTTTGTATTTACAGATTCCTTAGTTAAAACATAACGAGCAGTTGTTCTGATACCTTCTCAGAGGAAGAGGGGAGCAAAAGGCAGTTAACTTCATTTAAAATTTTCTCTCCTCAGTGGATAAGGATGGAATCAAGATACAAAAGCAAAAACCAAGTCTGTGACCAAAATCTTTTCAAAATAAATATTTTAACCTTCCCAGGAGTTGGTGAGTCGCTCCAGAGCTGTTCAGTTTAAAGAAGTTATCAAAAAAATTACACACAATCAAAGTGAAAATAAGTTAATCTTATCCTCATCACTTAAAGTAACTTTTAATAACTAGAAATGGTAGGAAAACCATCCTTCAGAACACTACAGCTGTTCTCCTGTCTTATGCAATAATGCAGAGAATGTAATTTGGAGCAGTAACATTTCAGTTCACTGTTCACCACTATGGCATGTACTTATAGCCCTTCAAATGCTTAGTCATGATGTTCTAAGCCACAGTAACATACTTTATTTGTCTGTTAGCACTAAAAAAAGAGCAAAGACTATGGCTGTGGCAGTTAGGCTGTTAAATTATTTTCTTGATCTAAACTGTACAGAGAATACTAAACACTTTACTTGAAAACAGCAATTCAAACATGAATAATACACTGTTTAGCATGTTTAAAGTGAAATACTAATCAGAATTACATTCTAACTTTAAGCTGTCCAAATGATAATTAAAGATTAGACTCCCACCATATCCCAAGACCATACATATTTCTCCTCTCTGAATGTGAGAAAGAACAGCTCTGGTAATTCTAAATAATAATGCTACAAAATAGAATTGCTGAAAATCATACAAGATTTATCCATGTTTGCTGATTATTGGTAATTCCTCCTGTTTTATATACAAATAAATTTCAGAGTTATTTAGAAGGAATTATTTTTTGTTATATATAGTTCTGAGATTTCACTGTGAATTTTGTTAGCCAGTGAACACAGCAGATATAGTATTACATCAATTTCACCATTTTTGAAATGACTAAATTTTGTATCAATTATAAAACTAGTATACACTTTATATTTTCCTCTTTTTAATTAAAGGAAACATGAGTAATTTCAAATTTCAAGACCTGGAGATATCTTTTTAGACATATTTTCTGAATTTTATCTACTTCAGACTTCAGATTATTTCATTTCTAGAAACACTTTAGGGAGATTTCAGTACTTACAGAGGGCTTGTTTCTGTATGTTCTCAAGATGCTGTTATGTAAATTACATTATTTCACAAAGCTGGTATAACACTGGAAGTTAAAATACTTACGACACTGTTGATGTTCATCTGAGCCATCTTCACAGTCCTCCTCATCATCACAAACCCATGACTGTGGAACACATTCTCCATCAGTCTGACACTGAAACTGATTTCCCTCACAGGTAGGTTGTGCTAGTGTAAGCAATGAAAAAAAGTCATTTCACAGACATCTGGAAAAGCACTTTCAAAGAAAATAATTGCATAAGGGAAAAGAAGGTCTATGGTTCATGTGTCAATGCATTGTAACTTCCATGAAACACATGAAGCATTTAACAGATCAAAGAAAACAGACAGACCGGAGAGGGGAAAGTGGACCACCAAAAGGATGCTCAAAGGCAAAAGATCTGAGAGAGAACTCGAGTTTGGAGTGCTTCTTTTCATGTCCTAGAGCGACATCTGGAACTCCAAACTCGAGTTCTCTCTCAGATCACCGCCGAGCCAGGAAAAGAGACCTGGCTGTTTATTCTTTTCATATATACATATTTCTAGGAATGACCATGGATTGGAGGATGAGGTTACCACCTCTTCCATCCACATTGGTTAACAGAACAGCCCATCAAACATTCTCCACCTCGGAGAAAGAATGAAAAACAATAGAGTGCAGTTAACAAAACTATGTTTACAGAAAGCGTGTGAGAAACTTTATCAAAGAATGAACGCATAGAAAGACTGCAGGAGTCAGGGCAACCCTGTATCACAGAGGAGTTGCTGTGTGTTCCACTCACGGCAGCCAGCCTCGTCGCTGTCATCCGAGCAGTCCCGGGCCCCGTCACACCTCCAGTCCGCGGGGACACAGCGCCCGTTGTCACAGCGGAACTGCCCCCGCTCACACCCTGGGGCAAAACACAGAACCAGCGCTCAGCAGGGCCAGCACAGCCCAACGGACAGCGAAATTCACCGGCACCTCTCGCTCATCCACCGCCTCGCAGCACAGAGGGAAATGATAATGCAAAAAATAATACAAAAGATAATAAAAGATATTGAAAGTATATGTATAAAAACAGCTCTATATACCCAGTCAAAAAATTTTTTTAAAAAGTAAAGAACCATCTTCAAATATTACAGAACATTGCCAAGTAAATTGCTAGAAAATTCTAATAATTGTAGTATTTGTATATTACACAAACAAAACGAAAATAGTTATAAAAAAGGAAAAATAACCCAAACAGGTCTAGAGTACATATACTACAGAAACCTATTTAGCAGGAATGTATCAAATTTTAGATTCTCAAGCAGTATAGACTTCAAATAAAGGTAGGGCATCACTTTCCACATTATTTCTAGGGGCTTAGCGTGCTAAACATTAGTGCTCTCCAAAGTCTATGAGGATTTAGAAACATACTATAATAATCCCCTTAGCTGATGTGGAAATCTTGTTTCAGTGGTAACTGCTTGAAAGTATAGAAAGATCTCAGTTTTGTTTTGTTTTTTAATAATGCCCTCATACTTAAAATATTTCCTCTGAAGTATAGGAAAGCATGTCTTGAGTCAAGATTTGAATAGCAAATAATTTTAAAGTAAATTAAGCTTTCGGACATTTATGGCTGATCAAAAGCTATCCTGCTGTCATTCTCTCCTGCTTGATCTACTAAGGATTAAGACCTGATAAAGAAGCATTCATTCCCAGGTGTAAATGCAGCTGGATCAGGCCTTTATTAGAGTCAACTAATGAAATCTCCAGTCTGTAGGAAAGAGAAAAGGCACTGTTTGTGGCCTTTCGTCGTGACTACAGTCTCATAAAAAGGGAGTGAACAGTTTTATAGATCCTCAAAACAACGAGCTACAACATAATTGGGTTCAACAGAGCTCTGTTTCATGTTAATCTGTTGTCAGCACCTCCGAGAGGGGAACACCGAAAAAACCTGAGGTAGTAGCAAAGTCCAACTCTGAAGGAAAAAAAATCCTGTTTCTTGATTTAATTAATAACCATATGATAAAATTATATCTTTTAATTATTCTGAGCGATTTGTCCAGAGAGGATAACCTCAGTATACATAAAGCACAACCACCTACTTTGTGAATTCATGATGACATAAATAACACGCTACCTAACTTTCATGTAAAACCAGGCATATCCACACTGTCACATAAACACAGTTAAGTGATGTATTCCTCAGGGATATAGGCAAGCTACTTTATGCAAGGAATGTTCAAATCTGATTGTCTGGTAGTGACACCCTGATTTATAATGTATCCTGCAAATGGTCAGAAACTTCACGTGGATGAACGGTGGTACGGGGTGGTACAGGAGTGTGTTCACCCGAATACCTTCTATAGACTAATGCACGATGGTGGTTGGTGGTGCAGGCCTGGGGTTGGTGGTGCAGGTCTCTTATCAACTACCTTTAAAACACAACAACCTCCCTTGCAAAAATGCCCTGAAGGAATGTACAAGTTCAGTCTGGAATCCCAGGCCCTCTCCCTGAATTTTGCCCTACAAAGCAACATTTTCATATGAGATTAGCAGTAAAGTTCTAAAAACACAACACATAACCCACCATTTATCAACTGCAATTACTATGCAAAACAAACACTGGATCTTCTTGTGTATTTAGTGTGTTATTGCTATTCAAAAATATTCATAGTCACTTAAAAAAAGAAGTTACAATGTAGAATTAAATCTGCATCCACATGATTAGGAATTTTAATGAAGGAAGCTTATGAACAGGCAATTCGAGCAATTTGTATGCTATTTCTAAATAATAACTAGCTAGAAAAATTTCAAGCACTGTGTACAACAATTTATTTTGGCTATCTTGTATGAAGTTCTTATAGTTAAACATACCCTTATAGTGATTAGAATGAGGTGATAACACTGATTAACTTTTTAAAAAGCAGTATAAACACAGCAGTCTTTGTACAGTATCAGAAATTGTAGCTGAATGTTAACAGAAAATCTGCAAGTCACACGGTTCTGCTACACTCTATAATACTTTTCAGAATTATAATTTAAGATGTTCACACCTACATACAGTAAGCACCATATCAATGTCCATTTATAGAATTCTTCAGCAGATCTGTTACCATTCATTTAATTATGGCATTAAGCTTTACAGAGCAAAAAGCTCTGAAACATCTCCAAATATCATGAAAGACTAATACTTCAATTATCACTGTTTTATATTATCTTTAGAACAAAGAAAATGACCTAGCTGATAATTATGTAAATTCATTTAAGAAACCAAACTTTGAAAATCAGTAATATGAAAGAAGTAAAAATGATCTGCAGTATCAAGGGCACTTCTCACAAAGGTTCTAAGAAGGTTGTGTTTCATCTGTGGGCAAAAACAATTCTAACTTTGATAAAGTAATCAGGGGGAAAAATGCATGATGACAAAGTTACTGCTACAAATACCCAGGAGAAATATCCAGAATGAAAGAAAAATAACCATGTCAGCAATAACCAGATTTGGTACATTCTGTGCAATGTGAGCCTGCAGCACCTGGGTTTCAGGAGGAGCAGGGACTGTCAGAAAACAAGGGGTATATATTTGTTTATTGATATTATTTGAAGCCTCAATTCACTGAAGAATTAGTCATTAGTAATTTTATGGAAGGTTTTCCTTTCAAAAACATTTTATGGGATTTTTTTTAAATGGTAAGATAGCTCATTAATCAGTAAGTTATTATAAAAAATTTGACTAATGAGCTAATTTCCATATAAATTCAGATTTAGTCTGACAAATATTCTGACAAATTGCTAAAACCAGACACTTTTTTCAGGTAAACAGAATCCTAGTAGCAAGATTCCTGAAGGAAATAACCACTGAGTTTAAAAACAAGCAATTAAGTAATCAGGTTTAACTTCATGCTTTAAAATTGTTAATAGAACAGTATCTGGGTGACTTTTGAAAGTTCAGGTTTCAGAAATGATTGAACTTTTGGTGTCACTCTACCATTACTATCATTCAGTTTTAGTCTTCTGACTGTGATTAAAGCACTACTAAAATATGGGCTACAAAAATGGCATGGCTGACCTTGGGAATCACATCAGAACACACATATATACACAAAGAAGAAACTCTGGGCATTAGCAAAAATAATTTTGAAAGGTAAAATCTGTTTCAACTGCTTGATATTCAGGAAAACACCAAAGAAATAAAAAATATATGATACTGTCTTTAATATAAACCAGTCTAATACTGAATGCAAAGCAACGATCAGAAGAACCACTGGAAAACTGCAGACCAAAGTGCTATTTCTAAACTTGTTTACTTACTATCTTGGGGCTTCATGCTAACTTGGTCCCTGGACTTTATACTGTTCTCTGTGTCTGGGATTCTCTTGTACGAGGCTCTCAGTGGACGTTAAGACTCAGAATTTGCCCAGGTAGAACAAGAAGGCTTACATTACTAGCTCTGGGAAAGCTACTTGCAGAAAGATTATGTCAGGTAGTCATTTTCCACTGGAACAGAGCAACATGGTAGCGATTTTATCAGAGCAAAGACTGAGCAAATGACTAACTAAACAAAGTATCTTCTTTCGCTTTTAATTTATTCAAAATAAATGTATCTTCTATGACTAGTCAACTTATTTTCTGCAACAATTGTTGCCTGCGTATGAATGAAGTACCCTATAGGAAACCACTGCCAAAGACAACCCCGCTGCCACTGAAGGGTGGCCATCACCCTTCACAGCCCCAGGGAATGTCACTCAGTGTCCCGCGGCGTCCCAGGGAATTCCAGCAGGAGCAGAGGCGAAGAGCATCACACAGGTCCCAGCACGGGGCTTTAACCCCTAGGGCTGCAGTCCTACAGGAAGGCACCCTCTCAACCTCCACTGGCCTTCACCTGTCCCAAGGGCTGTGGAGGAACATTTCATTTCAGAAGTAAAGCTCAAATTCAATCCTTTTGTATTAAAACCAGAATGTTATGTTTGGCTTATAACAGAACCAAACCAGCCTTAATCTCTGCCCCTCTTCATTACTTTTGACTCCTTGCAGTTCCTCCCTGAACAGTTCTAGTCTTTTGTATTCTTTTCATACATTTTCTACCTGCTCGTTTAAACTTGAAGTCCCTCACACATTTAACTCTGACTACAAATCTTCTGAATTACATTTGTCATCCACAGATTAAGGGCCATGACTGTTCATTCTGACTATACAGAATAGGACAAAATTCGTTCTTCCTTCCTTCCTTGTACTCACAATGCCTTTGAGAACTGCTAACACTTCCTTAGCAGTTAAGCCTGAATGAAGAATTTAAAGTAATGAGGAATGTATTAAGCCCAGGGTAGATTGTACCACTCTCAAACTGTCCACTCAAAAATCAAACTTACACTGCCGCAGTTACTTTACACTTCAGGAATCAAGCCCCTCTACAGATTTATTTGCATTTAAAAGAGTAATGTTCTTCAAGGCAGTGTTTTTTCAACTGAACAGTTCCACTTGTAATACATCTCCAGGTTTTCAACAAGTAGATGCAAACAGACTGTGCATTACAAACCTCTTCCACATAAAATTTACAGATAGAAAAACAAGTCAAAAGCTGTCTTTTCTCCCTGCCTTCCAAAAAAGGGTACTCTCTTTGCCATTTGGCCCCCAAACAGAGCAGCCCATTCTAGGGGCCGTGCAGGTAAAAGAATCCTGGGGAATCGCCTTCCACACACTTTGATGTCAGATTTTTGCCTAGCTTAATTACATGTCAAACAGCCTGAGGTTTTGGAATGCTCAAGGAGGGAAGGCTGAACCTCTGGAAATTCCACCTCTGTTCCTCCTCACTAATGTAGAAAGAAGTGAAATCCGAAGTTAAGGAAAAATCTTAGCTTATTTTAAAATAATGGCTGATGACACTGAAAAGCAGTATTCAGCTAGCAATTATAACTGGAGGATGAACAAATATTATTTAATATATAAGAAAAATAGAGTCTGATGAAATTATGCTAACTTTCATATGCCTCAAGATGATATTTAACTTCAGTGTTTCTACACTCTTTAAACTTCATTATATTTAATTTAAACTATTCAGATTAAAAATAAAACAACACAGACCACACAAACATTTATAGGTATTACACAAATCAGTAAAAGATTTACCTAATTTTCAAGCCCTTGGGACACGAAACATCTTTTGCACCTACGTGTCTCTATACTTGATTAAAGAAATATTTTTCCCTGACAATACCAACAAAAAGACAGTAGAAATGTGCATCTGCACCCACTTCCCGTGACTGCAAGACCTTTGTAGACAGACTGATAGGCAGAGGACAAGTCAAGGGACAGTCTGAGGCAGAAAAGCTGAAGTGCCAGAGAGACAGCAATGCATTGTCAATAGGGGAGTGCAGTATTTCTTTCACTGAATTATCATCCAAATACATATAACAAGGTTATTATTAGTAAAACAGCACCTGCAGACCCAGCAGCTGCTCGAGAACTCCTTGTGCCTTGCCCTGCACACTCGTGTAACAAAAAGGGCCATGCCCGGGGTAGTTTGCAGCACAAAGACACCAGGCTCTTGAACTGCCCATGTCAGAGCCCAAAGGGCCCCGGCTTTCCCTTCCCCAACACCTGTTCACATTCTGGTTTCAATCCGTGAGCTCTCAGAGCCACAGTACCTGAGGGCACACTGTTTCGCTGGGTGTTTATTAGTGCAAGAAACAAGGGCCATGTCAGGTTATCGGGGCTGGGGGCAGCGGGCAGTGCTGGAAATGGGAAAGGACTGGACTTGGAGCAGCAGACCTGGTCCTTCAGCAGTGCTGGCTGGACTCACCTGTGAGCAAAGCACGCTCTGTGCTCAGCAGAGTGACAGCGGCAGGAGGGGAAAGAGGTGGGTTCTGCTCTGACAGGCAAGATGCAATACCCGCATTTGAAATTTTTACCCACTGATTCTTTTAAAAAAGCACTTTAACATCCAAGACCAAAAGTGAAAATACTGTGTTTCATTATGGACTTGGAAATACCGTGTTTCTCTGCAGCATCAGCAGATTTTTATGGTTTGCCTTTGCTTGCCAAGCAGGAAAAAACCCCAGCAAAACCTGCATTATATTCTGTGCTTTGTGTCTGCATGTTCTTGCACATACAAATACTTGTCAACTAAAGCAATTGTTAGAACTAAAGCATCAAATATCATTTTAATAATGCTCACATGCAAAATCTTTGATAAAAATACTTAAAATCATTGTATTCGATCTTAAACTATTTGTTTTCAGTTAATACAGTTATAAAAGGACTATAGATTAATTTCTGCTAATGCCTCAACATAAATCCAAGAATTAAAGAAATTCAGGATTTTAATCTACTGAAACTAAGCAGGAAAGCTTTCCTGCAAAGAAAAAACGGTTCAAGTCTCCTGCAGACAACAAGTTCAAAGGAATGACACTGTAAATGCTTCCTAGCAACATTAAAGATATTCATAATCCTCATCCTCTCTACCTTACTTTAGCTTTATTAATTGAAAAAGCAGAAAATGCAAACAGACTGCTAAAAATAGAAATGGTTTATTAATTAGCTCTTAACAAATCTATTCCATTTTATCTTTTTCAAGTATAAGCCTGAACCAATAGCAAAGAGAACAAGCTCCTAATTTTTTTATATACCACATATGGATCCCCTAGGAAAAAACAAAAAAAAAATCTCCATTTTAATTTTTTTTCTTAAAGCTCTGGTATTCAGAACAAAATAACAATGGTTTCTACATTACGACTTTCAAACCAATTATTCTGGGAAAAGTAAAAATAAAATCAAAAATTATTCACACTGATCCTTAATGTAAAAAACTCAACCTTCTAAATTTAAAACCATGACAGTTAATTTATCATACATGCTCATAAACAGTACATATCCGTACTGTGTACCTTTCCCATCATACAGGACTACAAACAAAATAATAAAAATTAACTTCCTTAATAATTTGCTTCAACTCCGACATTTTTTTAAAGCAACAAATAAACTTTTACTATCCTTTTAGTCCTATAACAAGGCAGGAATAAGAAATAATCCTTTTAAGCAAGGGCTAATTCTAATAGACAGGAGATGATACTCCTTCCTACTGATAAAGTAAATATTCTTTATGTTGAACAGACCAGGTTCCTTCTTTCATTTAAGTTACTGACAAATTTCTTGTACTTCAGTGATAACTGAGGGTCAGCCATTAATTTTTCTAGGACTCTTTCTTTAATCTAAACTGTATATAAAGTATTTTCCAGGAGGACACAAACAAAAACTATTTGTACTCCTTACAGATTTTAGTAAAAGCAGCATCTCTATGGCCAAATTCAAGAGAACCAGTACTTGCAGTGCTGCTGAAAGATCAGCCTTCTCAAAATAAAAACGTGCTTCAGACATTACATGTAAAGAACATGTTCTGCCTTAAATTGGGTAACCCCAACCAGCTGACATTGGGTGTTTTAATGCACATAAATCAGTTGTGGTTGTGCTGGCTGGGGAAGTGCAGCAGGCACTGTGGATCTGTAGGGGAGCACGCACACCCCAGCTCTCCTAAATCTTCAGCAGCTTCTTTTTCATGAGTGGCACATTAAGTATGCAAAAATCTGTTCTAATTGACCACATGACATAAAGAGGAAGAAGAACAGGCAAACACAGTAGACATAAAGACACCCTCAGCTACTCACAGAAGGAAGCATCCCAAGCATTTTCATAAGAATGAACCTTGCTAATGGCCCCAAGGCTGCTGTAGAATAACAATTGGGTAACAGAAAGTGGGGGGGATATGAGCAAAAGAGGAAAATCTTCAAGACTAGGAAGTATTTACAACTACACAGTGTGTGGGAAGTGAAAAAAACCACGTGCTTAAACAACTTAGAACAGGTACAGTATATTCATCACTGAGAAAGTCAGACAGATGCAGTAGCAGATGATAAAACAACCCTCTCAGGAAGGTTTTCACGTTTTGAGAGCTGTACAGCTTTTTAAATAAATTTTCCAACCAATGTGCTGGTTTTTCGCAAAATGAGACCCCATGCTGAGATGATGACCCCCCATTCGATTCTGCCACGCTGTTCTGAAAGCTGAGGAGTCATTGTAACACCAGGACCTGGCCTCAGTGCGACCCCGTGACAGTGAAATTGTATCATTTCCGTATCTCTTTTCTGTATCATTGCTAGAATGAATAGGCTATGCAACATGTAACATTTTGCTAAATTATAAACCTTACCATAATTTTGTGTTGCAAGTTGTTAAATGAAAAATGAAACCTGCCGTGCAAAAAATAAACCACTTTCTTTCGCTGGGTGTTTATTAGGTATTTCTGCCATTAACAAGCTATTTCTGCTAATAAACAAGCTATTTCTGTCTTCCCACCACAGAACCCATATCCACCCAAAGCTCCACAGGCCACTCGTCATTTTGCACAAATTTCGAAAATTGCAGTAGTTACTCCCTGCAAACGAAACCTGTGGGACATTGTCAGGAAAGCAGAACTGAAATGTCAGTACAGAATAGATAGACCAGAGGCTGCAAGCATCCAGTGTGCCTAGACAGACATTCTAATGCTGCTGCTACTGCCCGTGACACTGGGAATTACACGTATTCCTTTGGATGCATTGACACTTCACATTTCTCCCTCATTCAGTGGTGACTCTGGCTCAGTCAGCAGCTAATGGCTGGTCATTCCTTATCAAGCTTCCCAAAAACGAAATTATGTATGTCAAGGCAGGCCTGAATAAATGAACAATCATAGAATGGTTTGGGTTGGAAGGGACCTTAAAGATCAACTGGTTCCAAACCCCTTGCCGGGATCACCTGAACTGAAGCAACAATGTGGTCTGATGTGCTCACACAAAATGCAGCTTTATCTTAAAGGACTTGAAAATGAACAAAAAGAATTAAATCATCCTTTGGCTGTTTCATTTCTAAGTGTAGCATATTTTCTGTATATTTCTTCATTTAAAAAATAACTTTCAAAATCCTTTTATGCAATAGCAATACTAATAAGTGTGCCATATTAAAATGACAGTCCTTGAATTCATCAGAAGAACATAAATACAAGAAATACCACCTTCTCCTGAAACATTACTCTTCCTTTCAACCCCAATGGAAGAATTTTACTTTCCCTAAGCATCCAAACTCTACAACTCTCAGATTTACTCGGTCACTTTGACTTTTTAAGGATGCTTGATTCGGCTCTGACTTCCCTTCATTGGTGGCTGCTGGGCATATTTTAAGTAATTCTTTAAATTACATTAGCTAGCTACTGTGAGCAGCATGCCAGACACAGAGGTTAACAGTAAGGAAGAACTTCTCAGGCTTGTACAGCTGCATAAACCCTAGAGTTGCTACATCCTTGGAAACCCAAAAGCACACACGTACTGCACACTACATCCTTACATCCAGAAGCAAGCACAAAAAACTGCAGGAAAGGCAAACACTGTCTCCCAAGGCTCTCAGTGGTAACACACAACACACAAATAACATTGCTCAGAGGACTGCAGGCATTTGCCTACAGGCCTGCAACCTTTAATTTGTTATCCCTTCCTCATAGCCATACTTTTCCATCAGTTTTCACAATGTCTGCTAGGAGAAGATTGCAACCACACCTGTTATGTTGCTGTCCAGAGTCAGTATCTCCACACAGGCTGTTTAAAGACAAAACTTTTCCCTTAACAGGGCGATCATTTGGGGCTCTCCTTTCCTCTACTGCCCTACAGGATTTAAGTCTCTGAGAATTCTCAACTCCTATTAGCAAAAGTTGCATAGGCCAAGAATTAAAAAGTTCTGCATTTGTTTTCAGTGAGGCTTTAAAGTGAATTCTGTGACTGACTTCATACAGAAAATTAATAACTGCAGAGCTAACAAACAGCTCAAATATTCTTACTGAAGACACCACAGACTTTGTCACACATTTCAGACAAACTGGTTTGTTTCATATGAAATTATTTTAAAAAGCATTAGACCTTGCAGTATTAATTCTTATTAACACAGCTAGAAGGCCAACAAGAACTGCAGCAACATTCCATGTGCCTGGTTATCATCCAATTCACTTATTAGATTGCAGGTTGATAACAGCCCTTCAACCCTGCTCATAAGTGAACATGCAGGCAGCCTCGGGCAAGCCAAGCCATCTGTTCACACGGGACACCTTTCCAAAAGGGTTTCCAGGAACACTAACATTGTTCACTCTAGCCTCTTGTTCACTCTAGTCTTCACAGGACCACTCTTGTTGCCAGCACAGTTCGGTTTTTAGCATGGTATTGGACAGTGGTTGCATGGCCAGCCCTGATTTACCACAGGAACACAGAGTGTGCCTTCTCACCCTCCTTCAAACACCTCTCCTTGTGCTTGATCCCAAGGTTCCCTTTCTTTTCCAAACTCCAGTAACTACCAGGCCCTTCTGTATGCTGCTCAAATCCATAATTCCATAGGCTTGGTTGATTTTCCCCACGGGTTTCTAAGTGAGAACAGCTCCGAGAAGGTCCAACGAGCAGTGGCACAAAGCAAGTATGAACAGCTCAAGGTTGTCAGCAACACGGGCATGGGACTTTGGGAAAAGAGCCAAGATGAGAGGGGCATCCTGCTTTGAGGGGCAGTGAACTGACTGTTCACATGGCTCATCACTCCTCGTGACACTGTGCCCTTAGATGACAAGGTGTGACCAGGGCTTGGTCAGATCAAAATGGGTATTGAATGATATGAACTTTACATGTAGATTTCCTCCTCTGGGACAAATCTGGGAAGGGTTTTTGATGTATGTCTGCATTTCGGTTCTGCAGGGCTTGTACTTCCTCAAAGTAAACTGAACTTTCTATGGTGTATTTGTGTGAGTTGATAATGTGCACCATGGTTTCTGAAGATAAAACCATTACCTAGGTTCTAAATACATCAGTGAATGTGTCAGTTCCTGGGATATCTTGTGGACTGCACCTTCTGGCTTTTTTAAGAGACACCACAGAACACAACTAAACCCCCAGCCCTCTTGCTCCACAAAAGCACGGCCCTGCAATCCCCGTTTTTAAAGGGAGTCCCCGCTGGAAGGGCCCCCCGTTCTCTGGCTTGGCTCAGCAGGGTGCAGTATCCTGACCTGGCTGTGCAGCGAAATAATTGGGCAGACACACTGCTGCTGTAAACAGTGCCCTTCTGCTGAAGATCTGACTTCTTGATTGTAAAACAAAGGCAACCTCTTCGTGTTCAAAGTGTAAAATAGAACAGGTCATAGAAGTAGAACCATTTCAGTCAACTTCAATATGTCGTTTCATTAATCCAAAACAAAATTTTTAACAGTGATCCTTAGATCTCTAATCCACTTTAAGCATTGCAAAACAAAGAAAACACTAAAACCCTTGAAACCAACAGTAAAAGCTTAAGGAATACTCTAAAGGCTATCCATTTCATTTAACAGTTCTATGCTTATCTATTAAATTTCATTTTTTTTAACTGTTCTATAAGGGTACTGAGTTGAGGGAGCAAAAAGTTGTTAAAAAATATCATTATCATAACAAAATGGACTTCAAAATTAATCTCAAACAATAAAAAAGCTATTTTAAAATATATTTACTCTTCACTGAATCATATGTTCTGTCTTAGGTCAGTATAACTCAGGGTAATTCCTTCCAAATTAAAGAAATCACACTGGCTTGACTCAAAAGAAACCTTGTTATTCTTTCATCTAGAAACAGCTCAAGGTATTTTTAAGATTTGTGTATTACTATCAAATTATATAAAGAAGCGCTGAAGTTTTAAATAATTTTAAAAACAGCTCTGTGTTTTATCTGCCACATTCAGTGTAAGCTACTAAAAAGAAACTGACAAATTATGATTATCATCACTAATTAGTCCCAGTGGAATAAAAACATCCACTTCTCTTTAAATAGATGTCAACCTGTAGATCCTTAATTAGAAGGAACATTTAATGTTTTTCAACAATGACAACCTCTAGAAAGTGTAACTTCATTTGAAACATTCGAAGTACTATAACGGTTCCAGCATGTTTTAAGTAGAGCTCTGGAAGAGGAGATACAACTCCTGCTTAAAAAATGGTAGAACAGTGTGATTCAAGTTACATATTTATCTATCTGAAAAGTTATCACAACCCCTCAGATCTAAAAATAAGTATTGTAGAAGACTGAATGGATCCAATATACATAGATAAAATAAACTGTGCCTACAATGTGCCTGCTTACTGCTCAATTAAAAAGAAGAGTATTCAGATTTTAAAAAACAATTCTTGCTGGAGGAACATCCAGGTTCAGTGTTAAAGAACGAGAAGTTAAGAGTGCAAGAAGGTGCATGGAGGGGAAAGGCTCCAAAGAGTACAACTGATTTCAAGGCAATCCAGGAAGCCCAAAAGGAAAAGAATTAAAAGGCTGTAATCAAATTGCAAACTACCTTTCCCCCAAATGAAACTTTGCTATTTCCTGCAAAACACATGGCAAGTAAATCTGGATTAAAGTAGGATTTCATTGCTCAAATTTCCAATCAGCTCAATATATGAAAGAAGGTTTTGGTTTGTCTTACAGGCAAATAGAAGCATCACACACATCACACATTTATCTTAGTTGAAATCTCCTTGGATGCTCTGTCCCTGTTTGTCTTCACTCCTGTAGCTTAATTATTTACTGTAATTCTAGCATTTGGCATAGAACCTAAATCTAACCAGGTGTCATCCAATTACTGCTTTCAATTTTTAACTAAAATTCTGGGGTTTGACCCACTCTTTGCTTTAGCTGATTACTTTGCAAATACCTGACACGCTTTGCTAAACAGAATAGAGAAAAAGAGAGTGAATTATTAAGAAAATTCAAGAGATATACTAGAAGTGGGCTATTCATTAAAAAGAACAAAGAAAAAAGCCAAAACCCCTGTTAGTGCACAGAAAAACTCATTAAAATGTGAGAAGACTATAACGTGTTTCACTGACAGGTACTTCTAAATTGTCAGGCCTCAGGAAGTAAACCAGTTTAGAAGCCAGACAGGTGGACATTCAGTGCAATTTTTGCTTTTGATTTTGTGTGAGTACTTCTCCAACAGAAACCAAGAAAATTGTACCAGCACAGGATGATGAACACTGAAGCCCAAAGGTCATGCACAAAACCCAGTAAATTGTATGTCAGGATTGCAGTGGTATATTCATATTTCTTGCCATCCTTCTTCCCTTCTCGTTACTTCCACATCCTCAGTCCCCAGCCACTCAAATCTTCAAACAGCAGCTCTTGGCAGGGTGGAATCTCACAGCCAGGCTTCTCTGTCATTTAAAAGTGCACAGTTCTGTACAAGGAAGTATGAACAGTGACTTTGGCCTGTCGCCTGTAGCAATGTCACTCTACATCATCCTAGAGACAAATTAAATAGTTTTGAGCGAAGACAATGTCTAAAAACCACTGAATTATTAATTTGGAGGTTGAACTATTGGCAATGCCTGATGGAAAAACATGTTTCTCCATGACTTCTAGAAAGAACTGCTGTACCTCTTCTCTATTTGGTCTTACCATTCCTGTTTCTTAATGGCCTGCCACACTTCATGCAAACGTTCATTGTAACTTTTTATATCTCTTATCACATCATATGCATTCATTCTTAGAATAGCCTTCGTTATCAGACTAATAGAGACCTAATAAAGGTAACAAATTTTAGTCATATTTGCCTGGGATGTATCATTGCAGAGATTTAGGATACAAATCAAATTGGGTCCACTAAGATCCATCCATTGTCTCTAGTTTATGACTGAGTGTGAAGCACTTTGATATTCCTCAAAACAAACACGAGCAATAGTCCTGTGATGCTCCTGCTTGAAACTACCTTCATTTAACTAGTTTTTCAGATCCCAATTACACTTTTTTCTGACAACAATTACCCCACAGGCAACAAGACCTATGGAGCAAAGGTTGGAAAAACAGGCCCTGTACTGCTGGCAATTACAAAACACAGCATTTTTTTTCCGTTTATGAGCACTATGTTTACTCCCAGTAAAACTAGAATTAGGTAAATCAAGGAAGAGTACTATCATTTGAGCAAGTGCTTAGGTGAAATACTTCCAGAAACATCCATCTTATATTGGGAACACTCAGATACTGCCAACAAAAATCTCAAAAAACATCAGTAAAGCACCTTTGAAAATACTGAGGATTAGGCAAGATAATAGATTTTCGCCATTTTCCTTCTAAGGCTTGGGATTGCTTTCATAGTTCTCCAAATTTTCTTTTTAAAATAAGTGTCTGACGTGATCTCAACATTCAAGGAACTGGAACTTAAGGTTACCAAATATTTCACTTTCATAATCACAGTGCAGGCAAAATTGCTATCCAGGTATTTTGCTAGTATCAGTCACCCATTACCAAAATTATACTGCTTGATTTCCACAGTTCTTCTACTGTGGAGGCAGGGGGGAGGGGAGAATGGGAGAAAGAGGGGGAGGAACACCATAAACGTAAAAACCTTCTGTATTTCCACTACCTGTGGATACTAGTTCAAAGCCTCTGTCTACTTATTCTGTCATGTCATTTATCAGGTACATTCTGGACAATCACAAGCAGCTGTAGAACAAAAAAATAAAATTTTGATCTGCGGTGCAGCTTCCATTCTAACCGATGCAAAATAATAGTGCATAGGATTAATTCTGCCCAGTGTGACCTCCTTGGCTGGCGTTTTTGCAGGTCTCCTGCTGCACATTAGCTATCTCTTATTTCCCTGCTCACAAGTGGGAGCTGCTAGCAGCAGTTGCTGTATAATTACTTAGTTGATTCTGTCTAAGGAGCTTAAACTAAGAGTTGAGCAAAGAAAGCAGATTACCAATTTGAACACACACGTAATAAATACACAGACACACACAGAGAACCAGCAGGTCAATACACGGGGTGGAGGAAATGCTTGATTTTCAACCAGCGAAAGGCTTGGTTGTTCAATACAAGGCAGTAAAAGAGCGGGAAGAAGGGGAGGCAGGCAGAGGGGCTGCGGGCGGAGGCTGGGAGAGGATTTGGGCTGGATTTGGGCTGCTCCATCCGTCCATCCATCCCTCCCGCAGGATTAGGCCGCGGAGCGCTCGGCCGGCCCGGCCCGTCACATGCCCCGGCTGTCGCCTAGCAACAGCAAAGCCCGCAGAAAAAGTTCTGCCTCTCTCAGCTCCAAATCTGCGTCTGAGACCGACTGAGGGGAGCTTATTGTGCTCCAGACTAAGCATCTGTTTCTTTCTTACAGCCCGCTGTAAATGACTGCGTGTACCACACGGGTGTCCACGCACAACCCCGGCCCAACCTGTGCTGCAGCCAGCGCGCTCCTCACCAAAAACAGCTCTGGGTTCAAGTTTTGTGGTCACCAAACCAGCTCGTGGAATGCAGGTGAACCCTGCCCTGCAAAACAACCCCTCTTTCCCTAGCAAGGAAGGCACAAAGATCGCAAGGAAAAAATGCAAAACGTCTGGGGTGATTTTTTTTTTTTTCACAGTCAGTAATTAGGACTCACTTACAGAAAAAAAACTGCCTGCTTGCATTTCTGTAAAACCGTGAGTTTAGACCGTGGAGTTGCAAAGTCTGAGATGTCCCACAAAATTTAGCCACATTTGTGTGTTTCTGTCTTACACAATTAGAAAAATTAAAAGTTTGTACAAACCAGAAAAACAAGCAAAGGAAGCATCCTAGGATAATTTAAAACCAAGATGAAACGAAGCTAAAGAGCCGGTGGTGTTTGAGTGCTTTTAAGGCACTTTTCCTTTTCCAGAACACAAACCGACTCCATCAGATGACTCCTGGAAAGAGCCAGCTGTCTCCCGTAGCTATTAGAAAGACCTCCTTGAACCAGCGCCCCTTAACCCTCTACTTTCAGGCACTTTGGTCATTTTCTTACAGAAGTTAGAAGTCCCGGGAGTAGGGATGTGCTCCTTGCAAGTCCCGTTCCGGAGAGGCTGGAGCACAGCGCTTACCTTGGCAACTGCCCCGCATTATGCATGCAGTGAATAATATGAGCAGTTTGCAAGCAGTTGCTGCTCTTCCATCCATCCGATGGTGCGGTCCCATCTGGGCTGGGATGCTCCAGCTCCCTCAGAAGCCGCCTCCTGGACTCCGGGCTGCTGATCCGCACAGCAGCAGCACAAGGAGCCTGGCTGTCTTTTTCTTATCCTGCTAGTTGCAAAAGAAAGGCGTGCTCGGCTGTTGAGACATCGCGTTTTCTATGAACTCCCAGCCTCCAGACATTGCATAAAGCTCTTTATACCCGGCGGCCCCGGAACCAGCATGAGGGAGTCGGGCGCGGCTCCAGGCCCGCAGCCCCAGGCTGCCCCTGCCCCTCCTTCCACACTTCGCAGGACAGCCGAGACGCTTCCACAGCCCCGCACTCGCCAGGCTTTGTGTCACAGTCCATGCGTGCTGCATATTTAATGTGCTCGTGTGTTTCGAGTAGTTGTCGGAGTTGCAGGTGGCAAGTGAAATATGTCACGGGTTTTAGGGTCCCAAAGGCATGCTCCAAACAAGATAATTCTGAAAAAAATCCAACATCTACTCGTCAACGCAGAGGTAAAGCTTAGAACTTGTTATTCCTCACATAAATCCTATGAAAGGAAAACTGTAGGGGTGAAACTTACTTTTGCACTTTCTTAACAGATAAAATCAGTTTGGTAAAGTGCTTTGGCTGTGAATTCTCAGGAATCAGCTGGAGACACTCTCCTTTAGTTCTAACTCTCCAACAGTGTGTGCAACACGTAAAGAAATATCTCCCTGTGTTTTACTGCTGTCATTTCAGGAACCATATACCCACTAACAAGGGAAGAGCAATATGTAGGATCACAGGAGAAAGACAAAGACACCCTAATACTTCAGGCTGGAATGCAGCCTTGGTTAAAAGGACAAACATTTTGGAGGCTTTGCTTGCAGGATCAGAAACATCATCTATAAAATGTGTGAAGTTAAATCATTATTTTGTTTTATATTAGTCAAAAATAGTCTTTCACGCAGAAAATTTAGCTATGCCAAGCTGTCCTTTCTTCATATGTGTGCACACATACATGTGCATGTCAACAATGACTACCGTGCACACACACCATGGGAGAACAATTGGTCTATTTGTCTTCCAAGAGGCTCTGTCAGATTAATTTTAGTGACATCACCTTTATAAATACCACGTATCTTTTGCATTAGCATCATGCCGTGCTCATTATACTGCCATGGCTGTTTGCTGATGCTGCAACAGAACTTAAGAAATATTTCAAACCTTAACTCTTCTTCTTTTTGCCATGGACTGCAATTTCAATAAAGGGGTAGAGGTGCCTGTATTGCTCCTGCAGAAGTTGCACAGGAACATGTTGCTGCTTATTAGCAGACTGTGATTTCTCTCCAGGTCCTGTAGGACGCTAATCCCTCTAAACCTTTCCGTAAAGGCTTTCTATCTATCAAGATAGTAAAGAGGGGGGGTGGGGAGAGAAGATGTGGAGCATAGGCTTTTGCAAGGTTGTGATTTATGCAGGTTCAGGGCTGTTTGGTGTAGTGGTACGACACAGCACCGGGGTCAAGCCACAAGAAACACTGGGGGCAGATCAGAATATTCAATTAGCTTCCTGGCACCTCTGAATCACAAAGAGAGGATAAGATCTCTCCATCACAAGATCCAGAGCTGCCGGGGGAGGGGGAGACGTGCCCTCTTCAAATCTCCCTCCTCCCTCCCACCCTCTCTCCTTTCACTGTAGGGGAATAGTGCCTGAAACATTCCTTTCTGCACGGAAGGTCTTTTCCTATTGTTGTTTTCTTTGTGTTTCAGTGTTGCCAACTTACTGGAATTCTTGTCGTGGTTTCACAGCAAGGCTCAGGCTGACCAAACGGAACCAGCTGCGCTTGTGTGTGGGGCCGCTGCTGCTTTAATCCCCCAGCAGGGCCGGTGGGGAGGGAAGGAAGGGATCCTCGGAGGGGAGCAGGCAGAGCTGCTCCCTGCAGATGGGTGCCTGCAAAGCCAACGCGCAGACTGAGCGCACTTAATCAGAAGAGGAATTGTTTAAAGCAGTTCACACCCCAGCAGCACGCAGAGAGGGCAAACAGCGCTTGGGAGCGGCAAGCCCAGGTCGGGAGCTGTGTGAAGCCTTCTGTCACTGTGTGTTTGAAGTGACCTGGAGGAAGCTTTGGGAGGCACCAACCCTTTCACTCCCACACGGCTGGCAGCAGGAGGTGAGCTCCTGCCCGTTCACCATCACCATTCCCACGCATCTGTACTCCCCACAGGTGAGACCCTAGAGGGGTTCTCCGGCAGGAAGGGTGGAGATGCTGGTGACAGTGAGCTGAGGGGGTGGGTCCCACCCTTCCCACCCTTCCCACCCACTATTCTTTACGCTCACAAGAAAACGTTTTACATTCAGAAACAAACGAACTGCTAAGCCCAGGTATTTTACTGCTGATTGACAGTAATAAAGGAGCCAGCACAGGACAATGCTATCCTGTTTACTTCATCTAAAATTTTCTCAGTTTACTATGGCACCTCATCATCCAGCTACAGGGACCTGTCCTGCTGGACACCATCACATGGGACTTCTTCAAGACTAGAGACTTCAAGATCAGAATCAAAACTCTTCAAGGCTTTCCCATAACTACACCCAAAATCGCCCATATGGGTGCAACACATCTCTTTCTCTCATCTTCCTGTTGACAGCTCATTATTTCTGACTGAACTAGACCTAGGGATTTTTAGTTGATTTTTGCATGTTTAAGAAGATGCAGACTACATCTGTTAGAAGGTTAGAGGGAGAAAACATAGTCAATGTTGTTGTTCACTGAACTCTACTTTTAATTCAAAATACAGTTTGGGATGTCTTTGCTTGCCTGATTTTTTGTGTAAGCAAGCACTCAGAAAAGCAGTTAAAGGTGTAATTTAGAACTAACAACTACGCTACTTACATATTAAAGACACCCACTAAGCAAGGAAGTTAAAAATTAAAAGGCTTCATTTTTGACCAAGGTTCAGTCTAAATTAGTGTCCAAACTCATGCAGTTCTTCACAGACACCAGGGTTGATGTATGACTAGATAAAGATAGAAAGCTGATGGTTTAAAAAAGTAAAAAAAAAACATATATACCCTCACTATAAGAAAATGTGGGTCAGATCTGCACCTGTAAATTTGTCTCCTCTAACTTCTTGGAGCTAGGACAGTTTACAGAGGCTAAGGATCTGCCCAGTGCATTATCCAATAAAGCTGTAATTGCCATTGGCATTCAGTAATCTTGTGGTCAATCTGTCCTTGGATAAACCCAGGTGTTTCTACATACAAAACATTTAAAGTTACAAGCTGTGTTTCCAATTTCACATTTAAAGTTTAATCATTAAATCCTATGACTTTATCATGACAAGCTTTTTTGTTATTTTTATGTAATCATACTAAAACAAGGCTATATTTTAAACATACTAAAGCTGTGCTCATTTTTTGAGGGAACACTGGTAATAGCAAGTCATACAAATCTAAACTAGAGAGTGTCTCTCTGCCTGGGTAATAATAGAAGTACCCAACAGCAGCAATGAACTCTTCAGATTTCATCCATCTTTGCTATTCTACAGTCTAAAGAGTCCCATTTCTTTAACTGAACCTTAGTTTGACAGCAAGCAACAATGTGTGTGTGTGTGTTAGAGGCTTCCTTTCTGAACAGGCTATTAATGGCAGGGGGGTCTCTTTAAAGATACTATTTTTGAGACATTTCCTTCACCAAAGGCCCACTTCAGTTTGCATCAAAGCCATCAGACTTCAGAGAGAGCAGATTTAGCTTTTTTCATGGGACCCACAGTAGCAATGTGTATTTGGACTTCACCATTTATTTTTTCCAAATACATATGTTTTTTCCAAATACATATGCTGAGCAGAAGTTTCCTTGAAAGATCATGTTTTAGGGAACATGCATCTTGTACAAAGAGCCAGTGTTAATTTCAACTCTACAACACATGAAAGAAACCAACCAAACAGACAGTAGCCCCAAGTTCACCAAGTTTCTCATATAAGCCACATCACATTTCACAGTATCTAAAGCAATAGAAATTATTTGCCAGGGAGGTATTTTCTTCCAAGGATTTAAAGAACAAAAAAAAATCCACCTAATCTCAAACTAAGAAAATGAGAGCTTTAGTTGATATAATTCCCAAACATCTAATGCATATTCGTAACTAAAGCACAGATTTCCAGAAGACTGGATCAAAGGTGGGTCTCCAGACCACATGAATGAGAGAAACATTAAACTGAGGAGATGTGAATTGGTCCAGAACAGAAATCACAGAGTCAGAATTGCACAATGCAGTTGGCATTGTGGCCAAAAGTTTCTTCAAGGTCTTCTGCTTAGTGACATATTACAATTTCTCTCTTTCAACCTGGAATTATATTACTGTGTCGTGGAACAAGAAGCAGAAACATGGGAACCATATGCTTTTTTTGGTAACTGCCACTGAACAAGTGAGACTAGGAGAGTCACTAAAGGAGCTTCCAAAACACCCCAGGAGTATTTCATCATGCAGAAATGGGCCTGTGGTGGAGTTTAACAGTAACCACGTAGAGATGAGAGAGTTTATTCACCTGGAAGGCAGAAAAAAGTGGAGAAAGATTAAACAGATTCCAGCTGCCCTCTCCAGTTGTCCTTTGGTCAGCACTGTCTGGTCCCTGGAAGCCCCTGTGCCCAATCTTGGAGACACAAAGTAAGGGCAAGTGTGCTCTACATCAGCTGTACCTCCAACTACCAAAGACCTTGCTACCTGCCTTACTGCAAACAGATTTCTTTGGCACTTCCTCTGTCTCTGAGGAACAAAGGTCCTCATTTCTGCTCCAATTCACTGGCCCTCCAGTGCCATCCTGCCCTGCAAGAAAGCAACAGATGGAATTTGTATTTGAAAAGGAATGGGAGGTAAAGAAGCATTTTCAAATTACTTATGATCTAAAAACTTTTTAGGGTATTAACAAGGAAAAGAGGATAGGCTGGAATAACCCTGAATCCCCTGTACTCTTTTCATTGGTTTCTTTTCCTGTTAATAACAGATATGAGGTCTGTTCAGGACAAACACCTTCCTAAGTGGGACTCAATAAAAATGGTTAGGTCTCATTCCTCCAACAGCTAGGATGAAATGCCTGAGAGATCACAAGAGCAGTCAGTCAAAAGACCTGCGAAAAGATAAATAATAAGACTTCAATAGTATTTATTAGAATTCCAGACCAAACCCAGGGTAATAACAGTAAATGAATGAGAACATGGATTAACAGTATAGGGATTGCAGTTGACAGATTATCAGTTTTGATACGTGTTACAGAGCATCAATGATTAACCACTGCTTATTTAATAAAAAATGTTGAAATTATGGCCTAACTGAATTCTCTGAACAAGTCTCCATGCTTATTGAAAAAGAGAACTGGACATCAATAGGCCTATTAAACACCATCTTTCTAAGAACAAACTTAGTGCACGGTGAAAGTATAGCTACCCTGCAACACCCTGTGAATAACAGCCACTGATTTGTATATAAGGATATTTGTAGTATAAATATATTTTTTATGTTAAACTAAATGGAAAAGCATGAAGAAAATTATAGCTCAAGATAAGCCACACTATAGCAATTCTTAACTGACTGCTAAGGAACAATACTCAAAATATTTGGTTTGAAAATAGCACCTGATTCAGTCAACCTGCAAAACCACTTTGACAAGAAGAGACCAAACTCATGAATGCATGAGGTCAAAAGGATTACAACAATTTAAAAAACCCAACCTCTCTCCTCCTGGGGGGACTTGTTCAGAGGAATGAGCTATGGGACAGTTCAGTGAGCACAGACTTTGGTAAGCAGAGTGACTGGCTGGAGCAGCCCACCCTTCCCCCTTTGCCCCTTTCCCTCGGAGCTGCAGCACAGCCACTCCCTGTCCCTTTTGTCCCCTCCCTGTCCCTTTTGTCCCCTCAGCAGGTCCCCGGGGAGCCCTGGCCACTGTCACTGCCCTGCACAGCTCCACAAGCACACCAGAGCCACAGCTGGGCACCCAGTGGGGACACACCAGCCCCAATCCGCCTGTGCTGCTCTGCCAGCGTCTCAACAGATCGTGCCTTACTAGCAGGAGAAAGAGGATAGTATGCCTGGAGAAACTGCATCCACCTCAGCTGTCATAAAGAGGGCATATAATGGTATTTTTATAGTCACTTCGCACAATACAAAATTGTGAGGTAGAAGTTTGCCATCAAAAAATTGCTTGATGGCATGATTTGTGCTTTGCAAGATGCTAACTGAATTCCTCCTTCCTCTCAGCGTTAAGTTTTGCATTCAGAAGTTGTTATTGTATAATCCAGTTCCAAAATTTAAGATTTTTTGTAATTAGGATACATCTAAGGACTTTGGCACAGTAAAGGCTACCTCCTGTTGCTTTACTGTTTTGAATACGTGGTGATCAGCATTATGAAGGATGAGATCTCAAATTAAAAGCCACACAGAAGTTACTTTTCTAGTAAGAAAATGAACTTTAAGAAATTTTAGATATGCAACACTTGAGTTTCTAGTGCAGCTGCATAGTACCATAAGCTGAAGAGCATGTTCAAGAAACTGAAACACATTCTTGACTCCTTCTGCCTAAATTTTCACTGGAACAGTAGTTTGTGAGTTCTAAAAATATGTACAATAACAGCTAAGCAATGTACTAATTGTAATTACTGATGTCTTTAAAGGTTTTGGAGGGGTTGTTTATTGCTTTTTTTTTTCTTTGAGGTAAATAATTGTGCTAAAGTGTCATTGTAAGGCAGAGCCACAAGCTATTAAAAGGAAATAGGAAGTTACATACCACATCCCCTAGTATTAAAACTTCTTTGTTCCTTAAGAACGACTTTAATCTTAGCCTTCTAGAAAAATTGGAGCTATGTCACTTTGTGTCAGGCAGTTTAAGAGATACTAATGAAAATGCCTTCGGTCCCCATAATCCTCTGTGGCTGATTAGGTACAGTAGAAGTTGTTTCATTAATTTGAAGGCTATTAGCTTGAGCCCTCATATTGACCTGAAAGTAATGTTTTATTCATATTGTAGCATTGTAGTCAAAACTCCAGAAATAATTGAAAGGACAAGCCTCAAACCTGAGACCTTTGATTTATGAAGCTGGATACCCAGTTAATTATTGCACGATGAAAAAAGGGGAGTAGGGAGCCAGCAGCCCTGATCTATTGCTATTGCCATCTCCCCGTGAAAAGCTGATGGGGAATCAAACACATATCAGTAAGTATGTCTTCAATTCCACAAACATTCCAATTATTTCCACAGGTCACAGTTAAAAACCTTCCTCCTAAATTTAAAAAAAAAGAAAAAAAAAATAGACATTTGGGTAAATTCAGGCTCCATGAGACTTTGGGGACAAAAGTCCAAAGTTCAGTAGTTTCAGCTGAGATTCATCAGCAGTCAGTGAACAGCTACCCATAGCTATTCAAATGAAACACAGGATGCCTGGATCTACTACAGGAACAAAAGAGAGTATTTTTCAAATAAAAGATGACAAAAAACTATGCCTGACTTCAGAAATTCAGTTTCTACTTTTTCTAGATATAAGCAGGAACTCATTGTAGTCAACAGTCAGTTCCTCCAGTCAACCTTTCAAACAATCAGTCCCCTGAATTTTTATTAGCTGTTGTTTGAGTGGTGTTCAAGGTTTTGAGTGTAATGAAATTATTCAACCTGAAGTGCAAAGGCACATATATGTGAGTGGTGATGTTCTCAAAAAAAAGTTGTTAAAAATCTGTCATCATCCAACAGGCAGCTAGTGATACTAAGAAATACTGAAGTAAGGATTAGTGAATAGAAAGTCTGCTGATCCATGTTTACCTCTTCCAGCAGAAGTAGACCTCTCTCTCTCTCTTTATATGTAGCAATCAAAGAAATGTAGTGAAAATTCCAGACAAGGATTGGCACCCTCTGTAATCACCATGGGCATTGCACACCACCCTTGCAGCATGATTCAGTCATACCTGTTCCTTTATGAACCTCACTGCCAAAAGTCACCGTGGATTCCACCTTGCTTGGGCCTTGACAAGTCTTGTGAGTGGGATAATAAATTACCTTTAGATGAGCTTTTCCAAATTTTAAATCAACTCAGGTAAGTGAACTTCAATGAAACTTACAGAACACATTGAAAATATGTGAAACTCTTCTCATGTTTTACTGTCATTCAACTTTTCCATGTCATCAGACTACAACTGCTTCAAATACTCAAGCACTGACTACAATCAGCAGGGATTCAAATAATGTATAGTGCCAGTGTCAGCACTCTTCCATTTCTGCACCAAAGTCTTTTTGATAAAAGAGATCATTAAACCCAAATTTTGCTCTTAGAGCTACAGCACCAAGAACCATTTACTGTTCTCTTTAAGGACATCATGGTCTTCCTTTTATTTCTGTTGCCATACTTGCACTTATCCCAGTATGGATCACATATTCTTATACATTACTGTTTCCTTTTCCTTCCTTCCCAGTATATTTTGGTCTTCCTAACATTTCATTGCAGGCATTAATCTGCTTCTTTAAATATTAAGTTACAAGAGACAGCAAAGAGGAATGCAAGCAAAACCAATAAAATCAATATATGCAGAAGTCCCTACTACTCCTCTTACAGCAAAACAATTATGTTTTTATGTAAACTGACATATTGATCGAGTTGCAGGAGGAGATACAAGGTCAGATTCACAGCTGCTAAACTGCTGATTCAAACGAACTTACCAGGATAAGAAAAACCATACAAACTGAATATGGTTTAGGATCACCAGAGCAAATCTTACTCCAGCACACAACTAGAGCACTTATCAGAAAGAGATGAAGGTACAGCACTGTAACCCCTATATTTTCCTACTTCACTGGGATCCCTGGAAACTGTGTATGAGATAGACTGTGGTGTTTAAATCCCCATAAACCAGGATTAGGAAAGGACAAAGGGTACTTTAAAGACACCTGTCATTATCTCATGCTATCCTGAGTTAAACACAGTGAAAGACTACGGATTTGTGGGTAGTTTTCCATTTTAGTTTGACCTATATGTTTTAAAAGTATAAGGTTATATTAGAAGAAAGCTATTCAAAATAGCATTCTCTCTGGGATTCAGCTAAGGGCTAGAACAAAAGAATAAAGGATTTTCCATATTCTGGAATACCATTATTATTTTTGAGATCATAAAACCTGTCACAAATGGCTGATTTCCACAGGGACACAATTGCACTCCGTGCCCTCAATGCTGCAGGAGGTGCCCTTTTTTTTTACCCAACAACAAAACTTAGTTCCTCCTGGGTCACATTCCCAAAACAATGCTAAAGAATCTACCATCCCTGTTCATGTTTCACTATTTTTAAATACAGGAGGCATAAGGATATTTCAAGTAAAGTTTTTAATTAAAACATACCATCTAGGAGCCTAATCATATTTGTACAGTGTTCCATGCAATTAACTCTTCATTCTAATTGAACCTTTGCCACTATCCAATGAGCATGTAAAGTTATTCTTGCAATTGTTTTTATTACTAAGGCCTGAATAATAACTGCACTGGAACCCAGTAATTCCAGGATTTTTATGTAGTCTAGATATTAATTTAAACTTTGATTTTTATGTATGGACATGCAGAGATTCTAAATACAAACTTTAAATGTTATCTCTCAATGCAGGAAACACAGTAATATATTAACTGATGCTTGCAACTTACTTACACAGATTTGTGACAAAACCATTCTGCTATCATAGCAATTGCTAGCTAGCTAAGTTCCCTCTACTGCTTTCAAAATTTCAAAAGCCAGTACTACATTTTAAAGAACTATTAGCAATGTCTAAAAACCAGATAGGCATTTGTAGGGTAGGAAAATCCAGTTCACACCCTAAGATTTAATTCTGGTATCAAATCACTAATTGAAAACTAGGTTCCAAGATACAAGGTGATTGGGATGATGTACAGGGACGATGGAAACCCTTCAGCTCCTCCTCCCTTCCATGGCATTCCCCTCCCAGCTGCTGAGCAGGGCTGCAAGCAGCTCTTAAAATGTGCATTATGGCTACAGGCAGCCCAGGAACACAACTGTATTTCATGCAGTTAAACTGAAAATATCTTCACTGGGTTCGATTCGTTGTGTATTTGTAAAAAACAAGAGCAGAGAAGTAAGGTGTTGGTTCAGAATACAAGTTCAATTATACCAGCAAATTTTACAGAAAAGAGCATAGAACTAATCCAGTGATTTGTGGAGAGGGGAAAGGAAGAAGAAAAAAATGTGGGTGCATCTTCCAGTGTCTCCAACACAACCTGCTTTCCCAGATTTGGTCAGCCTGAATGTGCTGTCTATAGCAGGGAGACTCTCATGGCAGATTCCCAACCACAAGTTTTGCCCTTGATTTAAACACCTACAGGAATAATGCATTTGGTAGATTTTTGGTACATTGCTGACACACGTGCTTGCAGAAGCACAAAACCTGTTGACAGGAGGTATTGAGCCTCCTGTAGAAAAAATATTTTCAGGGACTTCATCACACACTCTTGTTCTTGTAGCATCCATGTAACTCATTGCTCGTTTTAGAATACAGTCACAGAAAAGAGAGGCCAAAAATAAATGCAAATTTCTATAAGGATTTTGAATACACTAAATATTAGTGGGTTTACCCTACAAGATAATAAAATATTCCCTCTTAGTTTTAATGCCATTTTGATCTTTATGTCTGCATTCCCCTATCTGCCAAACAAAGCAAGGATTGTAACTCCTGTCACTTGTTTTCTTAAACTAAAATAATAAAATACCCCCACCATTAGTGAGGAGGAACAGAGGTAAAGTTTTCCAGGGAACATTATTATTTACATTTTCAGACTACTTAAGTTTGCAAGTCTAATAAACTGTTGAATTTAGTTTTTTTTTATTTAAATTATCTGGAAGAATCCTCTCAGGTTGTGGTTTGCAGCTCTTTTAGTATTTGATTTACACAATTTTCCACGGAGGATGAATGGCAAAAAGGAGTCAACTATATTTTCAATCAACTCAAATGTAATATCAAAAAAGAGCTGCGTTTCACACACACATTTGCCAAAATGAGCCCTATTTTCTTTGAATTTGCATTTGTGTTGTGACATGTTAGAAGCAGACTCAAATTCTGCAGCTGAAGTCTGCTCCTTTTCTCAGCAGATTTCCTCAGGTGAAAAAGTGGGAGATGGTTGGAAGGAAGCCTGGTTCTTTTAATCTTATCTAAGCAGTCCTGGAAGGAGTTGCAGCTGAAGATAAGGGATGTCGAGTCACATGCCTTTTCCCCCTCAGTTTGTATTGTATACGGGGAATGATCCCATTTCTGTAACACCAAGTTTAACCTACTGCAATTTCAGCACATCTTTACAGGAGATGTTCCTGATATGCACAAATACAAAGAGAACCAGGAATAGTCATAACATTTAACTGTGACAGTAAAATTAAGGCTACCATCTACTGCCACTGCAATGCCATGTAAAAAAAAAAAAAAAATAAAGCCATGCTTTCTCTTTGAAGTGATCTCTACTTGGGCTGCCCCTGGTTAAAAGGGTTTAAGGGGAGGAGGTGAAATTTTTCCTCATCTCTAAGGTGACATTTAACAGACCTGGAAAACAGACATCAGCTGGGATGGTCTACTCAGGAAAGGCATGAATGACTTCTAAAAGCAAATAAAATAGTAATGCATTCAGTACATTTAACATCTCATTCTTTGACAAAGAACTTCTTCTTTCTTGGCTTTATCTTCTTCTTGATAGTAACAGTTACCACCAGGGCTGAGATGGACCAAATACCTGACACAGTGAAGGCTGGAGTAAAGAAACACAATACTCTAAGAATGCCATTTCAAAATCCTTGTAAACTGCAAATTCCTCCTGCTTGCATTTGACAGAGTAACTCTGAACTGTGCTCAGCCTGCTTCATAATGCACAACAATCAGAACCCGGAGCGAGCACTTACATTTCGGGCAACATCACTTTTTTTCCCCCCAAATAATTTTAAATTCCTTCCACTAGGACTTCATATATTTAGAGTGGGATAAGAAGCTCAACTCCAGGCTAGAATTCTCAAGAGGTTCTCAAGCCAAGGAGGCAAAAAGGTTTAAGATCCAGTGTTTTGCACCACAGCACAAATAACAGGCAGGTCGTTCGTGTAAGTGGTTGCTGCTTTGTCCAGGTCAGGCTCCATGAGCATGCAAGGAATAAAAAAGTGCTGCTGTTTGCTGACCTTCCTGCATCATCCATCACCTCCCAGCTCCCAGTTCCAGCTTCGAACCTTCATCCCAGGGCTCAGCAGTCTCTCCAGGTATGTGGTGGTTGTTATATAACTCGTGGAAGTGAGATTTGAACCATATTTTGAGCAGTTCCACCCCACAGTGCTCCCAGCATCTCTAATGTCTACAAACCATTGTGAAACAATTAAAGATGCTCCACAAAAAAAAAGTCACTAATATGTAAAATAAATGTCTTCAGCTGACATGTCCATATAAAAAACTGCCTAGAACAAAAAAAAAATCAATGAAGATGCTTCAGGATCCTGCTCTCAGCAATAGGTCTTTCAATGTTCTCGTGTTCAGCTGGCATGTATTTGAAGTTCTCAGCTCAACAGACCATCTCAAGAATATAAGAAACACAAAACTAAGAAGTTCCTTAACTTTAACCAGAAAGAACATTACTTCCCAGTTATGACACCTTCATCAGCACTACCACCTCACTCTTGAAAAGCAGTTTTATCAGGGAAAAAAAGATTTCCTGAAAACATGAGCAATAAATGCAATTAAAGAAGTGGAGGAGAGGAAGTTAGGCTACCTTCAGATCCAGAAAAAGACAGAAAAGATGAGCTTGTAATTTGCTCACTTTGGAAAGCTTCTTAAATGAATTTTGTTTAACTAGTATTATATCTTTACACATTCCTTTGAATTTGATTACTCTTTTGTGAAGGTCTTTGTACTCTGAGATGATCCAAAACAAAATTCATTTTAACCATGAAAACATTACAGAATATTAATAGTCACTAACAGAGCATAGCAAAACTAACTTACTACTATTTGATGCTCTCTAAGTAATGTTTTTATTTCCCTGTCCATCAGGTGAAGATATGGTTAACAAAATGAAATGCAATATAGCCTTAGAATTTGCTGTGTATGCAGTATGCAAAGCTCAGTTAAAAATACCTTTGTAAAGAGAGTGAAGAAATCTATTGTTCAAAAACCCACTTTATTTTCCACAGTACAGAAAAACCGAAGATTTTCAGGAGGTTTTCAGAAAAGGTTTGTCACGTGACAATAACTCTAGAAAGGTCTAAGTTCTTATAAAAAGAAAAAGTACATGCGAAGGGCACCCATAGACTAAGCAGACAAGGATACCTAACAAACTCTCTTTCTCAGTCGTTCCAATAGGAAAGGCTATTCCCACAAGAGGTCTTTTCTGTTTCCCCTTTTTCTCTATTTCAGGGACACCTCTGGTAGCCCATACCACATTACAGGTCAGATAACTCAGCTATTCCCACCCTGGTATTTCTGATCCATAGGTAACGCACAACGCCCAAATAGACCATTCAAAAGAAAAAGAAAACTACAAAAACACCTACCATATTACATGTTTTGGTCTCTTTTTGAGCCAAAGTGATAGCACTGTCACTCCTGAATTATATCAGTTTCCTGAGGTTTTAAAAAAGGCTGTGGTGCTGCTATTAATAGCCTTGCTCTATCAGTCATCTCAGCAAAGCTCTGCAGTCAGCAATGACCACGCCACCTTCGTATTTAAGTCAAGGCTGACACCCCATGGACATACCTTGGAACTGATTTTTTTTTTTTTTTTCAATCTGATTTTCTAAGAACTGCGATTCCACACTGCGATTCTACTCCAGACCTCTGCAGGACCCTTCTGAAAAACATTTTAAAATGCTTAATTGTTCAATAGCATACATATGACAAAAATAAATCAGCTGAAAACTCCCATTATGTATAAAATCACTTGTTTTCCTAAAAGCCTCTAACAAGTCAGGTTTTTGTTTCTTCTGGGCACTTTGGTCGTGTACTGACATGTATAGTATAATGAAATAAATACTCTTAAAATACCATTACACCATGATGCAGCCAGGTTAAATGGTCAAGACTATCTTGAGGCCATGAAACACCAGAAGAAGTTTGTGTGAAATGTGCGTATTTTTAACAGTTCACAGGAGACTTGATATGGGAATTATTCACACTGAGATGGAAAAAAAAATGCAATCATATTGCAGGATCATCCTGTCAAATTCTTTGGGACCAAAAAAATTACCATCAGAGCAGAGGAAAATTGAAGGCGTGGTCTGTCTTCTTCTTGCTGCTCCCACAAACCAGCTTCCCTGGTGGTTCAGTATTCCTTCAGCACACAGAAATATTCAGATGGTATCTTGCCAGCTATGCAAATGCTGATGATTCCTGATGATTACTCCATACCCAGTGATGTTGCAGGCTTGTGGGACAGCTGAATGGCTGGCTGGTCAGCTCTGTCACATTCTAGTGACATGGTATCGTGCTAGGGGACATCAGTTACTCCATCTTAAGAGAAATTGCTCAAGGCTTCGCAATTAGGTCTTGAATTTTGTTAAGCAGTGGATGAGGGGGTCACAGCAGAGCCAGCCCAGGCAGAGGAGTCTGTGTAGAGGAGGTACCCACCACAGAGGGGAGGGACAGAGAGCTCTGGGAAAGAAGTTTGGAGGTGCCAAGCTGGCTGCTCCTTCTGCCCATCGGGAAGCAGCCGTGAGGGCTGCTGCTGGCACCAGAGGTCCTGCTACACCAGGGCAAGTGGCACCTCAGCCCCAGGTCTTCTTTCGGTGTCCCTTCAAAGTGCCCTCGCAGCCACACCTCGTGTAGCTCTGGCACCGTCACCCCCTCTGCAATGGTAATGCCACCAACAAAGGGGTAAAAATAGCACTTATTTTTCCTTTCCTAAAAGCGCTTAAACGCACTCACTTGCAAAAAGATCTTGCAGCTCTTTCTTCATGATGCCTTTCCTCATGGTTCTAAAGTGATAAGGAATTCCCTTTGATTGAGTATAACCTACTTAGATGTGCTTTTAAATAGGTCTCATATACCCCTTTATTCTTTGAAAAAAAGCATTAGACCTCATTTCAAAGATTTGAAATACTGAGATCAGATCGCTGAGAACTCTTGGACTTCAAGCAGTGATGGAAAAGAATCCAAAGATCTGAATATGCAGCTACATCTGTGATCTCAGCTTCAGTTGGTGCAATCATAACAAAGCCTTATATTCGTGTCAGTCTTTGACTCCTGCAAAGATTAGCAGTCCTAATTTTGGAAGCATATATGAGGTAGGATAGCTGGGCCCAGCTTAGTCAACTAAGTCCAGAAGTCTGTAGTGTCTTCTCCCAGAGATGTAAAAGATAATTAAATATGTTTACATATTAGTGGAATGGAAATGCAATTAATTGTGTGCTGACACAGCCAATGTCTAGATTCCTTAAGAAAAAATGCAATACTTATTTTACTCCTCTACAAAAAATTTAAATTTCAGCAGTAAATTTATAACACTTAAATGACAGCATGAATGTTCCTAGGTGTCTTGGGGTGACTTTATGATGTGGATCCCCTATCAGCTGCTCTATGCCCAGACATGAATCCTAAGCATAGGTTTTAAGGCATTTATTTTATTTCAAAAATACATACAGTATAATGCCGTTAAAATATTAAATAAGCACTTAATAAAGTTTTTGGTAAATGAGGCAAGAATTGCTGTTAATTTTTATTTTTAAGTGTTATCTCAGATGCATCAGGGCATACATATTTTACATTGGTATCATTCAGGTTTTGATAAGCTGTCACTATAAGAATAGTGCAGGTATTGAGAATATCACAATTTGAGAAGACTGCAAGTCTAGAAGTGTATTGTGTTATGTCACATACCTGGAATTCTGGACAGAATAATACCATAAAACCCATGAAAACAGGTATAAAAATGTGGAGGCCTCACTAAGCCTTTAAAGTTGCACCTGGCCAAGAAAAAAAAGCAAAAAAATTGTCCTGAAGGTAAACATTATTCATCAATAAAGGGAAATAGCCTGAAGCCAGGAACTTGCTACTAAACATGCAAGCAGAATAGTTACTTAATTAAGAAAATATTTGCCAGCTATGTTTTGAGATAGGAATTAGCAGTGAAAATGAAAGAACAACAATGTTTTAGTTATGGGAGGCATAGAATCCCAACCATAAACAACATGCTTTTTTATTGGTAAAATTAGATTTTTTTCTCAGTAAGATTTAGGGGCTATGGGAGATTTATTATACCTATTTCAGTTAAACACCATATCATTTGTGTTCCTAAATGGCAAGGTACTGCCTTTTCATTCCTTGCCTTAATCAAAATCTGAATATGACAATCTAAGCACAGAAAAATCAAAGTGGCTGAAGAGAAATAAACATCAATTCTTTCGAGCCCTGACAGAAGGTTCTTTCTTAGCCATAACTCTGGCAGAAATAGCTGTAGCTGAGTTAGTTTCAGCTTAGGTGTGGATGAGCAGCCATCCAGGGTTGCATTCAGCCATCCTAGTTCACCAGTTTTGGACTAATTACTAACAAGCACAGGAAACAGAAAACAGGGTTAGAACCATAGCAAAAGGCTCCAGCATCCAGCTGCATTGTCCTGCCAAACTCTCCCACCCATCCAAACTGGAGCCAAAGCTGCCTCCTTTCCCCACAACCCCCTCAGCTGCCTTGGCTGTGCCTGTGACGAGCTGAGCTGGAGGACACTGAAGATGGAAAGGAGGACAGCAGTCAGCACGGGGTCTTCTTTGTGTGCCTGTCAGTGGGAAATGATGAGGCCACAGGAAAAGAAAAGAATTTTGGTTTTACTTCTGTGAAGAAGAGCTACTTGTTTAATATGTTAATTTGGAATGCAGAGTTTTCTGAGGATATTTGAAGAATTGGGTGACGAGCTGCAATCACTGGTATAAGAGAGAGCCTTCAGGATCCTTAGCCACCCACCTTATATTTTGAAGGCATCATCCTATGTGTCAGTCATTGCTCTCTATCACAGTCTTAGAAAGGATACGTGTGACAAACCTGCAGAAACTGAAAGTGGCTTTCAGACTGGCCTGCCTCTTTTGACCACTCCATGCTGGACAGTTTCACCAGGAACTGAAATTTCAGTTGGCCATTGCAAGTCCACGGGACAGTAAATATCTTTCTAGTCAGGCAGTTAACAGTCATCCCTCATTATGAGGAGATTCTTATAGGTTTGAAAGGGATCCTACAGACATCAACTGCTAAGATGATGTTGACACCGTGATGCCCAGTACAAAAAGCCTCCTTGTCGAGCATGAGAGATGTGCAAAAGTCTGAGGGTAAAGCAGGTGTGGCAGTGATGGGAAAAGAGAGAACACAGCTGGGCTGGGGCGTAGGGAAGCGTGTTGGAGTTAGAACAGCCCTCTTCCATACGTGTCCAAGTTAGGGATGAGATTTTCCTGTGTGAACGGCTGTAAAAGGCATTCTAAACCTAGAACGCACATGCACAGCCTCGGGGGAGGAGAGGAGCGGCTGGTGCGAGAAGGGGGAGCCAGGATTGCTGTTCTTTGCCTCTCGCCTTTCCGCTGGCCCCTCCTGACACACGACACCGATTCTCACTCGCAGCCCGGCTTCCCCCTCCGTCCTTCGCGGAGCGCCCATCACGGGAGGGCAAGGCATCTGCTGGCAGCATCCTGCATCTCCGCACAGCCTTCTGCTGTGAGCATCGAGGTAAGGACCCCCTGCTCTCTCGGTGTCCTGGGCAGAATTCCCACAGGGAGTTCTTCAGGGACAAGAATTCCCACCCTAAACCACCAGGAGCCGAGAAACCCGGCAGACAAGGCTGTGTTAGGGAATTTTGTGAACCAGATGACTTCTGCTCAGTCCTGGGAAGTTCATTCTTGCCACCAAGCTGTCTTTTTGGGAGGCACAGTAGCTACCTGGGGAGAGTTTGCAGGAGATGGCAACGAAACCGAGGTGCAGCAAGACTGATTTATCAGCCCCCGAGCAGCCTGTGAGCTGCTCTGGGTGTATCTGTGAGCCCAGGACAAACATTTCTGAGGCTCAGCACTCCGGGGCCCGTCCCCAGGACTGCACAGCCTTGCCAGCACCCTCGGGCCGTGACTTTTTTGTAGGACTGTGGAGGACAGGGGACTCTGATAGCAGGGAGAAAGTGCCTGAGGGGAAAAGCGAGCTTTGCCTCGGTACGTCCTTCTCCCCGTGTGAGCTCTGGAAAAAGCAGGGTTAGAAAAAACCACCTCTGTGAATTAGACTTGGGGTTCACAGTGCAGCCCCACCTCAGCACGGCTGAGGTTTCAGAGAGCTGCTGGTGGTACAAACACCCCAGGCAGTGGGAGAGAACTGCAGTGTGCGTGTGAAACATCTGTCTCCAGTCTGCCACGTGCTAGAACTATATGCACTCTGCTTGAAAATCGTTCCAGTATGTCTCAGTTTATTGTTTATTATGTGGTTTTGAGATTTTACCCAAAGAAAGCGAAATCATCTTGTTTTTAGGGACTGCAGTTTAAAATACAGCAACCTGTTGAAGCAAAACTGAATAATGTTTTATTGTCTTTGTGCTGCTGTGCTTCTGTATTTGTGTTGTTTAGGAAACAAACATACGATGTTCCTCAGATACTGGTGGCTTTTGTGGATACTTGAACATCATGAGTTTTTAGCAGAAAATCTCAGGGAAGAAAAGAGATATGGATTGAGAAGATCAAAACCTAAACACATTCTGTCAAATACTGTAGAAAAATATACCAGCTCAAGTGATCAAGGTGAATATTGTAATTTTAAAACAGGTGTGATTTAAAACATCCTGATTTTTTTGGATTCTGGACTGTATGGTTAACTTGCCCTCTAAGATGCTTATAATCAGCCAGGTTTGCCTCATCCTACATTTGCACATGCCTTATTTTTGCACTTTTATCTTTTTACTCACATCTTTTCCATCCCTTTTTGTGTGTTTCAGAAAAGGAAATGGCATCTGCATTATTTTATTGTATGGCTGAGAGCCTCTTACTATTACAAAAAGAATAGCCCATATAACTGAATTTTCATAGAAGTAGTGTCATCAGTAGTTGATAAAATTAATACTCTTAAGATCCTGCTTTTGGAAATTTTTATGTCACTGGATGGGAGTGGCAATACTAGGGACAAAATCCAGCTCTGTCAAATCACATTCCAGTGTCTTGTTCAGTAAGCCTCATTTTCTTGTACATGACTTCCACCTGTGCTGGTAGGATTTACAGTGAAATACCAAGCAAGATGGCTTGAAGAATGAAATTTTAAAAACACTACATTTCTCATTTCATACTACATGACAACAACACTTCTTCAGGTTTTTTTTCCATGGGGCATCTGTTCTGGAGCAAATTCCTCAGCCTCTATCCATTCTATCTTCATGAAGGGCTCACACTCGTGAACACAGATGTTGTCAAAAGTTTCCACGATTACAATCCCACTCTTGAATCCTAAAACGCACGCAAGGGTAGAATGAGATTTAGTATGAAGTCACTCCACTGACCTACGTGCCTGTTTATTCCAGATGAAGACTGCATTCTGGAAATCGCTTTTTTACTGGACAGCTCCGAGCGTGCCCAGGACTATAACCACCACCAGCAGAAAACATTTGTGCTGCAAGCAGTGGACAGAATGAAAAGTCTGCAGCTGAGCTCTGGACGTGCCCTCCGCTGGAGGATGGCCTTGCTTCAGTCCAGCAGCTCTGTTTCCATAGAGCAGACTTCCCACGACTGGAAAGGGCCTGAGGAGCTCAAATCCCGCGTTGCTCCCCTCTCCCCCTCCGGGCAGGGCACCTGCGCCTCTGCCATCAGGAGCCTCGCTCAGCTCTGCGGGACCGCGGGGACGCGGGGCGGTGCCGGAGTGGCCCTGCTCCTCACCGGCGGGGCGGATCGCCCGCCAAACCCGGCTGGTTTTGCAGCCACAGCTGATGCCAAAGACCAAGGAATGGTGTTTTTCACGCTGGGGGTGACCCCAGAGGCTGAGGGGGTCAGCAACGCTGCCAAGCTCCGGCTCCTGGCCAGCGCCCCAGCGTCCCGGTTTGTTTTCAACCTCCGGGAGGAGGAAACCGGGGAGAAGCTTCTCAAAGAAATGGTACTTATGAGGAAGAATTTGAAGTAGTGTTAGGAACATATGGAAATCTTATTTCCAATATTTTGAAAATATATTTCTTCAATATACCATTGAAGAAACTTGTATTTTACATGTCAAAGCGGCCCAATTATTAATGAGATCACTGTGCCAAAATACAGGTTTCCTTTCTCTTCCCCGCATTCAGACCTTGTCATCCAAAATATTTGACACTGCAAACTGAATTAAATGTTATTTTTATCTTTGTTTTTCCTCCTAAGAAAGGTATTTCAAATCTCCTTTCTTAAAAAAAAAAATATTTTTTTTTACATTCTGATGCTTTCTTCTGCAGCAAGCAGGAAAGTGAAATTGGATTTTGTGTCAGAAAAAGATGCAGCTCTTGGAGAAGTGAAAATAAATTTCCAGACCACGGAGATAGCTCAATTTAGATAAAATCTGAACTTGGTGATAGACATCTTTAAATTTCCATGGAAAATCTACCACATAATCAAGAGGACATGCATAAATTGAGCTTGAAGTTTTGTTTGGATGCCTTTCTTCTCTATTTAAACCTCATTTATAAAAAACATTCCCTGCCAAGTATGGAGAATAGAGCCATACTCCAGCCTATAACCCTGGTGAAGCTGCGGATGGAGTCCTTATCTGAGCATGCACAGAGATATAAACTCGAATTATGAATAACTGCCAGGAGACTTCTGCAGTGAAGTGACACCAAAGTGGTCTCAGACAGGCCTAGAACATGCACCTGTGTTGGCTTTCCTGTTTTCCTGTTTTTCGCTTTGACAGCTGCTGCTTTGCACTGGTTTCCCTGAAGAGCACCCCTCCCATCTTCTCTGGTTCTGTCCCTCTTCCTGAGCCACAGTAACCACCTCTCCAGTGACTAAATACACTTTATTTCACCTGTTCAAACACAGGCATCCTCAGGTGCATTCTTTTGATAACATGGCTGCTGTTTGGTTTAAATAACGACTTTGTCATAATTACACAAGCATACATGAGCATTTCAGAGATCTGTTATTGCATTGCTGCTCATCAACACATTTATGTCCTCTTAAGAGATTACATTAGTTGTGGAAAGTGGGAGGAATGCCTTGTATGTGGGTGTCTCAGATCTAGATAACTTCTGAAAAATAACAGCTAAATCAATGATGATAACTTTATGTGATCACTGTCAAAATCAAATCTTTTCTAAGGTGTTTTACTGTTCTCATTTTGTGTGTTCCTAGCAGTAGGAATAGGAGACCTTCTGATTTTCCAAGTGTAGAACACCTATCCTTCACTCCTACTAGAGAGCTGCTGCTTTCAGCAGTTTGTAAACAACAATGCACTTTGTGGGTGCATTGTTCCCATATATCTGTTTACCATTGTAATTTTAGCAAATTATGGCTGGACAAGAAAAGCCAGTGATTTCAGTCAACAATCTACAATGAGAATTGAAAATATTTAAATTGTTTTTTAGAATGGAGAGATTGCTAAAATGTTTCTCAGAAATTAAAGTTTAATTAATTTTAGTCAATATATTAACTGTATAATTTAATTAGCTGGTTGCTGGGTCTATTTATTTTCACATCTTTCAGTGTCATTTTTGTACAGTTTGATTAAGACTTTAAGTTTCTAATGTTTTCAATATCTGTCTTTTACAGAAAGACCTGTCTGAGGAAGAGGTAAATATTTTAAGGTTTTTTTCCTGTGCAGAGCTACTGCTTAATATAGATATTTACAATTATATGGAACCATAATTCAGAAAAACTGATAGCTCAGGAAGTTGGTTAAATTCTGAGTCTAATGGGATTGTCCTTAAGTTAAACATGTTTTTGAATTTGCAGGACAGAGCTTTAATTTGCTATCTTACTGTAATTTACTAATTTATTTACTAATTAGTGATTTATTAATTTATTAACTACTAATGTAATTTGCTAACCTAATGCATTTTCAAAGAAAAAGAAACAATGTGTGAGTACTCAGGTTAGCAAGAATTTGCTGATATATCCTGACATGTCCTCTAAGAGACTCAGTGGAAAAGAACACACGATGCAGAGCTGAGGATGAGGCAGGTCCAACCCCTCATCCTCCTCCTGTGTGAGAGGGTTCAAAAAGGAGCAAGAGCTCAAAGCTTCAGCACTGCATTTTCCAATTTGTCCCCACTGTGCCTGCACTGACTGCAGGCTTTGATTGGTCTGGCTGACATCTTGTGGGGAATAAGGTTAATTTTCCTTTTAAGGATGTTAGTGCTATTTAAGGTACAGTTATCTCAGACAGAAAATGTTCTCATAAGCAGCTCAAGGAAACTGTTAAATATTATGAGTGTTCTCAAAACTTTGAAACGTTTCATTTTTCACTCGTTCCCAATGACATGTTGATTTTTCTCCATCAATATAGAAGTAGTAAGACATTCAGTGTTAGCCTTGGAAAACATATTGTTATTAATTAGGATATTTAGATAAGAGTGATATTTAAACCCTTCACTTCTAGATATCTTCAAGATGAGTAGAGGTTTAATAAATAACTAAACCAAAAATAAAAATTACATTCCTTATCCCCCCTTCAAAAATAACTCCAGTATTTCCGATAACTCTGTATTTATTTAATGATCTTAAAGTTTCAAAAAGATCTTAAAAATCACATAAATACATACCATAATGGTATTTGACTGGGACACCCAATGGTAGAGAGGACAGAAGAGAAAGAAAGATTATAAAGTGTTATAATTAATTGTATTAACTAAATAAAAGTACATATCCATACATGTTTTGTTTATAGATCAAGCTAGAACTAAACTGGCCATACAGTAGCTTAAAGGAAATGTCTGTGTTTTTCTATCTCTTCCATGAAAATGAGCTGATTTGTACAATTTTCATTCTAAGTGTCCCCAGGCTGACACATGTAACTGTAAGAAGGGGGAGAGAGGCCTTCCTGGTCCTGCTGTAAGTAGCTGTCACTTCTCTACTAACTGAAATACAGGATAAATTAAAATGTAATTCTGTTCCCAGATACTCAATTTCAATGTTATGGTAAATGCAGAGATTCTGAAAAATAAATGTATAGGAAGCAAATATCCTACGTATGAGAAAAATAGCATATATATTGTAAAACAAAATTATTTTTACTAACATATATCGTAAAAATTTTATTTTGTTGTTTCCAGGGTAAAAAGGGTCGCACTGGGGACAATGGAGCTCCAGGCCTGAAAGGAGCAAAGGTGACTGGTTTTTCAGATTTTGGAGAAAGATCTGTCTTGTCCTTATTTCACTGATCTTGATGTTGAATTATTCATAGGGGGACCCAGGTCTTAATGGAATCCCAGGACGAGATGGAATAGAGGTAAAAAAAAAAAATTTTTCCCCTTCTTCTCCAGTGAACAATGTTCCTTTAAGGCAAAATAAAACTTTACTTTTTTTTTTCATTGTTATAAGAACAACTTTCAATTCTGGTTTACCATCTAATGATCTAGTGACTCATTAACATTAGAAGAACTGAAAACATTCTCATTGCTTAATGAAAAGGAATAATTCCTTCTTATAGTGTGATCCAGAAAATACTCTCCAATAATACCTAGTACCTCTAAAACATTAAAATGCTCTGATATGATAATCTAAGAACATTACAGAAATTGGCACTCTGCCTGCATCAGTCTGGGTTCATTTAAATTTGACAAATAAAGGACCCAGTGTATAATAGCAGTGAAAAAATTGAATGAAATACACATAGAAAGTCAGCAGTCTCTTAGTGCTTAATTCTGAATTCATTCACATATTAATCACTCTACTTTATGCTTTCTTATTTTTTCAGTACATTCTTTTTAACTAGTGACCTTTTCTTGCTTTCTTATTTTAGCACGTTTTTCACTAAGATGGAAATATGAACTCTAATTGATCTGCTTTCACATCACCAAAATCCCAGTCTAAAATGATACATTCATAAAATTTATTCACTCATACAACAGCATCTGCCATGACTAAAAGGCAGAGTATTTCAAATCATATTGCCATATTCATCAGAGTCATCTTTTCTATTTGAAATGCTATTTTTCTGAAGAGAGTAGAATGTTAATGAAGCCAATACTCATGTTCCTACTTTTGGGTTATATATTGTCACAACCTGCTTTGTTTTTTGTTTTCCCAGGGGAAATCTGGATACAAAGGAGAGAAGGTATTTCTTTTAGTCAGAATTGATGCCTACCTATTTGATGTTATTTATTACATATAGTGCCATATTTCTTTTAAATACTAGTAATAAACAATAACATCATCTTAGCAGCTGCTGCAGAAGCTGTAATAGAAGATGTGACTGTTCCTCCACGAACTTGCAGCACAGTTGCTGTAATATGTCATAAATAGAATAACGTTTAGGTTTTCAACTAAAGCACCCAGAGAGTAAGGATGATATGCCAATATAACTCATAAATATTTATTCCTCTTCCTTTCTAGGGTGAAAGAGGTGAATGTGGAATCCCAGGAATAAAAGGAGACAGAGTAAGTAGCCTCTAAGTTGTCAAGCTCCCAGCAAACACAGTTAAACCCCAAAATAGAAACAATTTCCTGAATAACAACCATGATGATAGACTTAAGGCATATATTAGTTCTAAGGCTGAGGGAGATTGACAGCTGACAGTTTTAAAATATGTACTGAGCAAGGACACCATTTTTACTGAACTTCTGAGCTCTTCCTACATTTTCATTTGATTCCTCTTACAGCCCAAGGCTGAGCCTGTTAAAAACAATGGTCAAACTCTACTTTAACAGAGGCAGAAGGCTTGGAACAGTAAGCAAAGGGAATGAGACATAAAAATGAAATCAAGGTTTCTAACTCCAATATTTAAGATTTGGTGTAAAATTGCTGAAAGTATTTCAAATAGAGCAAGTAGAATTTAATCCTGGATTACTGGTCCTTGATAATGAACTCTGTTCGTCATAATGCTGATTTTTGATTTTGATTACCAGTCCATTTAAAAATATTTATTTAGTACTTTCTGGCTGCTGAGCTTCTCTTAAATTTAGTTTTTATTTTAATGTAAAGATACCTAAATAAGACACCTTAGTGAAAAGTTCCCTACAAGTGGTTTTGACAAAATCCAAGTACACAGAAACATATCATTTTTTTCACTTATCTTTCAGGGCCCTGAAGGTCCAGTTGGCCCCAGAGGAATAAGAGGGATACAGGTAAAAGACAAAAAAAAAAAAGAAAAAGCAACTATGAAAAAAACAATACCTGGTTCCCTGGGATTCAAAGATCTGAAATAATATCATAGCACAACTGACATAGAATTTTTGAGTTTCTGAGTTCAAGGCACCCAAATTCTACCTTCTTAAACAGCAAAATCAGTAAGAATTTGGAGAAGCAGTCTAGACAAATCATCCTTATAATTCATTAAGTCTCAAAGACCACAGCAAATACAGTTCCACAAAAACCAAAATCACTCATTTCTCTTTCAGTGTCTTAATTATTTCATTATCTCAAGAAATACATGGAAATTCTTTAGTCTCTTGTCATCCCAACACTCTCAGACTGAAGGCCAAGAAGTTTAGCCCATCATGGATGTTGCAGTAGATCTTGGCTGTAAATTACCTTTAATTGTATTCAAATAAAGGGAGAGCAAATTCTCTCCCCAAACACCAGAACCTTTTCCAGCTGAGTTGAGTAACTGAAACTACACATGCATCACAAAGCAATGCTTCAGTTCTGGAATGCTTGAAACTCTTATTTTCATGCAGACTTTAGCAAATTATAGATTGTTTTTCAAGCTGCCATTGTTACAAAAGCTTGAAAAATCTCACTGAAACCACTCCTGTTTTAACAGGGTCCACAAGGACAATCTGGAGATCAAGGGCCTGAAGGCCTGCAAGGATCAAAGGCAAGAATTGCTTTATTTCTTCTCTTTATTAATGTTAAGAGGTATTAATACAGCCACACAACAATAATGATTTTATCCTTATATTCTATACCCTTCTTGTAGTGGATTCAGTTTAATGTGACACAGTTAGCAAATTGTGTACTTTTTGTATTCTACAAGGTTCATAAGAAAGGTATTACTTTGCTCTTTGTATCAAATTCAGGTCCAAATCACACTCCCATCTTTATTAATGAACAGCTGAATCATGGTAGTGTCACTGAATACTACTTGGCATTGCATTTCTTCAGTTTCCAATTTAAAACTTTTTTTTTCTTTAAGTGCCAAACAAAAATCCTGTTTGGCATCTCAAATCAAGTCTTCTCTTGAAACTGAACATTCTCAAGAAGAACTCTATAGCTCAAAAGGAATATTGTCATGAAGAAAACTCGAAAATAAGTGTATAAAGGACATTATTTGTTATCTCTCTTCACATCTTCTTTGCACCATATTTAGGGCACCTGCTGGCCAACAGTGATACACAGAACAGTTGGGTGTCAAAACTTTCATGTCCCATATGATAGGAAACATTTTTCCTTTTGTTTAATCTGTTATCTTTGTACAAGATAAATTATTATACGGGAATTTGGAAACATTGAAATGATGAACAGATCAAGTACTGTGTAAGAGAATTCCAATGGGATGAAATTTAGGATACATTAAAAATTAATCTACAACGTGAGTTAAACTGGTTTTCCTAGACACCAATTTATAAGCAGAGTTGTTTCCTTTTCATTCTTTGAAAGGGTGAAAGAGGTCTCCCTGGGCCACCTGGCTTGCCTGGAGAGACTGGAATAGGACTGCCAGGCCCAAAGGTACAAAAATCTCACCTTCTGTACTGCATGTGTTGTAGGATGAGGACCAAGACAGCTGAGATAATAGATTTGCTGATTCACGAGAAACTTCAAGACTGTAAATGTTGGTTTTGTGCTCCTGGAAAGGTATTTTGTGTGTTTATCAAAACTGTTTGCAAACAATTGCAAACAAAAAGTACATTTTAAGTATATTCTTTAAAGGATTTTTTTACAGTAGTTGTTACACTTGGCATAAACTCAATCCAAGCAGACTATGGCTAGGTAAAAACACATTTCTAGTCTTAAACAGAAACTGATCTGTGCAAAACAGGCTTGTTGGTTTAGATGACTGGCATAAAGAGAACAGAAACTCTGTGATAGAAATACTGACTTATTGGGAAAGGCCAGTAAGTGATACAGGACTGGGCATATGAAGGGAATAATTAATAATTTAGACTCAACATTATCTTCTCTCAAATGCAGAATTAGACTGTCCCCTACAACTGTGAAACTGCACCAGTTCAATGCCTGTTGGGCTTGTGTGGTGTAAGACCCCGAGGACACTCAGGTTTTCTCTGCTATTCCTGTGTTCTCCTACATCTAATATTCCAAGCACAGAATGTCTGATGAGTTGTTATAGGCTGCAGGCATAAAAATACCTAAATCAGGCCTATTCAAAGCACATCTTTGTTTGAAGGGTGACATCGGTCTGACAGGAAGACCAGGCCCTGTTGGCCCTCCTGGAGTTGGGGAGCCAGGATTTATGGTAAGTCTATTCTTTTATTTGGTGAGAGGAAAGCAGGACAGAAAGGAAAAATTCTCCATGCTTCCTTGTAAAAACGTGTGCTAAATGATACCACCTCTTTTCTTTCTTCTACTGTTTCCCAGTCTTATATATATTATGTTGTCTGACTCTCATTTCCCTCAATAAACTGGAAATGTTTCCCATTTCTTAACTTTTCTAATTATCATATCTCTAAAACAGGTATGAAAATACAACATCTGATGTAAAACCACCTAAATATCTAAATAAATCTATCCCCTGATAGATTTGATAGAGTCAAATGCCTCTGTGGTAACTTTGAAGTTGACTGCTTTTCAGTATCACTAGAACATTAACATGACTAGAACATTACTAGAACATCACTAGAACATTAACTCCTTTGAGGAGGAGACTTTCAGAATTCATAGTAGATTTGGCTCTGAAGTCTCTCCCTGCTTTTCCTTCCCTTCCTCTTCCTGGCAGTCGTAAACTCAATGTCTTAGTGATAATTCAGAAAACCAGCATGTCAATTTTATGGTCCTTTTTTTCTAAATACCTTTTACTGAGCTATTTACAATAGAGCAGACCTAAATTCATTTCTCTTCACCTGGATGAAAGACTTCTAGTCCAGCCACAAGGGAAATTTTGTTCCATTTTTTCACAAGTACCTTTTTGCCACTGACAAGGCAAGATTTGTAATAAACGTTTCATAAGAGCTGCTCCCATGGGAAAGAGAAAGATCATTTGGTAGGGGAACTGGCAGATTTCAAACCTGCTTGAAAAGACACTACTGGAGAGGAGAGAGCTCCTGCTGGAGAGCCCAAGGAGAAGAGCATTACAAATAAGGCTGGTCCTGACAGTCAGTCCAAGTGGGGCAGAAAAGCTTCCAGAGTCTCTTCAATAACACCACAGAGCAAAGACCCTCTTTGTGGGGGAAGAGGTGCCTGTGAAGGGAATCTTTACTAGGCACAAAAGTACTGCTATAACAAGGCATTCTGATTTTTAAAAATATACTAAATATGTTTCTTTAGTTTATTTAAAAGTTTATTTGCTTCAAAAGAAGTTCCTTTTAATGGCTTCATAGAGTGCTAACATCTTTACCTAAGAACTAGGAATAATTCCAGAGCTCTGTGCAGAAGAAGCATATTTAGGCTATGCAGAGCCAAATCTACCAGCATTCTGTGATGTATGTGTAACCTCAAGCAATAAATCAGAGAAAAATCCCCAAGAAACAGATGCGAGGGAACACTGTGAAGCAGGTTCAACATGCACAGATTTTGGATATGCGTTTTTTTGGTTATTTGCCCCTTGTGCTTGGATCAGATCTGCTTTCAAAAAGAGAAGGGCATACCATTGCTCTCTTTGCCAATGACAGTCACATCTCTCTACAGCCACGTCTCTTTCAGCATTGCTCTGTGTGGGCTTAATTAATTAACTATTAATTTAACAATTAATTAATTAATTAATTAATTACTCTGTGTGGGCTTTAATCTGGCTCTCTCTGTCTCTCCTGATTATACTGATACATTGATAAGGATTAGCAAGAATTTGTTAAACGGACATTTAGGGAGTGAAGATTTCAAAAATGTAAGGAATAGATATTTCAGCTCTTCCAGCTGTGATTCCTTAGTAACCAGAAGGGGATTGTTACTGCTGCAGGCCAGAACACTCATCACGTTTTCACTGGGGTTGCTGTGTTACTGTTTTATTTGTAACTGATTGTAACCACGGCAGCATCTGAAGGCATATAACAGACAACGACATAGAACACACTGCTGTTCGTCTGAGTCATTAACACATATTCCAGGTAATTTTAAACTTTTGTTAACAGGGGCCTCAAGGACCACCAGGTGTTCAAGGAGAAAGAGGTTCCCCAGGAGAAGGGCTTCCAGGAGCAAAGGTACAGCAGCCAAAGGGTTCTAAGACCAGAGCAGCACCATTAAATGAGTGCATGCCAAAACAAGTCCGTAGAAGGCACAGGAATCTGAGAAAGTACCTCGTAAATCAATATTACAATTTGCCATCAAACAATCCAATGTATTTCCATGGAATTCACTTGGTCCAAACACGACTTGTAGGCACAGCTAGCCTTTGGGGCCTGTAAAGCCAATATTTAAGTCACCTGATGCTTCATTTGTGGAATCTAAAAATGAATTCCAGCTATAATTTTAAAACAGCCTCAAGCATTTGACTTTAAATAAAACACCATTAAATGGTTCCTAGATGAAAAACTTAGCACTTTGTTGTTGGTTTTTTTCCCAAATCCTTATGTAGAGAGACCTTTGCTGTCACTAAAGACAGGCTCCTAAGCTCCTTACACACCTCAGCCACTGGCTTATGCATTTTAGCAGAAGACTGAATTTGGTTAGTGGGAAAAGAAAGCTGCTGTTACTAATTTGTAAATTAGTAGTGACAGTAGTAGTAATGACACAGATGCACTCACCAGAATATTCTATTGCTGCCCACTGAGCACCATTTCCTTGGCTGAGCTGTCACTTTGGCCTTTGGTTACAATACCAAAGTGACTCAGCTTCTACATGGACTCAATAAGCAACTGAACAGTTTGCTCATTTTTATGCAAGCACCAATTCTACTTGAGAAAACAATAAAAAGTTGTTTTGCAGATGCAGAGGCCAACTGCCCCTTTACTAAAAATCTTGGGATTCCTGCTTAGCACAATACTGTTGTCAGCTAGGTTGGAATTTAATTGCTGCTAGCAACATCATATCTTCAAACATCCAGTGAGTATCTTATGATGATGACTGAGATAAATTATTTAACATCATTGTTGATGGCTTGTATTTGCTTAGCACATCTCATGAATGAAAACTAACAAAAATACAGTTTGAAGAAAATGCATTTCAAAACTGCTGCATTGCCACTGAAATACCAATTCATGTGGAGAGAAACACTACAACGAATAACTCAAACACAGCAACAAGGCACAGTGGGAACAAGTACAGATGAATGCATAATCTAACCAAAACTATTAAGCAATTGAGATGGATAGGCAGAATAAAATAATCAAAGTGAAATTCTGTCAGCATTATTGGAACACTTCATTCTATTAAAAATGTACTACTTTTTACTGCCAAGTCTGACCTGTAGCCAAGCATGTATCAACAGAGTTCATATGGATCTCTAATCCTGTTTATGGCTGCCAAGCATGTCAGCTCTCTGGTTTTAAACATACTTTAAACAGGTGATTTGTTAATCTAAGGAAATTTTACAGTTGCTTTCTTCACAACTTTTTACTACAAACTCACGGTTTAGTAAAAAGGATAATGAAGGCAGATGTTCTAAAGCATCATTTTAAACAGAAATCCTCATAATGTATTTCTGTCAAAGTTAAAATGATGGAATTGGTTACTAAGAATAGAAAAGATCTGTCTGTAATTTTATTGTCTTGGGGGATTTTTGACAATTTATACAAGCTAACATCTGCCTCTACAGGTTTTATTAAGAGAAGTAGAGGAAAGCACAATATTTGTACTTTTATTAGTAACTGGTACTTTCCCTAAGACCACTGTTTTGTAAATGAGCATTTAGAAAGACAATGACATTTACAGAGAGACTTCTACACAAATACAGTCAACCTGGTCTTCATTCTGGCAAAATGCTTAGTGAGAGCCAGATCCTCATTACCACACTTCAACGAGATTAACCCACACTTTAATGAGATTAACCCATGAGAAAAATAATCAGAATTCAGTTTTTAGTTAGTCTCAATACTCAACCCTGCAGCCATTTAAATCAATTGTTGTTTTGCCATTGATTGGAAAGGAAGCAGAACAGGACTTTAAGTAACTGAGGTGGGCAGAAAGATAAAAAGAAGATTGTTCAGCTCTTTCATCAGCAATTTCAAATTGCAGAGCAAACTCTTTTGAAAAGATAATCTCTTTGGCATCCTGGAACACAGGTCCAGGAACTGTTTTCTGGTTCTTCTCATTTTGGTTTTCATGATGAGCAAACACTGCCTCTAGTTACTTCAGAGAGAACAGCTGTGTTTCCAAGTTATCAACTTAGTATTTTTTTGTGTAGGGAGACCGTGGCTATGATGGACCAAAAGGCCCTCGTGGACTTCCAGGCATCAGCATAAAAGGTGAAAAGGTGAGCAGTAAATATGCTAAGGGATTAATGGAGTGCAAATAAATCTAATACAGGGAATACAGGACTGATACTCACTACAGAAGGTGTAATGAGGCAAGGAACCCATAAAACACCCTGGATAACGGGGTATTTAGTTAAGATTTATGCCAAATAAATTCTCCCAATCTATTTTAACATCTCCTCATGTTAAAATAGGAGATGTCAGAAAAAGCATCGGATTCTGTGTGAAAGTTAAGGTTTAGAAAGGGAAAAAGAGACTACAGTTGTTTGCAACTGACCCAGTGGGGAATAAATGCTTGTGTGAAAGATAAAAGGTCAGGTCCCCAGCTTCACTGACTTCAAGGGACATTAAGTCAGCATGTGCCAGCATGGGAGTTGTTCCAGATTGTTTTTGTATCTTTATACAACCAAGCAATTGGAATTTTTTTTCCCAGGGTGAGTGTGGTCCTCCTGGTTTACCAGGAGCAGTTGGATTGCCTGGAATTGGAATTCAAGGAGAAAAGGTAAAATTTTCACTTCCCCCTCACCCTACACTTCAATGTATAGTAACATAGACTCTTTTATTTCTAATAATTACTCAACTATCCTTCTCAGGGAGTGGAGGGCCCAAAAGGACCACCTGGCTCTAGAGGGCTACCAGGACAGGGGATACCTGGACCAAAGGTCAGGGAATTTTCTGAAGTAAAAGCTACTGTGCTGTTTTTACTGTTATGTTTCATGATCAAGAAATTCTCTGTCTCGATCCTTATCCACATTAAACTAGATAATATTTTAATTAATAAACTGGAAAATATTTTCTTTATTAATATTATAAAACTGCACAGCAGATCCTACTCCACTGAAAAGCCTTGGTAAACTAATAACTAATAAACTAATAGCCATGGCTATTTATTGAGGTTTTTGCTTGACTCACAGAAAACCTTTCAGGTCCCACACACCAGACAGTGAGCTGCCCTTTGTCTGACACACTTCCACTGAGAGGGTTGCTGCCTTGAGCTTGTGCTTTCATCACATCACGTGAAGGTGCAGTAAATCTATTCCAAAAACTAGTTGCACTTAAAAGACAGGACCATCCAAATTTCAATGTCATCTTTTATTCTGACTGTACTGTTTCCATTCCAAAAAATATATACATAGATACATTAGAGATTGACTGCCTTCCTTGTAACTTCTGCTGCCTATTGTCTCACCTGAATTTGTGTATCTACTCTATCTGGGTAAAAAGGGTCCAAGGTGTAATGAAGGTTACTTTTTCTGAAGGAAAACTGTCAGAATAATTTAGCCTTAACTGATTCACAAAATACAGAACTGTTAATGAAATACATCACCCTAGAGGTGTTTGGAATGGAGATTTAACATCATTTCCTAAAAGATGTGACAGAGTTCTGAATGACTGAAGGCTATTAAAGCACAGGAGCTAGAGGTGTAAGTGGGTAAAGTGTGCGTGACAGATAAAGAATTTTGCAGCACCAGATATCTTAAATTTTAAGTGATTTTGCAGGGATATACTTTACAACTGCTAAAAAGTAAAAAGAAGAATTAATTGTCTGTGGATGTCATATATGCTCCTGAAATATCAGCTCTTTGGCAGGAGAGATTCCCAGGGACATACGAGTATAGATTTTCAGCATTAATACTTTCCACCAACATATCTTTGGTGACAGCTCAAAACATGTGGCAAATTCCCAATCTTTGTGACCAAGGGTTTAACACATCATACTACAGACTATATCACACTAGTCTTTCTTTAAATTTAAGTAACGAAGCATATGCTTTTATATTTTTCATATAATAATTTTTTATAATTTTCATATAATTTTCAATAATGCTGTTAAAAACTAATATCTGCTTAAGGGTGAACAAGGCTTGCCAGGAGAGACTGGAGTGCCAGGAGAAAGAGGTATTGGAGAACCTGGTTCTAAGGTACATTGTTAATAGAGGAGTTATTTAATCTATTTATTTATCTGTATTCTAAATTTATGGGTTTTGAGTATCCTTTCTGTAGACACGTAAAAGCAGGTTTAGAAATAAAATTTAGGTTCTTAGTATTTAAAATTTTTAACACAGACTTTGAATAACCTCCAGATAAGGCAGCATTTTAAATAGCCCACTTCTGTAAAAATGTAGTAAGATTTATGGTGACTGGAAATTTCCACCTGCCTGGCTCATGCTCAAGTCATTGCTGCATACAGCTCACCCACAGCTCTGTCAGAAAACCACCCAGAATATTGAGCAGCTGCCAGAACTGGCAGTCCCAGGTGTAAGGTACCCTACAGCCAGAGAGGGGACCAAAAGCACTGACCAGTGGTGATTGTGCTGCCCCTCCCTTTTCACACAGAACGGGGTGGGAACAGAGCAGCTGCATCCTCACACCTCCGTTCCGAATCCAGCTGTGCCAGCGGGCAGGAAGGGCAGCTGAGCTGCCAAGGGCAGAGGAAGCTGTAACCAGATTCTCTCAGTGAAGTGCCCAAGAGAGTAACCAGTCCCTACGTCATTGACTGCCAGATTAACACAGAATATGGGAACAGATGAAAAAGTGACAGTGTTGTGACAGTGGAAAGGCACAAGGCTGTCCTGGCTTTGCTCTTGTTTGTTAGGGATTGGGACAGAGGCTGGAAAAGAAAAGAAATTATTCAACTTCTTTGATTTCACAAAATACAGTAATGCTGATTGAACCCATTTGAGCCCAAATGATCCCATTTCATCTAAAACCAGGTCAGGCTCTTGAATCTTACATATACAGGGCCAAGAAAATTCCACTGACATTAATAGATTTGTATTGATATTAATCAGCAAGATGTCAATCATCCTGTTACAGTCAGTTCTGTCTGATATTTACTTCAAATGCTGCCACTTAATGAAAAGATGGCATTCTTTTTTAAGAATAATCTAAATCATTAATAGCTAATAATTTTAATTGCACAGCTAAAATGCACAGTTCAAACAATCAGACAGTAGGATAATACCAAGTAATGAGAGCTGTCTTTATAAAAAAAGTCAAGACTTGGGTTCATATGTATAAATGTTTTCTACAAATATATTCAAAGTTTAAAAAAAAAATTAAATCGATTTCCTTAATTCAGAGAAGGAATAGTACCAAGTCTGCATTTAATAGAAGAACTTGCTTTTTACTGATGTCAGGGTGATCCAGGGCCTTCAGGACTGGCAGGTCTGCCTGGCCTTCCAGGAGAAGATGGAGCCCCTGGACAAAAGGTTGGTTCATCTCTGTCTGCAGTCTACTTGCTTCACTCCAAGCATTCCTACTGTTCTCCCTGTGCTGACACCCAAACCTAGAAGAGAGAGTGTTCATGACCAAGAGGAAAAGTACCACAGTTTTTCAGCAAAAAAAAATTCTCTTTCAAATATACTTTTTTAGAAAAAAATTCCCTTTTTCTAATTTTTTGGGGTGGGGCATTTTCTTACCTTATTTACTATTGTGTGCTTCTTGTAATTCATTAAATGCCCTGCAACTCAGAAGAGAAACCACTGAAATGGCTGTGGGTAACCTTTCATGGCCTTCTGACCGTGTTTTTTTCTGGAATCAGAACCCCATTATTTAAGGTTATGTACTCAGAGTGTTCAGCTGTCACTAAGGGAAGTGCTACTGCACACATTCCACGTGGAGTTTTACAATATTTACTTATGAATACGGGAAAAAACCCTGGACACACCTGACATCAGGGGGAGTTTTGTCGTTAGTTCTGAAAGGTCTGTGGTTTTAATGAACTGATTCAAGGGAATACAAAGGTGCTCTTGCACCACGTCCATCCAGTGCTCTGAAAAGCTCCTCTGATTTTTCTATTCAAGGGTGAACCAGGGTTACCTGGTCTTAGAGGTCCTGAAGGTGCTCCAGGGATTGGAATACAGGGGGAAAAGGTGAGGATTTCTTACTAAAGGTGTCACTCAAAATTGTAATGTTCCAGGAATGGGTTTGTCAAAGACTTCTCTTTTTTTTTTTTTGTCTCATATAAGTAACAAAAAAATATTATTCTGGACTCATAGTTTCATTTTTGTTGTAAATATTACAGCCTAGTAATCTGCTTGAACCACAGTTTTCCCTTTACAACTTTACACTATTCTGAGCTTTTTCTGGTCAGTCAGACAGGGCATTGTGATCAATTGATTGGCCCTATTTGTCTACAAATTAAAAACAAAAGTACCAGCAAGTGAATTATATTTTCCTGTTTTGATTATTTTTCTTAGATAGTGTCTTTTTAATGTAATTACTTAATTTACTTTTCAGCTGCAATTATTCAATCTTTAAGATTCCTTTTGGCTTTTATTTTTGTCACAGCATTCTGTGGTAAACTGGTTTGCTTAGTTTCGGATGAAATCTATGTAGTTTTAACTGTACCAATCCAAAACTGGACAATTACTGAGCAGAATTAACTGACTTGCCAATGAAGGCAGCAGGAACAGCTCACGTGCACCACATACAAATAGAAGTTGACTATTTTTCACTGACATTTACAACTGATTTCAGTTAACACATTCTTAAATTATTTGGCATGTGTGACATGTCTTCTCCCTTTTTGTAGGGAGATCAAGGACAGAGAGGAATACGTGGATTAACAGGACCGACAGGAGTGCCTGGACCTGCTGGAGCTAAAGTGAGTTTATTATATGTTATATGTGTAAAATAGCTTCCCAAAGCTGTACATTGTTCCAGATCTCAGAAATAACTGTTCCAGTATGAACTCGCTTCACAAAAAAGTAATTTCAAGAAAGTCCAGCAAAGGCTTCTCTTAGCAAGACTCACCATGATCCCTATAAACATCTAGAAGTGTTTTTTGAAAACCTTTGGATTTACCATATTACTTCCCTGTTGGTTTGGAAAAACTCAAGGTACATATTGGTATTTTTATACTGAAATATTTGGGAAGATAGTATGGTGTATGGCATAGAAATATATGACAGGACTTTGTTTTCCTTTACACTGACTCATGGCTGATACTCTTTTATGGATTTGGAGTTTGTTAAAATACTCAGAACTTATTGAAAGTGAGAGAAGAGCTACTCCAGGTTTCTCCTCCAGTTTCTTATTCTTTCACTATTAATACACAGAAGAGTATTTCCACAAAAAGGAAAAAGAGGTTAAAAAGTACACTGAAAGAAATATTTTTAAAAATCTAACAGAAATGTATACCTACTCAGCTGGGCAGGAAGTCTTGAGCACTGTACACCAAGAAAGGGACTTCTAAAGACAAGTTTGGTCAGTGACTGAGAAGAATCTCATTTCCATGGAGAAACCAGAAGTGTGGTTGTTATCAGTTCTCCAAACAGTTAGATTTCACTCTGCATAGAATTGCTTATTAGGACTTCTAATAGAATTTTAATGGAATTAAATGTAAATTGTTGCATGAATGTTTTCTTTACGAGATGGTCACGCTCACTTTCAGCAAAATCCATTGTTTTTCTCTCCTGCCTCCACTGCAGGGAGAGCCTGGTGCACCAGGACGTCTTGGAATGCCAGGCCCTCCTGGGAGATCTGTGCCTGGACCAAAGGTACCATCCACACCCCACCTCTTAGTGCCTGGACACCCAGGGTGAAAACTGAAGCTGTGTTAATATTTGTGTAAATACTTTAAAACTTCTTCTTTCCAACAAACGGAGCTGTGGACTGTGTGCAGTCCCGTTACCACTGTGCCTGGTATTTACTGTGTGGCAGCTTGAGGCGTGGCCTACCTCTGTTCATTTCTTTATTTTGAATAACCTTGTCTATAAAATCATTTTTGTTTATTCTTTGTATTTTTCCTATTTATTCTTTTATTTTAATTTATGCTTTTGGTGTTCAGCGCTTGCAACAGCAATAAATAAAATGAGCTATTATGTTCATTATATATAAATTTGTATAAAAGAAACCCACAGCCTGTGGTGTTTAATAAGATACGTAACCAGAGGATTTATTTTCTTCATTGCAGGGTGACATTGGGTTACCTGGTCTTGCTGGACCAATTGGAGAACCAGGTTTTGGCCTTCCTGGGGCAAAGGTAGTTCCTAAATTGTTAAACTAATTCCTGAAAGAACTGTAAAATAAGGCAGGAGGATTTCAGTGAAATTTGAAAACAAATCTCCTAGGACGGCCAAATGTTCCACAGGAATACAACTAAAGTAATTTCTTCTTTTATGTAGGCCACAAAAGACAACAGACAGACAGAGCTCTTGAAAAATATTAAAATTAGTGACTTAGGAGCGAAAGGTCCTGTAAATGATGAGCACTATTAAATGTCACTGGTTTAGTCCAGGATTAAATAAACCTAAAATAGTAATTCACACAGTAAAATACATTAGCAGATAAACAGATAAAATCAAATTACAGTGTATTTGCCACGTAACTTTCACTTTCATGGAAATTTTCCTGCTAGCAATTGTCTTGGGATCTACTCAGATGTTTTTCCTGCCTTCATCAGGGTGACCGAGGCCTTCCAGGACCCCCTGGGCCATTTGGGCAAAAAGGAGATGGTTATCCCGGCCCACCAGTAAGTTTATAGAATTTTTTTTGGTGTAAATTGGGAAGAAATAAGTGCTACACCTAAGGGATTAGCCTCCATGTCTGACATGCTAGGAGAGATTTGCTGGTCTAAAAGCCTAAAAAGCCTAAAATTCCTCAGCTATTGAAATGTACTCGAGCACAGAGGAAAAAGAAATCTCCTTCTGAAATAGCACAAGATCATCCATGTCCTCCACTTTTCTTGATTATACACTTTAACATATGCCAAGTGAGTTCTTTTTTTCCCAAAGCATCGCTGATGTTTCAATCAGTTCCCTCAAAATCTTCATATAGGGTCCTGTCTTCTGCCCAACCATCCCAGTATAGTCAAGATATTATCATCTAAATATTAACAAGCACACATAGTCAATGCAGCTGTAAATTAAATTTATATTCTGTCTGTGTATAAAATTTCAGGGCTTGCCAGGCCTCCCTGGGATTCCTGGTGAACAAGGCCCTGATGGAGTTGGACTACCAGGACCTAAGGTACAGACCTTACCTTCTAGAAAAGCAAATGCTTGTGCATACTCTACTCAATGGAGATACAATTCCTACCTATAGGTCATAGTCAGAATACCTGTTTCATCCAGCTTTGAATTTCTCCTCGATATATAAAAGGTAGATCTTTTCTGGTTTAGGTTTGATGGGGTTTTTTTGGTTTGGGGAATCTGAAGTTCATTTTGTAATATGGTAATTGTAATTCCTGTGTAACTGTGCACAGTTGACTGTACATGTCTGGAATTTGTTTAGGCCACTAGCCACTGCTTATCACAAGTAACTTTCTTGTCCTGCCAGCAATTCTCTTGGGTTGGCATTGTTTGGACTTGCACAGTGTGGTTCAATAGTTCCCTTCTCATTGTCCCACTTGAGTATAACAGATGTTGGGAATTCTAGAGATTAATTAAACTTTGGTATTCACTACTTATTTCCTGAAGTATTGGCTTTCAGGGTGATCCTGGTAGCAGAGGACCAGCTGGCCCCCCCCGGTTCCCCAGGAAAAGGCCTGCCAGGACCAAAAGTAAGATATTTAAACAATTATGTCTCTCTTTGTCTAATTTCTACAATAGGGGGGGAAAGTATACTATAAAAATGTGTGTCATGCATAGACATCTACATCTTCTCTGTCTTCACTGGAAACAACTAGTCCAACAAATAATCTTTATTTTGTAGAAAATCAAAAATATTTCTGGCGATTAGCCATAAACCATAGCCTCCTTGTGGTTGCATATGATGAATGATAAAGTGATAACTTTGCAGTGAAGATCAGTGACAAAACATTTAGCTTCTGCAGATATGAGCTGCAACTGAGTGGCAGAAATTTCTTCAGACCTAGCATTGGTCAGAATTAATGGCCGAGCAAGGACTTAGAATGTCTTGCCTATACTATTGTTACAGCTATAGGCATTACTGTTAAGTTCTTCTGGGATTAATTCCCCTTTTTTACTGCATAAATCCAATAATCATCTAATAACCAGCATGAGGATCAATCCCTGCAAAAAGGGTTATTTTTGTAATTGTTTTGTAACCATGACAAAGGCCCAAAAATAATTGTAACTATAGAAAGCAATTCTAACTGTGAAACCTCCCAGATTGGAAACTCTTAATGCTCCTGCAGCTCAGTTGTAGAAGTCTATTGAATACAAAAGAACTGGTTTAGAATGTAAATATAACGGAACCCAACAGCATCAAATGCAAAGATTATGCACCATAATAATGTGTCACCTGTACACTGTGGCTTACTGGTCCCCAAGATTCAGGTCCCAGTGGCAGCAAGGCTGGGGCCAGAGAAAAGCAGGGCTGAGGCACCTCCTCAGGCTCTACTGCTCCCAAAGACTGGCACCTGCATGGGATCCTCGCAAATGAGGAGACAGAATTCCATGTACAGTTACTAGGATAGCAGCAGAGGCATAAAATTAATATGCACTATGTGGGTTTTGATTGCTTCCTGTGAATAACATGGAATGGGAACATTTTCTCCAGAGGTCTTTTGAAAAGTAGCTTATAAATTAGCAACAAGTGTTTATTTGCAATGCTGCATTAGTATGTATGTCTATAGGTCTTGCTGTGTAAAGATGGTAAAAGATAAAAAACCAATGATAATATTCTATTAAATTTTAATTCAGTGCCCAATGTCCCACCAATACAATCCATCCTCCAATGCAGCGTATATCTCTATCAGCAAGGTGATTCATGCTCACTAAGTGTTAAACCAAGTGACTCCTTTGAAGTATAAACTGGATTTTAATAGTCTGATAAAGGCCATAAAGAGTCTTTCTCAGCTAAAGCAATCCTATTCTCACTACTTATAAAAAGACATGTTTGGTAGAGGAAGGACAAGAAATTACACGGCGGTATAACAATTTATTGTGTTTATTATTTACAATTTATTATGACCATTCTCCAGGGAACCACAGGACGCCCAGGGCCACCTGGCTCTCCAGGACCTCCTGGTGAAGGCGTTCAAGGAGCCAAGGTAAAAAGTGTCTGCAATGTCTAACCTGTGCTGAGTGGTCAACCTGACCCCCGCAGTGCTAAAGAGATTTCACATTGTTTCTTACATGAACAGAGCCTCGGGCTAGAAAATGAGAAGGATAATGTGAGCACCTGCAAAGTAGTTCTGTCTGCTGCCCCAAACCAGCCCAAGCACGTGTGTGTCAAGGAAGGAAGAATGAACTTTTATCTGTTAAAAATACCCTTACAAAATTAAAAACACCACTCCCTCTTCCTCAACTCTCTTGCCTAGGGAGACATCTGAATTAGTCATGTGTACTACCACTCTACTCAGTAGAGAAAAAGCCTCCATCCTGAATCTGTGTGTACTATTAATTTTTCTTTGTAATATGCACTTTTACCCAAAGCATCATTCAGATGAGACAGACTCAAAAGATAGAAATTAGAAAGGCAGAATGAGAAGGAATAAAATGGGATGGAAAGAGGGAAAAAATTAAAATTACAACCAAATTAAAATTAAATCCAATAATAATCATGTGGGTTTTTAGTATTGTTTATCTTTATACTGAAGAAGTATTTGAGAAATATAAGTACTAAATTGTCTAAAGTGCCTCAAGATCCTTGTTAAAATGCAGTTTGAGAAACTTTCTCTTTGAACATTTTAAAGTACTGTGTGATGAATGTTTCCAAAGGCTTAATTAATATCACTACCTGGATTATCATTAGGGGGAGCAAGGTATTCAAGGAATGCCAGGACCACGAGGCCCCCCTGGAGATGGGCTCTTGGGAGAGAAGGTATGATATCCAAATCAGAGATAATAGTGAGATAACGCCCCAGGTGGAAGCCAACATACTCAAAATGCTCTTTTACGGTCAGTTCTGGTTGAAGGCATGTGAATTCTGTATAAAGACAAGCCCAGACACTAGAAGATTATATTATTATTAGAAGTTATATTGTTGTTAGAGGTTATACTATTATTTTATTATTAGACTAAATATAGATATTAGATGTTATAGAAGTTTTATTAATTATTATTAATTATCATTATTATAATTATTATTTATATTATTAATTATTATTATATCATTATTAATTATATTTATTTTAGTTATTTTATTTATTATTATTAATTATATTTATTCTTATTAATTATTATAATTAATTATTAAATACATATATTAAATTTAATATCATTGCCTTTTACCCACCTGCTATGCAAAATTTTGGGACTACATCAGTGTTAAGAAAAAGAGAACTGTGGGTTGGAATTGGTTTTTAGATGTGATCACAATGGTTCAGAAGCCTGTACAAAGTCCCATAGTCTACTAAAAATCAAACCAAGAAGCACTAATACATCTGTTTGCTATGCCAAATATCTTCTGTGGGCCAAAAGGTTTCCCAGAGTGATATTCCCATTATTCATTCCAATGACACCCTTGGATTTCTTTTCTATTTCCCTAGAGTTATCTCGTTTTTCTAAGACACAGATGATAATTTCCATCATGCAATATCCCATGAAACCCCTCAGTCTGCATGTAGATGCTTCACTGTTTTTTGAGATGCTTCATTGTTCAAACTGCTTCAGGTATTTTTCCCATAAAAATGCTTAGCCAATACTACAAGTTGTTAATGAAATTCACAAAATACCAATTTATTTAAATGATCTCTAACAAAGACTTCTAACTCATGTCAGAAACTTAATGTGCATTCAACAAAGGCTACTAGAGAGAAATTTGAAAAGGGTAACAAAAACTGACTTACACTTTCTGTCTGCTCACCACCATGGTTTTAAAGGGAGATCGAGGAGCTACAGGTGACAAGGGGAAAAAAGGAGAAAAAGGTGATGTGGGTGACCCTGGCTTATCCGGAGAACCTGTGAGTAACTCAGCTTTATCACAGATGTTTTCTGAAACCACTTACAAACAAAGCTGGGTTGTGTGTTCTTCTTTCTATTTAATTACATGTAATCTGAAACACTTAAGAAACTGAAACTATTAAAAACTTTAAACACACAAAGAAGACGTTTACTTGATTAATACCTCACTTCCCACATGGATGTGGTTTCTTCCCTGAGGCAGTTTAATTTAGCCAGCAACTAAATACTACTAATAATGGTATTGATGAAGTTGTGTTCTGAATTACAGTGTCACTATCTAATTGCAATAGCTTGATCAGCAATCATTGTTACAGGGCAAAACTGGACCAAAGGGAGACCAAGGCCTAACAGTAAGCAAACTCTATTATTTAAATCCCATTACAGCAAAATATAAACAATACTAGATACTATCAGATAAAATGTAGCCTGTTAATTATTTTGGAAAGAGTTTTCTGATTAGAAGTGGTCTCAGTAATAATATAGACAGAAACCAACTCAAAGATTTCTGATTTTTTTCTCATCTAGTTTATGCTGAAACAGAATAAAAAGTTCCTGGTGATTTTAGGTATTTTTCTGCTACGTGTTCTTTTATAGCTAGAGTTGGATCACTCAGGTGTGTACTTGCTGCAGGAAGGTTTTTTTGCAAGTATTTAAGAGTATAAAGAGCAAAGATTTTCAAACTTGTCATGGTCTATCATGCTATGAACTTAATTAAATTTCTGCTAAGCCTGAACCACACTTGACCCAAATTCAGTAAAGTATGTCAGCGAGTATATAAATACTACTACAGTTTATGATGGAAGCTGAGCAGCAGTAGCAAAAGATTTTATTTGAAAGACTGACTCAATGCCAGATGAGTCCTGTCATGCACTTCAAAAAATACAACAAATGATTGCTCTAATGTTGAGAAACACTTGGTTTGCATGTCACAGAAGCTATCATTTTTCTGCACACAGCCCTGAAGACAGCAGTGTTGGGGGTTTTTGCTGATGAAGGCTGGGTGATAGAGAGGGCTGACAACTCCCAATTCCATTCTGTACTGGTGCTCTGGCACATCTCAGCTCACTACAAGCAGCCCTACACTTCCTAAAGTTGGGGCTATTTCTCTGCTTCCAGTGCAATTAAAAGGGATGTCATATTATTCAGATGCTAAAATATTTATGCCTTTCAGTTTTAAAGAGAACAAATTAACCACAAAATATTCTTTAAAATAACAGTAGTTAATTGTTTCAGATAGAGATGTTAACGTGCTGTCAAGCTATTGATTCTTGTATGCATATGAAACAATTCATTGTAAAATGTGGAACTCATTCCCAGTTTTGAAGGACAGGTTTGGAAGCTAAGCAGTAAGATTTTTCTAAGTCACTGTAGGACACAAATATTAATCATAAACAAAATCTGTTTTAGTATCAATATTATACCTCATTTGAAAGAGGCAAGTTGTAAAATATTTTAATGTTTAATGTTTTTCATACCCAGAGAGAAGACATAATTAAATTAATTAAAGAGATATGTGGTAAGTACTCAGGAAATCTTTATGTTCAGATTCTATATTTCGTTCATTACATTTGCATTCTTCTCTTTTCAAAAGGATGCCAAATCAAGTCACTGTGATCTGTTTTTTGGTTTTTTTTTTTTTTGTTTGTTTGTTTTTTTTTTTTTTACTTTTCCTTTGCAGGTTGTGGTGTTAAGTGTAAGGAAATTCCTATGGAGCTTGTATTTGTGATTGACAGCTCTGAGAGTGTGGGACCAGAAAATTTTGAGATTATCAAAGACTTTGTAATTGCTGTAGTAGACAGAGTAACTGTGGGCAGAAATGCTACCAGGATTGGCCTCGTGCTGTACAGTTCGGAAGTTCGGCTGGAATTCGGTCTCAGCAAGTACCCGAGCCGACAGGATGTTAAGCGAGCAGCCAGGAGAATGCAGTACTTGGGAGAAGGCACTTACACGGGAACTGCCATCCAAAAAGCAACCCGGGAGGGCTTTTCCGGTGCTCGGGCAGGGGTGCGGAAAGTCGCTGTTGTGCTCACGGACGGACAAACAGACAGGAGAGAAGCTGTAAAACTAGAGCTTGCTGCTCGAGAGGCTCACGCAGCGAACATCGAGATGTACGCGATAGGAATCGTGAACACTTCAGATCCGACACAGGCTGAGTTCGTGCAGGAGCTGAACCCGATTGCTTCAGAGCCAGACGGAGAACACGTGTATCTCATCGATGGCTTTAGCACCCTCTCAGGTGCGCCCGTTCAGGTTTTATTTGTCTTGTATCCATGCTTCTCACTCGGGGCAGGGTGGGGGAGAAGCGCTATCTTTGTGAATATGTTTTGATGCTAATCGGGATTAGTTATAAGGTGCAAAGTAAGAGGAATCTGGAGACACAGATCCCCTTCTTTCACGGTGTCACATTATGGGGCAACACGCCAACGGGGGGATGTCACCCAGTCCAGGAAAAGAGCTGCTTAAACAAGCTTTCTAAAGTAAGTGCTCATGCACTGAAAATCTGCTGGACTGTAAATCAGAATGAAACCCATTGTCGTAAATTCTGCTTGCTCGCTTCCCCTGGGAAATAACCCATTTTCACTTGGTTACTCACATCAGCAAGATAAGCAGTTATTTTCCCATTACCAACTAGTACTTGTTACTAAGCTTAGATGAACACCCTTATGTAACTTCATTGTATTTTCTACCACCTAGAGGACTTACATGCTGGCAAACTTGTCACCAAAAAATCCAGAGTCCAGAGACTCTGGAACATTCTTCTTAGATGCATGTAAACAATCCAAATGAGTACTGGATTACATGTGTATTACTGACATATACAAGTAATCCAAATTTTAAAAACACATTGAATTTCTCAGTATCCTAAGTTTTCTACTTTTTTTTTTTTTTTAAACAGCTCTGGAGTCCAAATTAGTCAATCAATTTTGTGAAGATGAACATGGCACCTTAATATATAACCATAACGAAAAGAGTGCAAGTATAAGTGGACAATCCTTCCATTCAGAATCTCCGAGTTCTTTACATTACACACTTCAGAACAACAATGTTCACAGACAGTCACTTTCAGTCCAGACATTTGGAGTATCTACAGTAGAAAGTCCTCTGAGTCCTGGCCATCTTCCTCAGCCATCAGCTCCGGTATGACAATTCAGCTTTAATACACAGAACTTTAAGAAATATATCTTTCTGTGCCACCTAATGCCATATGTACCATTTCCCTTAATTTTCTGCAGGAGAGGTACTTTACCTTGGCATGCACAGAGCTGGTTGTTCTGAGAAAGAGCTCTGAGGTTGCATGCAGGCAATTAACTAATAGCTATAACTTATTCCTGATACAGTTACAAGGATTCCTTTGTTTAATACAGTAGTATTTGTGCCACAGTGGGAATCATAACAATATTAAAAAGCAGTTAAACTGTTATAATTAAGTATAAGAGTAGTAATTGAACTCAATTGTAGATTCTAATTTTAAGTTTATGAATAAAGTTCTGTAAAGCTCAACTAAAAAAAAAAATATATATATATCCCACATTTAGATATGACAACTTTACTGGTAAACCAACCACGTGAAGTTAAAACTCTGGTTCTTAAGACTGAAGTCAGGGAAAATGGAAAGGAAAAACTTCAGAAAATCTCTAAGTCATGGAGGGCTTGTTCATTTTGAAACACTTCACAGTATCTGGAATGAAAAATCATCAAATGCTTATTTCAGACCAAAGTACCTCCTGTAGTATATGAAGCCCATGAAGAGGAACAAGATGAAGAAAAACAGCCAACCTTCCTAACAGTAGACACTAGAGGTATTTTTATTGTCATTCATTTCCTCATTTTTATTTTTGGTGATGAAAAATCTATGTCTCATTCGGTTTCTTTTCACCTGCAGCTATGGTACCATTATCGTCATCTAAACAACCACCATCTGATAAAGTGATGACATCATCTGATAAAGTGATGACATCATCTCTTTCAACTGCAGGCCCCACACCAAGACCCAGTGGGTTAAAGATCGTAACTGGTTTTTCATTTTGTTCCCTCTTCTCCTGGTACTAACTTTGAACAAGGCTTTAAATCAGAGTGCCTTTGTTCCATTCTCTGAAGATTTTGTGAATCTGTGATGTAGAAGAGAAGTCATTGCAGGATTTTATACAAATCTAATTGCAGTTCTTGTCTTCCCAAGTTCTGGATCCCACCACTGCCCTTAAGGCAAGAGCAAGGTTGTCAATAACCCGAGAAGGAGCTCATAAGGGGCATCTAAAAACACAATAATGCTCCTTGAGGGTGGGCCAGTCAGCAGCTCAGTCACCAGCCAAGCAGGGGCCGCCTGCAGAGGTGGGACACTTAATTAAAGACAAAGATAGTGGTTGCAGAATCGGACTGAAAGAATGTATTTCTCTTTCAGAGGAGCTATAGGGAAAAACAGTGTTTAGTCGTTTGAAGTATAATAATTAGCTGACTGTATAAAGGGTTGTTTCTTTTTTTTCATGTATAATGTCCAAAATGTATTTTGTTCATCATTTGGGGGATTTTCAGTTCCAGTAATAGTGTATTATGATGGGAGCAACAGAAGACAGCAATAGAACCATGTTCCCATGTTTCCTGGGAACAGTGGCATGACTTATTTGGTCTCTGGCACCAACTTTTTTTCAAAAAAGTGACAAGATTCCAGTTACAAAAGACAAAGTGTTAGTCACAACATTATATGTCACAAAAAACTGTTTTCTGTTTCATGGTATTTTTAAAATATGTGAGACTAGATTAGTATGTCACAGTCCTCTAATCCATATCTGTAGGAGTCACTAGACCAACAAGCTTTACATTCAAACTTATGGACATAATTACTACCATTTTATTAGGTTAGTAGCACAAATATCTTACAAAAGCAAGACAAAAGTTTTATATTCTTCTCAGTATTTTAATCTCTCTTCTCCCACACCACAAGGAAAACTAATGTACTGACATCATCTGCAGCAGATGCAAAACCAGCAGATGCACCTAGCTTACAGCTCTTTGGCTTACAACTTCAGGTTGCTCACAAGGCTGGTTGCACTTAATCAGATTTCAAAAAAATGTATTTCAAAATTATCATATTCATATTGTTCGCTCTTTTTGTAAGTGGAGCTATAATACTATTATTTCTGGAATTACTAGGATCATGCCAGTAAAGGAACAGTTTATTTGACTGCTAAGATGCACTTGTAACTTGCCTTCAATACTGACATCTTTAGAACTAAAAGCGAATCCTAAACTATCGTATAAGATTAGCAGAAAAAAATAAAACAAAATCAGAGCTTTAAAGGTAAAATCTATGGAATACAATTGACTTTTACAAACTGAGCTGTTTCTATTCCTCTTTTTTCTTTTTATTTTAGGAAGTGTTGTGGACCTGCGGTGCAGGCCAAGGCTGGATCAGGGGCCGTGCCGTGGGTATACAGTAAGATGGTATTATGATAAAAGAGCCAATGCCTGTGCTCAGTTCTGGTATGGTGGCTGTGGTGGAAATGCAAACCGCTTTGAGACCGAAGAGGAGTGCAGACAGACTTGTGTATTTCTTTCTGGAGGTGGGAATTAGTCTCCACATTGGAAATGAGCAGGTTGAAGCTATTGATTGTTTGGCTTTTTTATCAAGTGTCCAGCATGACACCTAAAATCAAAGCAATTCATTGATAGAATGCTAACACTATGAAGTCATGTGCCAATTAACTAAAAAAAGTCTACTTACACAAATATACTTTAATACTTTTAGCATTATATGACATAGTGATTACAACAAAATAGCAAATTTTCAGCAGTATCAAGAGTACAAAATTTCCTTTTTTACTCAGTTATAGTAAGACCAGTGTAGCACTTGCCATAGCAGTTGCCCTTCCATCACCTAGATCTTTAAATACTACCATTGTACAGTCACTAACTAGACCTTATTTTAAAATACATATGTGGCTTTGGAAACCAATCCTTGGTCATTAGGTAATTTCTTTTCCCTTTGTTACGGAAATCTGATATTTGGCATGGATTCTGCAATGAAAACTTCACTTCTTTTAAGTGAAAGTATTCTCACAAATAGTATTTCACTATTTAAAGCATAAAATACCAATTTCCAAATTACATGCAGAGTACTACTTAGTACAGATAAATAAAACAAATGCATCAACTTGTGGCCCATGTGCTCTCTGGCTCACAAGACAGGGAGATGGTTCCATTCCCCATCTTCCCTAAATGTATTCACAGATACATTTAGTCATTTTTTTTTTCTGTAGACTCTCTTCAGTTTTTATTAACTAGGCAGGATCCCTGACAATTACAGTTAAAACACATCCACAGATTTCTGTGAATGAAAATACCAATAACTGGCACCACTGCCTTGGGTTAGTTCGTGTCTAAAGCAGTCCTTGTTATGTGTTTCTCTTCTGAAAGCCTAATTTTTAAACTTATCTTAATATATTCATCTCTCAGTTAATTATTTAAACTTACATTCAAAACATTAAACACAGCACAGTTTATTGTCTGTCACTGTGATACTGCTTTTTACATTTATGTCTGCCTGTATACGTTGCATTTCCTATTATTTAATATACTTTAAATCTTGTTTCTAATAAAATATTTCTGGTTTTACTGCAAGGACAGACAATGGATAATGGTACCTTTACAGGACTAGAAACTTACCTCACAGCTAAATTACACTTACTGTGTCATGTGCTTCAGATAATGTAACTGAATTTCTGCCACAGCTCTTAAAAAGGCCAAACATCTCAGATTACCCGCTCCTGTACATGAAACTCGATGATAATTTTTGGTTGTGTGAAAAACGAGGTTCACTCTCCTGTTGGGACTTAAAAATTTAATAAAGGACAATAGGGGACAGAGACAATAAAGCAGAAGTACAGCGCTGGGTGCTTGGCACTCGGCACTCAGCCAAGAGCACACCTGCCATTTCGGAGATACCCTTTACATACCTTTCCTGTTGCACCAGCCTAATGCATATTCACAAACAATTATACATATTCAAACTTTCCCCAAATCTAGTTTACGTGTTCCAAGAACTATTTAGCATGGCTCCTCCTTGGGTCCACCTTTTTGGAGCACACGCAGTTGCTGGCTGTGGCTTTGGTCCGTTGTTCTCACCCTCTCCAGTCTGGGCTGTGGTCCATGGTCTCTGCAGATGGTTGTTGCTGATGGCTGGCGTGTCCCTAGCAGGGTCTCCGTCCTACCTTCATTGGATGTTATCCATCCCAGCAGACAGCTCAATTACCACAAGCATGACTATATCAGCTATTTCACTGCTATGTATAAGGTTAACAGAAATAAAGGCATCAGTTATTGTTACAAAACTATATTTTTCTAGTAAAGCTATTTTAACATTATACATACAGCATTCATTTTAATATTTGCGGAAAGCCAACAGTACAATATGTATTCATCACAGTTGGATTTGGGTGGTTTTTTTTCCTGAGCAAATGGTAACATCAAGCGTATCAATAATGAAACAGAGTTTGGCCTCCACCAGAACACCCTCCACCCTTTCTGCTTGCAGAACTTCAGCCCCTCTCCTGACATGGCCACAGAGGGGACGAGGCACCTCCCGCCTGCTCATTTCATCCAGTTTGTGTGAATTTCCAGATGGGTCCGACCCAGGGACAAGCTTTAGGGAAAGAACCACCAAAGGACAAGCTTCTTCTTATGATTTTTATTCGGAGTATCATTTCTTTAATTTGGAAGTGGTAGAGCACTGCAATTAAAATTTAGATACAGTTTTCAAGTCATTTCAAATTAAAAACTACACATTCCACCTCTTTTAAAAGACACCCAAACCCACCAAACAACCACCCGCGCCGCCGGTCTCCGGGGCTGGCGGCGGCATTACCGAGACCGCGGGGCTCTCTCGGGTTCGGTTCCA
>VZRO01005113.1:36532-72089 GCA_013397915.1 Daphoenositta chrysoptera | reverse complement strand
TCGGGGCGGCGCGGGGCGGCCCGGCCATGAGCGGGGCGCCGGACGCGCTGTGGGAGGACAGGGATGTGCGCTTCGACATCTCCCCGCAGTGAGTGCCCGCGTCCGGCCCCGGCCCTGCCCTCACGGCGCCGCTCGGGGGCCCGCCAGGCCGCTGCCCAACGCTGCCTCTGCGGGCGGAGCCGCCCGCCGTTGTCGGCGCGGCGCCTGCCGGGAGCGCCTTCACCTGGCGCTGGGGGGGTGGCTGCGCTCCGCTTACCGCGTCCAGTCTAGAAAAAGAAACCAAAATTAAAACTTTGGCGCTGGGAGACCGAGGGCAGGGTGTATACTTTTCCCAGCTCGTTTTTCTAGTACTGAGAAGTGTAGACAAGCTGTGTCTGCGGGGACGGTGGCACTCACGGGTACCCGCCGTGGAGTTTGCATCCTCCCCACGGGACGGGGCGGTGGCTGGGCAGTATTTCACCAAATTCTGTCTCAATAATACACTCTGTTTCTGTCATGCCATACGTGAAGAGTTTGGGCTGCTTTTGACCGTACGATTAAAACACAGCAAAAATTCATACTACATTTGTTGTTATGTAATTAAGTGGGTAGATCAGTTAAATTGAAGAAAAATAATAATATAAACAAATAAATAGAAGACCTCACAAAAAAACCAAACCAAAGAGCAAACCACACCCTTTCTGGAAAATTTAGCAGAGCATTGCATATGTCCTTATACATCTGATATTTCTTCTGCTGGCATCTCTTCTTTCCTGAGCCTAGCTCTACTCCTTGTGACCTGAAAGGATATCAAGAGGCAATAAATTCTATTCTCTAAAATTTACATGAATGCAGGTGGTTTTTTTTCTTTTTCCTCCAGTTTCCACACACTTTCTCCTTATTTTGGATTATAGTTTCCTTGGCCACACTTGCTACATAATTATTTATTTACTAATTTAATAATAAAGATATTAATATTTTTAATCTTTGAGATGTAGTGATATTTCAAGTATGCAATGTTGATTTGTATGTGTGTGTGCATATGTGGATTTTTCACTCCATGATGTACTGAGCAGAAAACAGAGGAAAGCAAAGAGATATAGAAATGGCCTTATTTTTGCAAAATAAAACATATTATTTTTCCTTTTTTTTAGACAAATGAAAATGAGACCTGGAGAGGTCCTTATAGACTGCTTAGAGTCTGTTGAAGATACCAAAGGAAACAATGGAGACAGAGGTAACTGCATCCTCAGGGAAATGATAAGTTTTCTGCTGTTTAACCTGTGTGGGTCCATGAAAGCCCAGCCGGGTTTCCATTGAACTCAGTATCAGTGCTCTGCTGCACAGAAGAGATCCTGCCTATTTCACAGATCTGCCTCGGAGTGCTTTCAGGTGGGACCTCTTAAAGTTGTAGGAAGGGGATTCTTGTCTCAGAATTTGTTTAGAATTGGAAGCCTTGTAAGAATAATCCATTTATAAACAGTGTGCTGCTGTTCTGCTGTAATCCTCTTTAATGCTCAGCCTTTCCCACCCTGTTTTTAACTGGATCAGTAAGGAACATGTAGTGGGCAGGAGCTGAAGCTGCCAGCATGCTGAGATGACCCTTCTGGGGGCCGGATGTGCTGCTCTGCAGGGTACAGAACGGAATAAATTTGCATATGACAAAGGGGTGAGGTTATTCGTGAAGACAGCTGTGATAGTTAACTCACTGCCTTCCCCTGCTCGTCCCGAGGAGATCAGTTCTGCACTGATTGTGCCTACATTTTTATTGTAAGCATCTGGATTGAAATCAATAACTGTTCTTGGTTTGATTTTGAGGATTGCTGGTATATATTAGAGGTTGTTTCATTTGTTCCTTGTTGGATTTACTCTCCCAGCATTTAAGAAAAAAATGTGTTTAGTGATTTTCCTGGTGGGATGTCCTGTGCTTTTTGTCTTTTTCCTGTCAAGGGGAAGGAATATTCTGTTGTTTCAAAACTAGAGGTAAATATATATAACAGAACAGAACATTTCATTTAATGGAATTTACTTAGATTTAAAGTATCTCCACTCTTTCTCTCCAGGCAGACTGCTTGTTACAAATTTGCGGATCATTTGGCGCTCACTGGCGTTGCCCAGAGTCAATCTCTGTAAGTGTTACCTTGTGTTTCCTTTGTGCTGGCATGCTATTCCTTCACAAAGTACTGATTTCACTGCAGGATGCTGAAGTATAGCTGTGTTGCTCTGTAAAGTCTGAAATAAACTGTTACTAAGGAATCTATTTATAATATAGGAACTGAGGTGATAATTCATAGCAAAATAGTAATATTCAATATTCGATGTTAATTTCTTGGAAAAGAAGTTGACGAGTTTTTCAGACGTAGTTTTCATTTAGCTGATGTGGGATTAATTTGTTTTTTTAGAAAGAAAAGTTTCAGCTTCATCATACATTGCTTTAATTGTACCTCTTGTTTTTATTCGTATTCTGCATTTTTCTATTTACTCCCCACAAGTATCTGCCTTTCCAATTTTAATGCTGGAAACTCTGAGTAAGTGTCTCATTTTAACTGTGTGAGTAGCTAGTGGTCTGCTCATATTTAATTTAATGTGCTGAAACAGGGGCAGGATTCAGTTACTTTGTACCCAAATTATTTCCAGTACTCAGTGTGGAATCCCCTTCTGTGGAAATATTTATTGGATTGGACTGTACACTGAGCAGCCAGAGTTGGTCCAGCTTTGAGAACAGCACTTAACCAAACAACCTCCCAAGATCCTTTCCAGCTTAAATTAGTCTTCAGTATTGTGATGAGAACCCAGAGCATTAATCACGAGGTGTAATTCTCACAAATAGCATCCAAAGCTGTGCTGCAAAATTCAGTGATCTGCTTTGTAATTTTGACTGTTATTTTTCTTGTTCTCAAAACAATGTTTTTTTTCTCCCCTGACTTTTAAGCTGTCGGTTACAACTGTGTTATAAATATAACTACAAGAACTGCCAACTCAGTAAGTTCCAAAAGATACTTTTCAAAATAATAAAAGAAGCTGTAATTAGTTGTTTATACTTATTGCACTATATCAACAATAATCTGAAAGTTTACTTGCAAGAACAGTAATAGAATAGTAATGAAACTTTAATCTTAAAAGTGGAGAGCTCTCAAATACATAGCTTGAATGGAATTACATGCAACTGTGAAGCTATTTGTTTGACTTGCCACAAAGAACTAGCAGCTAGATGCTGTAGATTTCCTGGGCAACCACATGGTAACAAAACCAAAAATACTGTTTCAGTCATGATATTGCAAATGTATAGCAGGTAGGCTTCATTAGTTTTACTGTTGGTGGAACTGCTGGTTTATCAGAAAGAAAAATCAGTTGAAGACAGCAGTAGATTAGTGGTAGAATCAGGATTACACCTCCATATACACTATTTAAAACAGTAACTAAGACAATATCTGGAGATTATTTATTATTTGTACGATCAAGCTACTATGCTGACAAAATGTAAAATTTCATTTTTCCTTACAGAAATTACGAGGGCAGACAGAAGCTCTGTATATATTGACTAAATGTAACAACACTCGGTTTGAGTTCATATTTACCAATGTTGTTCCTGGAAGTCCCAGACTTTTCACTTCAGTTATTGCTGTGTACAGGTAGTGTACTTAAAATAGTGTTTGATCAATGACTCAAATATGGGGGGTTACAACTGCTGCTGTAACTGTTACAACATATGAACTAATATGTATTTTTTATTTTTTGCAGAGCTTATGAAACTTCCAAAATGTATCGTGATCTGAAGCTGAGAAGTGCATTGATTCAAAACAAGCAACTGAGACTGTTACCACAAGAACAAATATATGATAAAGTCAATGGAGTTTGGAATTTATCGAGTGACCAGGTATAGTGAAGAATCAGAGTGCATTGACTACAAAAAAGTTTAAATGTTTCAGCTGCCGTGTAGCAATTGTACTGCTATAGTTTTGTAACCATACAGGAATTACCCTTAATGCTGTTCATCAGCTGATGCACGCAGAGAAACTGATCCCAAATATTTGCTACTCACTACAACAAAATCTCCTTTTGGCAACATGAAGTGTACGTGACCTGGCTAATATGCAAGGAACTAGATACACAGTTTCTGTTAAAAAGACGTATTTATGAGTCTAAAGCTCTGTAAGATTCTGAAAGAAAATCGTATTTCTGAAGTGCTCTGCTGAATGTTTGTATGTTTACATACAGCTTTGACTAAACAGTATTAAGATTATATTGTCTTTTGATTACTGGAAATTTGAAAATATTGGAAAGGAATCTGTGTCTTAAAACAAGAAAATATAAAGACTTTAAGATAAAAATAGAAAACATTTATTATTTTACAGGGCATTAGTTGCAAGCATTTCCCAGAGCAGTGAAACAAAACAGGAGCTGATATTTCTGTCTGCGCAATTTTAGTCCAGAATAGAAATATGATCCACCCTGCCAAGCTAAAAAGTTCTTTCCTCTCCATTCCCTTGGCACACATCTCCTCAATTACCTAAGTTTAACCCACATGCCATTATACTTACCCTTTATGCCAATTCCAGATCTGTACAGTTAATAACACTCGCAGATGCTTCATGTATTCCCATGAGGTTGCCTGGCTGTGACTTGATCCAGCCTTGCTGCAGTAGTAGGTACTCCCAGCTATTTTCATTACTCAGGCTCTGTAGCCTTTAAAGTTTGGATTCTGCTTCCTTCTTTTCAATAGAAACATTTTGACTGGGTTTGGTAGGGAAGAATCAGGCTTTTAGTGAATTAAACATGAAGTTGTACCTTGCTTATGTGTAAATGGATAGCAGTAATCATCACATTTGGGAAAAAAAAACTGTACTTAAAAGCAATTCTAACATGCCTCTTCTTTAACAGGGAAATTTGGGAACATTTTTTATCACTAATGTGAGAATAGTTTGGCATGCAAATATGAATGAGAGCTTTAATGTCAGCATACCTTATCTACAAATTGTAAGTATCTTACAACAACCATTTTCAAAATGAAACAGCATATGTTCAAGTCTTTAGTTAAAACTCCTAGCTCACCAACATTTTATTTCCTATCCCACATTCAGGGAGAAATTTAGTCTTACCAGCATCAACCACAGGGTATATTTTCTTTTCTGTCCAGATTAGTTGGGGGATTTCATGTGCAGGTACAGGTGTTGAAAATGTCTTGTATTTCAGACTTTTTTAGTATTTACTCTGATGCTTCATGCCACCTACATACACTGGGATTTATGATCTGTGAACCTGATGTTCAGAAATTTACTGTTAACCACTGTTACCACTTTGCATAAAACACTTTTCCCTTAGGTTCCAGGGGTTCAGATTTGTAATGGTAAATGGCAGGGAATGCTGGTAGCCAAGCTTCCAGAGCCAGTAATTGTAATTATTACAGTGTAAAAAAACAAACTGGAACAAAGAGATTTTTATCCAGTAATTACAAAATTTTTAACAGTGTTATACCTCTTCATCATTAGCGTTCAATAAAAATGAGAGACTCCAAGTTTGGCCTGGCACTTGTGATAGAGAGTTCTCAGCAGGTAAGAAGCTTTAATAGCCTTTTTTTATTGATTACGTTTTTATATACAATATTTCTCAAATTTTGAAATGTTATGGGTCTACTTTTAAGGTACATAGAGCATTCCTTCTGTGTGGCCTTTCGAAAACTTTAATAAAGTTCTCTTTGCAGTGCTCTAAGTGTATGTTAGGGTCAGTGTGGCCATTGGGAGTTACTGTTTCTCTAAGCAAAGCAACAACGGGCTGGCATGACTGGCTTATAACTGTCAAATACACTCTTCTGACAGATTATCTTTGGGATCTAATTAATCCTGGACTTAATTAAGACCACTTTTAAATCTTCATTATTTCTGTGTATCTGAAAGCTTCTTTAGTAACAACATCAAGACCTAACAGACGAAACATTTGCTGGGACTCAGTTGTTAATACCACTTCTGAATTTGTCCCACTCTTGTTTGCTTGTGGTTTTTTGTGAAAGGGGTTTGTTCCCCGTGTATATAATGGGCTAGCACTTAAAAGCTTATCAACCTCATAGAGAAGCATTGTCACTGTTTTTATTTCACCCATGATTCCAGTGGCAGAATGAAAAAAGATAATATCAAAGATAATGTTTTCTCAGCAAGCTGAAAATTGCTGTCATTAAACGGAAATCACTGTCAAGGAGAAAAAATTGTTTAAAAATAAGACTAATAAACAGATGTTGTCTTTTTTCTCTGTTATACAGAGTGGAGGATATGTACTTGGTTTTAAAATAGACCCTGTAGAGAAACTACAGGAGGCAGTGAAAGAGATTAATTCACTTCACAAAGTTTATTCAGCTAATCCTATATTTGGAGTGGATTATGAAATGGAAGAAAAGGTACTCCATTTATTTATTTAAAATTAGATACAATACTGTTAACAGTAATAAAAATATATTAAACATATTAGATAGGTGAATTTACTTACTAGAGTGTTATAATTTGCAGCCTCAACCCCTTGAAGACCTAACAGTGGAGCAGGTTCCAGATGATGTGGAAATAGAATCTGATGAACATACAGATGCTTTTGTGGTAAGTGGCTCCACAAAAAACAGAAAAATAGAATCACTCTTGTTTGGTTATTCAGATTTAAGTAACATACAGCTGTAATCCTCTATTAGAGATAAGCTGCAACTGTACTTTCTATATTTAAAACACATCTACATGCCTTTTATTAAACATCCTGATTATTACAGGAATTTATTCTGTGTATGAATTTTTCATTTAAGAACAAACTATTATTCAAAATGAATAGTAGTAGATATTTAAAAGAATAGTTGCATGTAGTTTCTCAATACATTAAAATCAGGAATAGCTTGAAAATCAGCAGTATAATATAATCAGATACATTATATTAAAACAAGTCTTCCTTCTCTTGGAGCAGACAAATAGATGGTGATATCTATATGCTCAACATTTATCTAAGATTCAAACTTGAAAGTTTTTTAGAAAGGCAGCAGTAATTTTTTATTACTATGTCTCCCAGTATTTCAGGAAAGCTTACTTTAAAATGCAATAAATTGCTTGATGACCCTCTTTCAACAAATTTCCAACCTTAGTGTGCACCCCAGTAACACCTGGCTCCATGACTCACTGCAAGGGTAGGTGGCACATGTTTTCCAGTGTTAGCCATGGTGCATTGACAATTGACAGGTTTTCTTACCAGTCTCTGAAATTTGGTAAATTAGCAGGGCTAGCACCAGTGTTACTTCCACTCCTTTAAAATTTGCAGTCTTTTAATAATACAGATAAGCTCTTGGTTTTTTCTTTCCCTCCCTCCTAGCTTTTTGCCTTTTTTCTTTTCATTTTTGCACGTTTTTATTCAATCTGCAGCGTATTTGAAGACATACCTTCTCCTTAAATGGAGATCTGTTTGCTCTGTTGGCGCCTTTGTTACCTGAATTAAATAACTGAGCATTTTATATTCTCAAACAAAAACTGGAAGCTGAGAATGGTCAGAAGGTGGTTGCTGTAGGGGACACATGTCCAGGAAGGAGTGGCTACACACCAATATTCCGCAACACTTGACACTGCAGGAAAGCTCTTTCTTTGCTGCCCCTCACCAGCCCACACTGGCAGCTGAAGCAAGATTGGGCTCTCTTTGGTAAATAAGATCTAGAATCTGCTGGTCCAGAGATTTCCAGAGCTGTGGATATTTTCTGATACCTGATATCCTGAAGAGTTTGAGCCTTAATTTCCACACACACAGAATGGGAAAGATGGTATCTCTTCCCATATCTCTTATTTGTTGAGTTCTGTTCCTCCATGTTTGTTTCTTAGATTGAATATGATGTTAACTGAATTTTTATATTACACATTTTAAGCAAGTTTTTGATGTTGAATAGTAAATGCTGCTGCACGTGAGGCAAAAAAATATCAGGATGCTGTCAGTTTGTCTTCATATTAACATTCTCTATGAAGTGTTTGTTGGTATAACAAATGTAATATGAAAATGTTACCATTTAAAAAATCTTTGTTTATTATGATGGAAAATTGCAAGATTGGTATTCAATGAAAAATACCATAATCCAGTGGTATCTAATCTATAATCCAAAACAGAAACTCCTGTTAGAACCCTCTTGTAAATTATTTTAACACAGAAGTAAAACTCATATAGACTGGATTGTTCTAGAAGACCTACCCAACACAGTTTTGCCCCCAAGGAGTTATTAGCAGATGTGGGTTTTAGAGTTCTTTTTTCAAGGTTCTTTTTTTGTTTTCCTCTGCAGGCTTACTTTGCTGATGAAAACAAGGTAAGGAGATATTTTTTCATACTATCAAATTCATGTTGTTAAAATGGGATAATGAAATTAAAAATTGTCTTCTGCTTTATTTTATTTTCTCTCATATTTCATGCATTCAAAAAAGCAACATGATCGGGAGCCTGTTTTTTCAGAAGAACTGGGACTTGCAATAGAGAAGCTGAAGGACGGATTCACCCTCCAGGGACTCTGGGAAGTAATGACCTGATTGGGATTGGCACACGTTTGTTTCCTAAGCAAGGAAAAACTCATGGTTCTTGCTGGATTTAGATCTGTAGCAGATAATTTAGAAATCTCGAAGTAGCAGGGAAAGAACATGCCAAAGCTAGAGAGCAGGCAAATATTATATAATAATCCCCAGGCTATGTCAGAAACGACAGATTCTTCAAGAACTTTTTATGCTTGAAGGCTTTGCATTTCTTGTGTTGCCTCTCTGGGCAGTGGGAGGAGAGGCTGGGGAAGTGCTGCCCGCTGAGCCCCCCATGTCACAGCTCTGAGAGCTGCCAGTGCCCTCTGCCTGTCACTGCAGCCCCTGGTCACAGCTCTGAGAGCTGCCAGTGCCCTCTGCCTGGCACTGCAGCCCCTGGTCACAGCTCTGAGAGCTGCCAGTGCCCTCTGCCTGGCACTGCAGCCCCTGGTCACAGCTCTGAGAGCTGCCAGTGCCCTCTGCCTGGCACTGCAGCCCCTGGTCACAGCTCTGAGAGCTGCCAGTGCCCTCTGCCTGGCACTGCAGCCCCTGGTCACAGCTCTGAGAGCTGCCAGTGCCCTCTGCCTGCCACACTGGGGCACCTGGCAGTCAGTCCCTCTGCACAGCAGCGTGGCAGTGCCATGTGGCACACTTGTCACCTCCGCTGTTCTCAGCACTGTCCTTTCTCTCCCTCCCCTGACAACACAAGAGTTGGCCGTGGTGTTTCAGAGACCATTTCACACAACTTCGTGGCTCCTGGGGTTATGTATTGCCCTTTGGCTGCCAGCACCAGGCACTGCTTGCCACTTTATATAGCACCAAGTCAGAAAAGGAAGCCTCCTCTTTTTCTGCACATTGAGACCACTGTTTGAGACAGTGTGAGGTACACAGTTTGATGCTCAATTTCAAGTATTCACATATTTATACAGAGTGATGTACTTTCCCATAAAGATTACGTTTGAATTAAATTTCCATAACTTGTTTAATGATTTGCAACACAGAAATACCATCATATACAGAGCATTTTGTACGTAGGCATATTGGCTGTGTTATTGATAGCTTTAAGAAAAAGCTAATCTGTTCCAAATAATAGTTTTCATGTCTCATAATTTTGCTAAATGTTCAGACATATCATTCCAAGTATTTAATTGTAATCCAGATATCCTCATACAGTTGTTGTTTGTTTGTTTTTGCTGGAGCACTTTTTAAAGCAATGATCTAGAAAAAAGTGCACATGCAAATGGCTTCTGTGTGTGAGTCATTAGACCTTTTATGATGTTATGTGTTATAGAGGAATGAGTCATTTATTGTTTAAAGGAAGACACAGCTGTTACGTTTTCTAGTGAGATAAAACCTCTGTGCTGTTTTCTATAAATGGAAAAAGTCAAATGAGCTCTCCTCTCAGCTGTTGTTTCAGCAGCTGACTGTTTGAGTAACTGTGGTGTGAATGTAATGCTGGTGTTGGTAGAAAATCCTTCAAGGTATATATTTTAATTAAATCCTACCTATATTGAAAAGCAGTCATTATTTCAATAAACTTCGGTAATACAACAATAATATTGTTGCAGATCTTGCCTTCAAGTAGTTGTATTTTGATCCTGTTTCTGTTACATTCAAAGAACATTTTACCATATGGGTGGAGACTTCAGTTTGAATTATTTTGGAAAGCAAAACTTTACCCGAAATAACATATATTTTATGTCTAAACAGCAGTGTTTGGTTTATAACCAAACAGATATTAAGAAGCAGCCCAAAATTTCAAGGTCTTAATATCTGAAGAAATTGTGTATGTGATATGGCTATGTATAAAAATAATCTTAGAACAAAGGCAATCAATGCAAAGTTCTGGAGTTTTTTAATATCTTTATGAGTGCACCAATGAACAGTATTAAGCAACTATGAAAAAGTGAACAGTAGTTACAAATGACAACTTGATTAATAATATTTCTATTTCAGAATATTTAGTAACATTTATCTGTGCAATCTTGCTCATAGCTATCTCACTGAGGGTCAGATTCTGCTGTCCTTACTCATGTCAAATAATTTATTACATTGCAGTAATCTCACTGATTCAATGTGGAGAATGATGGCAAAACCTGCCCATAGTGACTAAGAGCAACAGTTGCTTCTTTCAGTCTTTGACAGCTGCAAGAGCAACTCTGTTTTTCCAAACCGTCCATCCCAAATTCCAACCTGTAAGAGTATGTACCTATATTTAGCTAGTGAGATTAAGTTGCAGAGGCTTCAAGCAGGGCAAAAAGCACATTGGTCTGCCTTTTTTACAGACAAACCTTGGGGCAGACAACAGCTAAAGATTTCTACTCCCTCCCCTTTCCCAAGTGTTTGCGAAATGGATTCCCAAAGGGAACTCACTGAAGAGCTCAGGCTTTACCAATCCACCCTCCTTCAGGATGGCCTCAAGGAACTCCTTGAAGAGAAAAAGTTTGTAGATTGCTCTCTAAAAGCTGGTGACAGAAGCCTGCCTTGCCACAGGTTGATTCTGTCGGCATGTAGCCCTTATTTTCGTGAGTATTTCTTATCTGAGCAAAACGAAGAGAAAAAGAAGGAGGTAGTTCTAGATAATGTTGACCCCAACATCCTGGATATGATTGTCAAATACCTTTATTCAGCAAGTATTGATCTCAACGATTCTAACGTGCAAGATATTTTTGCTTTGGCCAGCCGCTTCCAGATCCCTTCTGTGTTCACTGTGTGTGTCTCCTACCTTCAGAAGAGGCTTGCTGTTGGTAACTGTCTGGCCATCCTTCGCTTAGGCGTTCTGCTTGATTGCCCTAGACTTGCATTTTCTGCCCGTGACTTTGTTTCAGATCATTTTGTGCAGATCTGCAAAGAAGAGGATTTCATGCAGCTTGCCCCACATGAACTTGTCTCAGTTATTTCACCTGACAGTTTAAACGTAGAGAAGGAAGAGCTGGTGTTCGAAGCAGTGATGAGGTGGGTCCGAACAGACAAGGAGAACAGAGTCAAGAGCCTGGGGGAGATTTTTGACTGCATACGTTTTCGTCTTATGCCAGAAAAATATTTCAAAGAACAGGTTGAGAAGGATGACATAATTAAAAGCAACTCAGACCTTCAGAAAAAAGTAAAGATTATTAAGGATGCTTTTGCTGGGAAACTGCCTGACTCTAGCAAAAGCACAGAGAAGTCAGCCAAAGGGGAGGTGAATGGCGATGTGGGAGATGAAGATTTATTGCCTGGCTACCTGAATGACCTTCCCAGGCATGGCATGTTCGTCAAAGACCTGATTCTGCTGGTCAATGACACTGCTGCAGTAGCCTATGATCCTCTTGAAAATGAATGCTACCTAGCAGCCCTCGCAGAGCAGATTCCCAGAAATCATTCCAGTATAGTCACCAAACAAAATCAGGTCTATATTGTTGGAGGACTGTATGTGGAAGAAGAGAACAAGGATCAGCCTTTCCAGTCATACTTCTTCCAGGTACAAGCTTTATAATTGTTGGTATAATAATAGGTGCTTATAAGGGTTACTGAAAAGTGTTCCAAGTCTCTGCAAGTGGGTTGTCTAGTCTCTTTGTATGGTGATGGAGAGAAGTATCTAGAGAGAGTTATTTTTGTCTCAGAGAGAGAAATGAAACTGAGGGAATTGCATCTTCTTTTTCAAGATTACCTCCTGGTGAGACCTCAGAAAATATTAAAAGTATTAATATATTCTATCTAGGCACTGGCTTTCTTTAAGGCCCAGATTTTTCACGGTACAGATGTCTAAGTCTAATAATATTTTTGTAAAATACTTTTTGTGTATTTCTGTTAACTTCGATGAAAGTTGGGAGTGCTTTAGCTGGTTTAGATCTAATGATATGTCTTTCTTTTTTTGCATCTGCAATACTTTTGTGACAGCAGCAATGTGTGTATTTTAAGTGCAATTTCTGTCGCTAGAATTGCAGAAGTCCTTTTTGTCATATCTACATTTGAAAGCCTAAGGGCCATACAAATATGAAATTTAGAGGCAGAAGGTTTTTTCTCGGCAAACTGTCTGTGTCAGTACACTAAATACCATGTTGCAGCTGAGTGTAATTTTATATCTTTAAATCTTAAATCTGTGGAATATAAGGCTGATCAATCCTAACTGTAGCTCCACAATATATTTCAGGAAAATTAGCAAAAATGCAGTTTGGTGTGCTTATACCATGAACTAAGTCTGTTGTGGTTTTAGCTACATGCTTTGGTGTATATTTAAACTATTTTGTGATGACTTGTGCAATATGCTGCTGGCCATGTGCTCTCTTTAGGCACACTGGCCTAAAAGAGTAAAAGTAAGTCCTGTTTCAATATGAAATAAAGCACAGTAATAAGCAGTGATAGAATTTTTAAGCCTTCAGATATTAAAAAATGCAAATACTGTTTATAGGAGTATGACTGAAATCACTGATTTCACATGCAATGAAAGACTTGGTTTCAGATATTTGTTATATCTCTGAGAGGGAAGTCTTGGTTTGTAGGGGAGGGATTAACATTTTCATTTTCTTATGCAGGTGTAAAACACTAATCACAGAAGTGAAAAACTTGTTACAGAACTGTTCTTCTAATAGAAATAACATGTTGATGTTGTAATGTGTATTTAGTCCAGAACTAAGTAAGTCTCAGGCTACTAGAAAGAGGCCTCTGAAAAACTAAACCTCAAGACTGATACTGAAAATGGATGAAGTTTTCAGAATCCTACTTTATATGTCAACATCCATTTCTTGAAATCATTTCGTTTGCTTGTTGTCTCTAAGCTTGCTTGCTGCTGCTGTTTCCTACAGTTAAAATACTTGCCTGCATTACCCATGTGGCTGTTCTTCCCTCTAAAATATTAACGTGGTGCCAAACCAGTATTCACTTGCTGATCTTCCTTTCCCCACCAGTGAAGCATTGTATTTGGTAGCTTGGAACCTGGGAGAAAACAAAGCTGCCACTGGCTCAGGAATGCAGGACATGTTGATGCCCTACCAGCAGCAGATCTGTCACGGTGAAGAGTGATGCACTGTGAGCTGTGATCTCTGAGGGGTACATCCTCTCATTACCCCACCCAGACCCAGCCACTGGGGAGAAAGGAACTACATTTCACTGTTCAAATAAAACTTTTCTGTCCAACAGGGGTGGTCTGTCAAATTTGGGAGATGCATTCAGCAAGGAAACCTTGACTGTGGAACGTAATTCTGGAAGAAGAATGTCACCAAGCTAAACCCTGAACTTTATTTTGACTGAACTTTCTTTTGCTTTCTATCAAGTGCCTTTACACCCACACAAACTTACCTTACCTTCCCTTCCTGACCAATGTCAAGCAAATCTATATGCAGTAGGTGTGAGAAAATAATTCTTTTTGAACATTAGAGATAATTCAGGTTCAAACATAAGTTCTCATATCAAATAAAAAATAAGCACCACGGTTCTAGGAAAATATTGGTTAATATTTTTCTTCTGTCCTCCTGCTGCTGCTTTTCCTTAGGTGTTTTCAGCATACTGGATGTGAATTGAGACAGCCCTGAGAGTACTGCAGTAGAAATTACATCAGTATTAGTGCTAAGAGAGCTGCAGTGATTACCTATTTTGCATAAGAGTGAAGTCTTTTATTCATTGTGTCTTCAGAGATCTCGTGAACTTTGAGGATATTTGTCATGGAACACACCTCTGTTGCTCTAGGGATTGCAAAGAAACATCTGTGCCATTGCCATGTGGTGGCCCCTGATCAGTAAGAACTTTGCAAGCAAGTCTGGCATCTCACTGTAGGGATGAGCAGAACCAGCTGAACATCCAGGTGTGGAGCTGCAGGAGTGGCCGCTCCCTCAGACAGGCACAAGAACCACTTGTTCTTTCCAACGTCATAGGGAACCAACAGTAAGGGACCTTTATCTAAAGAAGAAGAGCTTAATAAAGAGGTGAGGAGCCAGCGAGGGTGAGCAGACACAAAGAGCTGTACGGCATGGACTCTGCTAGATCTCAGCTCTAGGAACCACGGATGGGGAGCAAACAGCATTCAGTAGCTGCACTGAGGGAAGGGCAGGTTGTTCAGGCAAGCAGATGTGCTGGTGAGAGGCTCTGAGTGCCAACAGATGAATTCTGTGGAACAATGTTCACTGTGTGGATTTTCACTCTTTGCCTGCCCTAACCCTTTCTGTTCTGATGCTCTTCCAGCTGGACAGCATTGCTGGTGAGTGGGTTGCCCTGCCTCCGCTGCCCTCAGCCAGGTGTCTCTTTGGGCTGGGAGAGTCAGACAACAGGATCTATGTCATAGCAGGCAAGGACCTGCGCACGGAGGAGTCACTCGATTCAGTCCTGTGCTACGACCCCGGGTATGTAAATCAAATTTCATTGTGCCCACTGAGGACGTGTAGATGGCCCATTGTTAGTTGAAAAAACCTAACGGTGATCTTCTTCTTCCAGGGCAATGAAATGGGGTGAGATCAAAAAACTACCCATCAAAGTATATGGCCATGCAACTATCTCAAACAATGGATTGATATATTGTCTTGGTGGAAAAACTGATGATAAGTGAGTTTCTAAGTCTTTTCATGCCAATTAGTAACGTCATCTTTTTGGTCCTTAATAGATAATATGTCCTCACACTCAGAAATGAGGGTTTCCCTTTTCTACATCTCTGGATTAAGGTTGGTAGCAGTCTAGCAGAGGGGAACACATTATGGTATGTAGGATATATTTTTTTGTGATAAGGTAAATGACATATAAATTGTAATCCACCTTGTTATTTTAATAACCATACATATTTTCAAGGCAAATTTTACTTACACTGCAGACAAATTAGTAATACATAGCTATGAGGACCTTCACTGAAAGTATTCTTTCCTTTCAGGTAGAAATACCTAGGTGCCCTGGAATTACTGTCTCAGTTTTCCCAATTTTCTGACCTGTGATACCTGTTATACCTTAATGGATATAACATTAGGAAAATAAAAGTTTTCACTCACACTGAACATGTGGTGGTAATTTTTAAGTGTTTGTATAGGGGATATTTAAGGTAAAAGTTTGTCATATCAGCCAAAACACCATCATAATCTTTCCTTTACATAACCTTTGCTATATATTCCTCCACAAATCCATCTGAATACAATATGCTGGGAAAGGATATTGTCTTTGCCCTCAAAGGTACAGTGAAATTGCTGCCCCGTGTAATGTAAACTGCTTTTAACATTTGATTTAGTCCTATGGATGTGATTAGTGCTTTGTAGACATTGCAAGGATTCTCAGATTAGATACAAGAAAGGATCTCCAGGAGAGGAAAGAGGGGCTATAGAAAAACCCATACAATCTACCTCAACTAGATGTACCTGGAACAAGTCAAAAGTTCATTAGAAATGATTGCTGGCTTTTTTTTTCTTCCCCATTTCCCCAGGAAATGCACTAATAGACTATTTGTGTACAATCCCAAGAAAGGAGACTGGAGAGACCTGGCTCCAATGAAAGTGCCTCGCTCGATGTTTGGGACAGCCATCCACAAGGGCAAGATTGTCATTGCAGGTGGTGTCACTGAGGAAGGCCTTACTGCATCTGTTGAAGCTTTTGATCTGACCACCAACAAGTGAGTGCAATATTCAAGCTATTTTAAGCAAGTGTTCTATCATCCAGGCTTTGAGGAGCTCTGGGGTAGGAGTCACAGAGCTGTTCAGGCACCTACACTCCCACTGAGACATTTGCAGCAACAGCAGCAGTTCACAGAGCCTGGCTCCAGACATTCTTCCTGCACACACTCGCATTATTATGCCAATGCCACTTGAAATAAATATGCATTTTGGAAACTATAAGGAAAAATTAGGATAACTGGGGAACAGTATGTCTGTCTGAAGCATATTACTGAAGAATCAGGGAATCTGTAAGAAGTAGTTCCTGGGAAGAGGTGTCATAACAGTGTAATAGTTTCACTTAAGAGTTGCAGAAGTCCCTGAGGGGATAGAGACACTAGAACTTACTGCTGATACATCTCAGAATTTTTTTCTTTTACTAAACCATGGGCTTGGTACCTGAATTTGTTTCCCAGAGAAGTATTTTAGTGCATTTAGTTTACAATATTTCTCATGTGTTCAACTTGACTTTTTCTTCTCATCCTTAGATGGGAGGTTATGCCTGAATTTCCCCAAGAGAGAAGTTCCATCAGTTTAGTCACTTTAAGTGGAGCTTTGTATGCTATTGGAGGCTTTGCCATGATTCAACTTGAATCTAAAGAATTTGCACCTAGTGAAGTCACCGACATATGGAAGTAAGTTTAATTTTAGTCACTCTTTACCGGTCAAAAGCCTTATCTAAAACAGAGGTTTGTAGACACTGGAGGCTAACACTATTTTTCTGTTGAACTCTGAAAATGATCCATAGCACAAGTTGTAAAGCACTTGTTGACAGATAAAAAAGTTTGTCAGAAAGCAACAAATAAATGAGACTTGGATCTAATGATTACTTCCACCTACCAATTATTTGACCAGTCCAAGTCACGATCTTCAGCTTCTTTACAAGATTAAATTGCCACCTCTTGGCAGGTTTAGCTTTGCCAATAAAAACATTCTCTTGTGACACTGTGATGCAGAAAAGCATGTATACACAGAGGCCTGTACATACTGATGTGTCAAGAGTCAAATGAGATTTTTTTGAGCTAGTCACAGCAGCAGTGATGAGACACCTTATCTCTGCTGCGACTCCTGGTTGCTAATGTAAATTCAAAAGTTTTAGTTGGCAGTAGGAAGGAAAACCCCCAACTTTATATGCAAGAATCTGAAAAAATTCAGAAGGGGTGGTTAAGGAGGAAGTTTTTAGATGATAATTAAAGCATGACACAGGCCAACAACAAGCTTTAGGGACCAGGAAAAGAATAACTTGCATGCAAGAACATCTTTCTTTTCTGGAGTAGAGGATAAAAGCAGCCTTTAGTGGCACCCTTCAGCATGTGGTTGATACAAGCCTTTGCAACAGTGGATTATCCTCCTTTTCATGGATGCCTGCTGAAGCATCTAACTCGAATTTAAAGAAACTATTTTCTAACATTTTTTTAATGCAGGTATGATGATGAGAAGAAGGAATGGATTGGCATCCTGAAAGAGATCCGATATGCTACTGGGGCCTCCTGCCTGGCCACACGCCTAAACCTCTTCAAGTTATCAAAACTGTAAACAAAATGCTGGAAGATAGGACATGGTGAGGGAGTTTTGATAGGCTCTTCTGGTTTTGTTGCATGAAAACGTCCCCAAATTGTACAGTTTTGTAGCAGCATCTAGTCATCCTGGGAACTGTTAAATAGTTCATTTGTCTGTCCACTTCTTAAGATACTTCCTAGCTAATCAGCAACCACTGAATTTTTGCCAGCATTTAAATTTCTGAAGAGTTATAAATAATGTTGATTAGATGATTTTGGCAAGAACTCAATTTTTCACTCTGTGAAATTACAAACAACACCAGTTAGACTCCCTTGCACTCAATACAATCCAGGTATTGGTGGCTTATCCTCCAAACAGTGTCCATTAATTAATTGTTAAGTTAAATACAACTAATAGGTAGCTAATTTTATTCTAACTGGCTGTTTGTATGGCTGGATTTCCCCTTTTAGTAATGTATCACTCTTCAGTGATATCTTGGAAATATTTTCATCACAGACCTCAAAAATGTAATTTAGCTTGGAATTGAAATGACTGTTGAAAACAAAAGTGGCTTAATACTATGTGGCCTAATAAATGCCAGTCTCAGCCAAAGCTATACTAGTAGACAGAGGGAGGGAAGAGAGAGAAGTTCACAAGGTTAGTAGCTCTACTGTTTCACCTACTATGTTTAGACTTCTGAAAACAAGGATTTTCCACTTTTTTATGCTTTTATATTTATTTCCAAAGCAAATATTTTATGGAAGTTTTTCTCAGAGATCTGAGGCTAATAACAAGCATTAATGAAAAAGTCCTGAAACAATTATCATCAGCAAATACCTGTGACAGAGAGGACTTTTTCATTTACTATATAGTTGATGCATTTTGTTGAAACTTTTAACAATTAAACTTTGTTTTTAAGACTATAAAAGTATCACTTGATGGTGTCTTTTTTAAGTGATTAGCTCATCTTCACTATCATATTGACAGGACACAGATCTCTTAGTACAGCCTTTGCCCAAAATAGAGCACTCAGTTTTCTTCAGAGCATGCTTACCTTTTTTTTGTATAGTATCTCTTCAAAGGATTTCTCCATTGCATAAAGAGGGTGTCATAAATCTAAAGGATTTCATAAATCTTAATCTAATTACAAACCCATGACCACCCTGGCTGGTGACTTCAGCCATGGCCACCTTTCTTGCACTCCAGGGCTGCTGCTTGAGGGCCATCTGTACAGCAGCAGAGTCTCTTTGACATGTAGCCCACCTTCTGAAATACTAACTTATATTTATGGTACATTTATGGTTGTCTTCTCCATTTTATACAAAATATAACGCACACAGAATCTGTGCTGTGCCTTCAATGACATTTCCTCAAAGCAGTCATTACAACTTGGAGCCCTTGTCCATTTGATAACCCTCAGTGTATAGACTACTTATCTACTACTTTTGTCAGTCATCCCACAAACGTGAGGGCTGCCTCAGGAGGAAAGTACCTTGAAGCTTAGATCAGTTCTGTTGGTTTTTCCTGACTTTCCATGCCTGTCCTGATTTGTATTCAGTTAATAAAAATTTTTTCTACTGCTACTGAAAAGTAAAAAAATGTGACAGCCATATGCATGATGGCCAATTCAGATATGCAGTGGCTTATCCCTGTCAGGTTTCAAGTGAAGCAGTAAAAGAATCTGTCCTGCTTCTACTAAATAAGCCAGAAAACATACCCTCATTGCACATGTGAGAAAACAGGCACAGCTCAGTCACCCTAAGGTGGTGGCAGCTGTAGGCACAACATGGATGATCTGAAAATGGGATGATTTGCCAAGCATGACCACCCTATAGTTACTGCTCCACCATGAACATTCTCCTGGCAATTCCACTTCTTCCTTCTACATCTCAGTGTCTTCTGCCTCCTGCACAAACCCTGGCAGGGTTTTTAAGTATGTGAAGGTGTTCCAGAAGGCTCAGCCATTCTTCTGCACGCACCACATCACAGGGGAGGGGAAGCAGCTGGAGGTTCCTCACCACACAACACTTCCCCAGCACAGTCCCCCACAGTACCTCTGTTCTGGGAATGGAAACTGAATGGCTCTAAAAGCAGCCCTATTCTAAGCAAATCTGCATTTCAGTTTCTTGGTTTCAGAGTACAAGGTACTGTTTGATTCCTAACTGTTCATTCTGTCATATGCTGGAGGACAGACATAGTTTCCAGTAGATGGCTGACTCAAGTCTTCTAGTCAACAGTATTTCCAACTTTTTGTGTGGAGAGTTTTATGTCTGCCTAAGCCTCTCTGCTATTTATTTAGGAGATAATAATGTAATTTTATGGCAAAACTGCCAGATTCATTATGTGCTCATAATAGCTTCCAGATAATGGGCAATTTTAAGCATCCCTATCACATCTCCATGTCCCACTGTGACCTGCCTTTTGCAATCCCTAACAAATTGAGGATTAAATCTCTTTACATCTGGTGACTTTGGCAAGCCTTGGTCCAGCTGATACAGATAAAGAGATTTTTGAAACTTAAGTATTCCAGGATTACGAGACGTTTGATGGCATGTAAACTATTTTATAAAAGTACTTTAGACTGCATGTCTGACATCACTGTATTCCATACAGCTGCTGTCTCAGGTATTCCAGCTGTTCACCTTTTGTTGACAGAACCATAGAATTCCATTCGAAGTGAGGAATCTGTAGAGCAGAATGGTACAAACTGACTTTTAACATTGGTATAAGCCATATACCATCTAAGAGAAAAGACAAAGCTCTCCCATATCTGTTTTTCTTCACTTGAAGATATTTACCACCTGTGTCCTTCCAAAAGCCTGCTTACTCTAATACTGAAAAGATCCATTTCTTATTGTAAGATTCTCCTCTATGTAAGTACAGTCAGTTTGCTTCCAAAAAGCAGCATAGTTGCAGAGATATAACACAGATGCCCACACAACACAGGCTGTGACAACTCCATTACACCCTCCCATCTTTTAAAACCCACATTGACAGAAAAATCCCAGGTCACTGTAGTTTGTAATGTTCCTCTATCAGACTGGAACGGTGCATCAGTAGTTTAACATCAGAAAGGATGATTATTCTGTTTAAAAAACCCCGACCAACAAAATTCAAGCTTAAAGAAGGATTCTAGCTAACATAAGGGTAGGTGAGTAAATAAACAGGAGCCTCTGCATTCACGAGTCTCCATTTCCCAAATGTTTCAGTGCTGGTGGTGAATTATCTCTGGCCTCTAGTGTTCCCTGTCACAGCACAAGTTCCCTGTTCACTGCAGCAGACAAGCAGCATCCATTTCCCATCTGGCAGCTGCCAAAACTGTCTTACCACTCAAGGAGGGTATGTTCAATCTTTTTCTACCACAGAAATCTTAATGAATTGAACTAAAACTCTGATTTCACTTTCTCTCCTTTATGCAGGCTACATTGAGATTGCTAGTTTGCCTGCAGTAAGGTCAGACTGGGACCTTTGGACTTCAGTTTTGCTTCACCCTGTCTCAGAGAAGGCGTGAGTTCTATGAAGTCCTTCCACCATTTTGAGAACAGCTTGGAATTTTCCCCCTAAATACAAAAATTGCTCTCTCCCAGCAGGTGCTTTTAACAATAAAAGTATCTCTCAATCTCTTGCAAGGAAAAGAGATCGTTTTGCACTGGTGGTGCAATGCAGAAAGGACCCAAAGTGTGATGGACTGCTCACCTGAACCACCCGGTACCCCAGCATTTCCAGGTGTCGCTTTCTCACTGCAGCTTCTCCTTTCAGGTGTCGTGAATAGTCTTTGCTAAAAGCTTTTGAATCAAGAAATTCCAGAGCAATTCTGCAAACAGTAAAAATGTGCATTTACTTTCAGGTCCTACCTGAATAGCAAGAAATTATATTTCTAGTTCAGTATTGGTAGTTGCAGCAAGACTAGATAACCTGACAATTCTCAGAAAACTAAAATTAAACAATTCCCTGAAATTAGACAAAAACATTTTCCTCCTCTTTATCTAGAGATACTTGAATTCAGAAAAAGCATTTTCTCCCTGCATCTGTTTTTGTTCAAACGGTAAAAACAGCTGATCAGCATTTTCAAGGCTGACATTTGACGAGGTGGGAGGAAAACAGTATTTCAATCTCATGAAACACATTTCAAGAACCTGTACTGGCTTTGGGATGGAGGTACTTTTCTTCATGCCAGTTCTGTCCCCCATCACACTGCCTGGGAATAAGCCATGCCATGCAAATGGGTGGAAGCAGTTGCAGGTAACCCACCCCACCCCAGAAGGCTAAACCTCATTAGACTTTGGAAAAAGGAACAGAACACTGGAGCATGAGCATCAAAACCCGGGTCTAAACTGGATGTAAACCTGGAAGAGCTAATGTGCAAGAATTCAGTGTACTAACCTTTGAGCTCCTGGTGGCAGAGCCTTTGTCTCCTCATCCTTGATGTTATGTCTCAAGTGTATTCCCCCCACACCATCCAAAGGTATATTCTGAACCATATAGGAAAGAGGCTTTTTATTTACATCCAGGACACACTCAAAATCTGCCAGAAAACACAAGAAGCCTGTTTACTGACAAAATAAAAGTGAAAGAATTTGATCTGTACAATGTTTACTTCTAGCAAAACTAAGTGGTAGCCATAATTAGAGAAACCCAATATTATTTATATTATGAAGAAATTTTTAGAAACTGTATTTTGTACAACAATTTCTTCTTTGCAATATCTTGTGTTATCTTGTGGCCATACGGCCAGGAGCTTCCTCATCTTGGTGATAACAGTGATATGAGAAAACTCCATAACAATTTTTAGTGTATTAACTTCTCACCTATTTCATAGTAGTATGGTGTGAGAACAGATATTCTTGAGTAATGGCTCCCTCCTAAGATCTCTGTCAGCATTCTGTGGATATGCTGTCGCTGTGGATTTATTCGGCTCATGCCTACAAACACAAAGAATTCATACATCAAAACTTCCACAGCCAAAATTTTGAAAATACTGCTTTGAGACATTGCATTTTTGACAGCCTGGTTACTGAATTAAATCCTTCCCACAGATCCCGAGTGTTATTCCATCATAATTTAGAGACAAAGTGATCATATTTAAGATAGAAAGTGGCAGGTACATGCTATTAAGTAAATTTCAAATCCAGACTTTAGATCCCAGGATTTTTATATTCACATACTACAAAAACCTCAGTTTTAGGTTTCACCTGTTGGATTTTGTTTGCTTTTAATCAAAAATTAAATCAAAATCTAAACCTTAATTAAAGGTTTAGACACGTATTTACTCACTTTGTGTTTATGACAGGCACACCACACTATCTGCCACTTCTCTGTCCACTGCAGGTTAACACCTTGCTCCATTAAACACCTTCAGTCTAAGAGAAAGTAGCTGAGTTCTATGGATAGCACAGCAGATCTCCCCACGAGAATTAGAGGAGGAAATACTGTGTTTGCATTAGATGGATTTTCTGAATTGATCACTATTCTGAAAGATCTCAGCTGCTACACTTGATCACCAGTCTAGTTTTCTATCTCTCATCCCAGATGGATCTTGATGCTTGTGAGGAAGAAGGGAGGATCAAGTTCAAAAGCAGGCAGTAAAAATGTTTACCTTGAAAAATTTAGGTCAAATGTTCAGTCTTGTAAGTGAAGCAGGGAGCAAAATGTCCCATCTCCTCCAGTGCAGAATGATCCTCTTCCTGCCTTTCTATCCTTCATGCCATATACAGTGTTTCTGTGTATTTTATTTTTCATTCTTATGAAGAAATATACCATCTCTATTATGTTAATTCTCACAAGGAAAACTAGTTTGCTCCCAGCTGCACTACTAAATGGTTGCACTTTTCAAGAATACATGCTCAGCAGAGAGGGGTGTGCCTTCTGTTGTGTGCTAGTGTCAGCATGAGGGTTTTAGAAGAAGCATCTAGTATATTGTTAGAAAAATAGACTATTATTAGTAACAAGGGCAGTTTTCCCTCTCCTAAATTACTTACTGTTATGAAAGACACGTTGGCAGTATGGCTCATGAAACCAAGGGATGTGGAATTCTGGGCACTCCAGACAGACTGCTCTGTTCAATTTCATGAGGCTTGAGTGGACCCTCTGCTTCACCATATCAGGCAGGACTGATTAAAAAAAAACCATAAAAATGTGTGAACTGAAATGTGAAAAAATCCAACAAATTGAACTAAATGGTAACCTCTGAATTTTTTACCAGAAATGGAAATATCTCTATACTATGGCATTTATAAAATTCATGCTGCAGAATTTTAGAAAGGTTCTTAAAATCCCTGAGAAAATAAATGAAAAAAAGTCCAGTTCTGCTCAATATTAAGAACAACAGCAAGACAGAAGATAGAAACTGCTTCTATCATGTAAATTTAATGAAGTAGTTGAGGGCAAAATGGCAAGAGTACATTGATAACAAACAACATACAGGTAGAGACGAATGAAACGGTCAGTCAGTCTCTTTTTTAGAGAGAAGAGACAGGTAGGAGACATTTCTTGCAGACAAGAATCCCACATTATTCCTTCAGCTTTGTGACTACTTCTAGTAATTAACACCACAGTCAAGTAATTTTATTTCTAATAAAATTGAAGAATTACTGAGTGAAATAAGTTGACTATAAAATTTGTTTTATATTACTTTCTCTCATCTGCAATACAGGTCTGTACTTTTAAAACAAAGAACAGATTTTTGTTCATTCCTTCCCTTTTAGGACTCAAATTATGACTAAATTATATAGAGGGTGTCTTTCCTGAAAACAGAATCATTTAAAGAGTAACTCTGCATCTCAAGTCATATGTAAGTCCACAATTGCATTTTGTGCCAAATGCTACACAATCAACTTCATCAGAGAATGAGATAGCTACCTGTAAGTTGAGCATCCAGTTTGCTTAGGAAAGAAACATCAAATATTGTTGTTATCAGAACTGGAGGAAAATACCCAGCCACTGCCAAAGCATGAGCAAGCAGCACCACGTGGGAAGTTTCAAGACGACCTTGAAACATTGATGAGAGCCCCATATGAACACATCACAAAGTTAAAGGATTTGCAGTGCCCTTTCCCTGGCCTCCCAAATCATCTGATTTTCTCTCTTAATGTACTGCACAAATCTCTACACACTTCCTCTATAATTTTAACTATTTCTTTGTGATGAATCACCAAGTGTATCCTGCTCCCAAATGATGACTCCCTGGGGAACACCACGACAATTCTATCCAATAACAGCTCAGTGAATTAATCAGAATTTTCACTTACATTTTACTGTGCCAAAAATCCTTTGCTAGTCCCTTATCAAGTCACTTTTAACAGGTGAAACAAAACCCAAAATTGAATATTTGTCATGGTTTAACCCCAGTAGGCACAGTATTAGCAGTCACATACTTAATTTTTCTTTGCTTAACAAAAGTACCATTCTATTCCCATTTTCATTCAGTAAAAATCTTTGTCTATTGCACTTACTCAAGTTAGAAGTAAGATGTTGGATACAAGTCTTAAAGAATTCTTCATTGTCAGGAGGGTCATAATTCAAAGCAGAGAAAAGGAAGAGAATAAAATAGATTTCAGAGAGGGGAATCTGAAAGAAAAGACATCCTAAATCAAGTCACTGCAAAATATCCTAATATTGCTTTCTAATAAAGAAAAATTTTATAATCAATTCAGAATTTGGAGATTTAAGACTAGATGAACTATTTTCGAATTTTTTCTTTGGTCAACTTTTCCTGGAGAAAATAATAATTTTTAAAAAATGCAGTAATAGGTGAAATTGCAGCCACAATTAAAACTTAGAATTTATTTTATGTAGGTGATCCAAGCGTTTCTATACACTTAAAGAACCTTTTAAGAAGGTTTTGCATTAAATGTTCTTAAAGAAACTAGACTGCAACAGAATAAAATTGAAGATTTATATGAACACCAGATTGAGAATGAGAAAAAAGATAGTAAGAAAAAAAGGGAAATCCCCACAATAATGAGTAATGTTAAAATACTCATCATATGGATATTGATGTGACTATTTATAAAGAAGTTTAAAAAAAATTAAGATGGTTCAATGTAAAGTTGAATGTAAAGGATTATGGCTGACCTAATAGTGAGTGAACAATAAAAAAAGAAACTAAAATTAATGAGAAGTGCAAATTTATATACATAGAAGTAAAACAGCTTTAAGTGAGCACAAAAAAAGATGATCTCCAAATCAGGTACACTGCAGAAAACTCTTAAAAACGTGTGGATTGTGCTCTGAAACACATCAACTACTAACCTGTCCTTTCTTACAGAATAACTCACAGCAGATAGAAAGAAAAACTCTGATACCTTGTCTATATTTGCAACAGTCACAGAAGCGATTCTGTCAAATAATGCAGGACAACGGTGGTCTGATTTCAGTAGAAGAAAAGACAAGGGTACTACATTTGCCCAGGTTATTTGATCTATCAAGTGCTGACACGTGGCCAGAGTCTCCTCATTCAGGACTTCTTCAAACCACTCTCCATTCACATGTGTGAGTTCTTCCAACAGACCGTTTAAGTTGTTGGCTTTCTGAAGCCTCTGAAATCCACAGTCATTGAGTTTTTGCAGAAGCTTGGCACACAGCTCAGAACTGTTTTGCCAGTGCAACTGGCCGTGATGATTCCATTTGACAAGAGCTGCAGCAATGCAATTCAGATGATGGAGCCCACACTGAGGCAGAACTGCTGCTGCTTTGTTTATAATCATTTCCTCCACTGGAAAAGAAGGAAGCATGGCCAGAACACGAATTATGGCTGCAGTATCAGCAGGTGTCACACTAGATTTTAAATAACTGGAAGAGAGATAGAAATAGATAGTCCATTAGTAGTGACAAAGTACAATTGTTTAAACAAAACAAAAAATTTACATGCTTGAAAATTCTAATTTAGAAGTCAAAACATCGAACATAAAATAATATAATAATATAAAATAAGCAGAATATTAATGACTTGGCAGTAATCTACACATCTTTTTTTTTCAGTGAGATTAACTTCTTCCTTCTAATTTATTCAAAACCAAAGAAAGGGAAGAAGACAGTGAGCAGCTCAGTCAGCTGGTGAGACTCCAGCTGTTACTGATAAACACACAAGTCCTTAGTAAGGCCAGAAGGTCCACATTTGTCAAGGGCATATGTGGGTTTATGGACCTGGGTAATTTCTGTGATTTCTGTCCTAGGGAGCACCAGGTTTTGAGGTGCCTGAGGAACATGAAGACATCATCCACAAAAAAAATGTACAGCTGGGGCACTACATTCCTAGAGAGGCTGAGCAAGGGAAGCAAGATCTCTTCTCTGGCAACTTTCTGTTGCAACTGAACAAGCCTAAGAACTAACTGGACAGATTTTCAATCAAAACAGTACTCCTGTGTCACACTTTCACTTGTCCCAACCAAGGCATTCTTACTGTCTCTTTTTTCATTACTTCTTCTGTCCAACATCAAATACAATATTAATACCTACCCATCCTATCAAATACCAATCAAAATTTATTGTCATTTCAACTTCATTATAGTACAGTGGTCTAAGGAAAAAGGGGCAAAAAATATTTTTAAAAGATATAATATCTATTAGCAGATACCGTTGGGTCTACAGTCAAGACAACATCCACTTTCTATCCTCTAATTAATAGAATCAAATACTTGTAACAATTTGTTACTTCTTCATATTTATGGAAACAAACACTAACATCTTAGCTTGCTATTTAATATCTAAAGTAGAGAACTCTTTAAAACTTAAATAGCTACATTTCCAAGAATACACACTTACCCTAATAGTAACATTTTTAGTTTGGCAAACAGCTCCAGATCCTGGCACTGCAACACCACCAAGTAGTGCGTTAACTTCACCACCTGTAACACATGATAGCGATCCAAGTGTTTGTGCACCGCAGAAGCCATTCTGAATGCAAAGAGGAGAAGATTACATGGTATAAAGCGAATACAAAGGATATTGCAAACCCCAACATCCCACATGGAAAAGGGGGTCCTGTGGTGCACAGTACCTGTCTGGAGGGTTTCACACACATGCACTCCACACCCATTTTGACACTATTCCACTTAAGACAGAGTAGCCTCTCTCCACTTACTGACTGAATTGCAAAATTAAAGCCCTCATCACAACAAATCAGCTAATTCACACTACTAACTTCTGTTGCAGATTTCTCCATCAGTTAAGTTTAGAGTGGACCAAGAACACAATACACTAGAACAGCATCACCAGCTTCAGCACCACCACACTCACTTATGTAAGAGTGGTTGCTCCAGCTATGTTGGTCTAAAGCTGCAAAGAGGGGGATAGATTTGTAGGGAAAGGTAATACCTTAACACCTTCCTGAGGTCTTAAGACAGTGAGACTCAAGAAGAAAAGACATTAATTCAACTGGTCTTTCTTTTAGTATCCCTTTGCTCCACAGGACACAAATATGTCCTTTTTCTTTCAAGGATCTATTTGATTCATACAACTACTTTTGATCAAATAATTGCTCACAACCTGCACTTAACTCTGCTGCATCTCTGATGCTGCATCTTCTGTGCCCAAAACACCAACTTCTTTTCCATTCACTGTATGACAGACACCTCCTCTCCCTATAAACAGTATTCAGTTCAAAACTGCAGAAAATGTGGCCCAGGTTCTTAAAAACACAAGCTTTAATAGTCCTAAATAGGACACAATGACTTTTGAACAAACAATCCACCAAAGTAACAGGATCTCCAAGACAGGAGATGTTCTCTGCAACTTACTACATTTCACTTGCAGTCTCATGAATTTACAGTAATTGTTAAAGGCTAAATTTACTGCAATAGGATCACATATTTGCAAGTCAGACAGATACTCTATGACAGTAACTTGGTAAGGGTGAAACGCCTTTTTTGAAATTCCTAAATTGCCTCAATTACTTCTGTGTCAAGCTACAATATTCTAAAATCTGTAACAGCCAATTATTTATAGTGCATAAGCATTTGTGTACAAGAGATACACCTGCCACCCCTAACTTCCTGGATATGTCATAGTTTTCCACACTGAATGCAAGTTTACCTAGAGAATACAACTTCTTAGTAGTATCAAAAAAATTACTTTTTGAGTAGATGAGAATTCCTGCATTTCATTTTCTGCATTGTCTTCAGTATCATCAATACTTGGTGACTGCTAAATTCCTCTGCCATGTGTGCTGCAGTTTCTAACAACCTAAAGAGGAAAAGACATATTTTCCAATGAAAAACAGTCGAAAATCTCTGGCAAAGATTGCAGCCATTTTCTTCTATGAGGAAAAGAACCAAAGACTACTTCTGGAAGCAAAATTCTCCCAAACTTGTCTTCTGTTCTGTGGACTCTTCTTCTAAACAGTTGGTCTATTTAGCACAGGTAAAGGGGTGTGAATGTGTTGGATCAGTGCATATTGTTCTGATGTTAGAAACCAGTGACAACAATTCTAAAAGTAGACAAGAAGTAGGGAAGGTAATATAGGCACTAAACAATTAATGATCAATCAGCAAGCTACAGATAACAGAATCAAATGTGAACTGAACTGGTTCTGAACTGGTTAATTAAAGCCAATGTTTATCACAAACAAAATACATTTTTTAAAAATATCTAGGAGGAGCTTTTGTAACTAAATCAGCTATGGCAAAACCAACACAGGCTTGCAGCATATGCAAATATCTGAATAAAGGAAATGTTCATGAACAGAAGTATGAAAACATGACTCATTGTAATTAATACAGAAAATTCTGCCTAGAACTGCAGGCTTTGAGAGACCCATGAGTAATACCACCCCCAAACAGGATTTTGTGGCACAAGAAAAACAGGCAGAGGAAAAAAAAATCTGTCACACAATACTATGCTCTAAATAAATGCTGAAGTGTTCCCTGGTGATGATCTTTCATAAAGAACAGGATGTCAGCAATCTGGTATAGGACAAGACTCAGGCTTTTACAGCTACTGACAGTCTTAAAAGGGAAAAAAGCAACACATATCACTGCATATACTTCTCAGGAGAAAGACAGAAAGGTTTTTACTACCATCCAGTGTGAAAGGAGGGCTGTAGTCTAAGAGACAGAGCTACAGGGTGGCCTTGCATAACAGCATTCACACAGCCCTTGCTTGATGGATCTGATTCAACTTTTTAAAAATACAAACTGCTCTGACAGTGTTTCCATGATGAAATCATCAATTTGTACAATGTTACAACCAAGAAATCTAAGGCTCAGCTCACAGATGGGCTCAGAAATTCCTCCAAACACAGGTACATTTTCATTTCTTGCAAGAATACATATATCATAAATAAGAAAAAATCATTAATAAACTTACCTTTCTCTAACCTTGGATCCTGCCATAGGCCCAAGAGCAAAAAACAATTTTGCAAAGGTTTCAGGATCACAATAATCATCTATAGTTTCAGACAGCAGCTGTTTAGCAAGCAAGCGGAATTCAGCACTGTCAAAACCCAGCTGCTCATACAGTCCAAAAATATGACTAATACTGTGTATATCAAGATAGGAGGCACTTTCAAGGAAAATCCTGTTGCATTTTTCTAGCAATGGATGATATCTCAATTTAATATTTTGGAGAAACTGCAGTATTCTTCTGGCATAGTTGAAGTGGAGTTCATTCTTTTCTTCTAAGAGCTGTTCAGCCTTGTGTAGTAATCGATCTCGAAAACTCTCTGTGATAACATCAGATATGCTGACCATCAAAACTGACAAGATCCTAAGAAATTCAAAAGATTGTACATTTACACATTGAACACAGTAAGCAATTATTTTAGATTTCTTAAATGAAGTGCACAAAGAAAGGAATGGTAGTTGAGGTGTTGTTGGCTTCTCTGCAGAGAGAATTTTAAATCTAATGCAGAAAAAATGGATGAGCAAAAACTATTTAGCCTACTGAAGCAAAAATTCTGCTTTCAGTGAACTTCAGAAAGGATTCTGATTTTTCAGCCATCCCTTACGAAGTTATGCATGATAAAAGCTTTTGCCTAAGGCGAGACCCTGATTTGCCTGATTCATATTTGCAAAAATATCTTTTATGTTCAATAGACACTAAAGAAACCCAAACAATTCACAAGTGACAGAATGGGGAGAAGAGTCATTGTCACTCCTAAAGAAAGAATCCCTTCCTAAGGGAATAGAACTTATGACCCCAGAGAAAGTGATTTCAGTAAAGAAATGCAGTCCTATTCAAGGAGTTTCATAAGCAAGCTCCTCACATCTGCAAAAAAAAGTGTTGGGACTGCTGGTGCTATATAAAGCAGAAAAAAGAAAGAGAAGCCTTTGCTATAACAGGCTCAGGGGAACAGAAGCAAGAAAAAAGGAGCTTGGTCTTCTTTTGACTAGGGCTATGTTTTAAGTAGTTTAAATATGAGGGTAATGTGTTAGACATGCTAGCAAGGGAATTTATTAATTCAACTTGACCAGAAAAACAATGCTCTGAAGATAAATACACACAACATTGCTTTAAAACCCCTTATTGCTGCTAACAAGGCCATGTCATAGTAGAGAAACTATCAATGTCAAGGGAGAAAAAAGGGAGAAAAGCATCTTCTGGTGAGTGAATAGCCTCTTAATTATCAAAAAAATCCATGTTTAGAATTAGAATAAAGCTGATTCTAAATATCTGCAGTACTGTAAGCAGAACAGTAGAAATCAATTAAATCTTTATAACCTATCTAAACAATCAAGCAGTAGTTTTAATTGTTTAGATTCGTTATAAAGAAATTTTTTGTAAAGTCATTGGGAAAATGCATTCACTTGTCAGTCAATGCACAAATAGAAAACACTTCTTTCCCACAAACCCCCAACTGAAGAAAAGCAACATCCAATTGAGAAAAAGGGAAAGTATTCAGCAAAGACAGACCAGTTATTGCAACAAATTGCTTCTTCTGCTTCTTAGCTTCATTCTGACACTTACCTTATATCCTGTATAGAATCCAGTTTCATGTCCACAACATGAGCTACTTGGCCAATTAAAGGACTGAAGTTCCTGTGTTGCTTGTATAAGCACAGAGCAAATTTAGACAGAGCTGGCATACTAAGCCTGTCAAGACATTAAAGACAGTTTATTATAATTACATAAAACCCAAGGTTATAGCCAAAGTAAAAAACAAGGAAACAAAGTATCTAAGCAAAACACCTAGGTGTTTAATATTAAAGCATGTTGTGTCTATGGAGTTCTACAATTAGTTGTCCTTCACTTAACCAGATCAGCCTAAGAAATCTACAAAGATTATATTCTCAAGCAATGATGTGAAATAGATAAAATGATCGTGAGCATTTTATTACTTGAATATAATTTTGTTTGTAAGCTACACTGTATTTATTTACTTGTCAAGATATTCCACATATTAAGAAGAGGCAATTCTGTGCTGGTGCTAAGACTGACACTAGGTTCTGCCATTATCCCAAGATTAAGTAATGCAAGCTACAATATCCAAAAAAAAAAAAAAAAAAATCAAAAGAAGACAACTAAACACAACAGCAAAATACACAAAGGGAAAATGTTGCTGTTTAAATGCAAAATGTTTTTACTAAAATTGAGATAAGCATGGTTTTAACAACCATTTAAGACCTGGACAGCAAGCCCTGAGATAAAATTGTAAAAATGAAAACCTGCAATTTACTTCAAACACATAAATCTACACAGACAATATATTTCAAAATCTCAGATGCTGGACCCTGTTGTTGCAGTATCTAAATCTCTCAAGCATTTGTATACCAAAGACTGTATGTACAATTCTCAAAACCTTCCAATATACCACTGACACTTAAAATACTCATATTACGTTTTAAACACAAATACTCTTTGAGAACTCTTGCATAACCTCACATGGAGTAAATAATGTTTGCAACTTATACCTTTCACAAAGCACAGCAGTACAATATATAAATATATGAAAATACTTGCCTTTCTAATCTTTTCCATGCTTCTGTAACAAGCACTTTTGCTAGAGAAACGTGGTCTTCAACATTGAGCCTTCAAAAGAAAGACAACACTTTGAAATTTGCTTCAATAGTTATAAAGAAATAAGACATGTGTCCTTTCATTATTTATCATAATGTTTTACTTCTCTATCGCTCCCTCCATTCAAACAGATTATAAACATTTGTGCACGAATAATCAGAATTCATAATAATCATAGAACATATTTACTGGGACTGCAAAACAGATTCATTCTGCCTGCATCTCCAAAACAGAGGCACAGGACATTATGCCATCTGTGTCACACAGTCAAGAGTACAGAAGCTCTGGCAGAGCTGTCTCATCACAGTCTCCTTATAGGATAGGTCTGTGGTCAAAATTCCTTCTTATTCCTTTTTATTACTAAATACAAAACGTATTTAATGCTCTTTACCTCAGGATACTATATAAGGTGTCCACTATGACCTCATCTTCCATGTGTTCCACCTTGTTTTCTGCCAAAATGCAAAGGGTAAGAAACTGGGAGTGATTTCTTACGTAGTCACTAGTCCTTAAGAGAAAGGGCCTATCCTTTTGCAATTGCCACAGCATGTTCAATGCAATTCCCACGTGCTTTTCAGAAAGTCTGGCCTTGTTCCTTCCAACGAGGCTGAACACTTCATCCTCGTGGGTGCAGCCGTTTATCTGGCTCAGAAGCAGATCACTGCACAGAGTCCGAGCTTGGGAACGTCTCAGTGTGAACAAGCAAACCTGCCTCAAACAGAGCATTTTCTACTCCTACCAGCTCTCTTTGAAGTCTCCAGAAGGATTCTTCTTTCTCTTTTCACAGTAAACCATGCTGTTACAAACCAGAAACTCAAATATTTGAAAAACAGAAGACCATTTTTCTTTGATCTTGTATGGTCACTGTGTTAAGAAGTCGATTCTGAGGTACCTGTAATGAGACAGTATCAAAGCACTTAATTTCAGTCACAACAACTAGGTAAAAATCAGTGTCTCCACATTATGATGTTCTAAGTAAGGTAAACTTAAGAAGAACCTACAGCCTGGACCCTTGTCACAGAAAAGCTCCTGACAACAAATACTGACATGGTCACAAGTACTATGAAGTTGGTCCACTTGGTAAGTTTTCAAATTTAGACAACTGCCTTTAAAGGGCACATGTGCTATCATCCTACTACTGAGAAGGAAAAGCTGAACTTTTTAACATGCCAGCACTGCATGACTAAGTGAGGCTTGCTCTCACTAGGCCATAATCCCAAACTGGGGTCCAGAAACTGCCAGAAAATACAACCATTGGTGGTAAAATTAAGTGAGATGGCTTCTAGTTGAGAAGGTTTGTATTTTGTATTACAAAATATGATGACATACATTTGTATGTCCTTTGTATTACAGTATATTGATCAGTCACATGCCATCAGCTGAAATCGCCATTGGCACTAAAGAAAAGCAACATAATTCCCAAATTATAATGGAAGCTACAGCCTTATCTAATGAAATTTATTAAGTATTCATTTGTTTTCTTAGAATAGACCTCAATTTTTACACAATGGTAACAATTATGTATTCTACAACCTACACAATTGGTTCTAAGCTGGAGAACACAAACCACTAGTGATAAAGGTCATAGTACACCAAAAAAGCCTCATCAAATTCCCTCAACTCAGAGATCACAGAAGAGTCTAGAAGTCTTGCTTTAGAAGACATAATCATCAACTAAAATGATCAATACCTTCAGCAAACTTGAATGCTCTTCAACTGTACACATAATTCCATCACTGCAACATTATCAAGGCAATGGAAGCAGCACCCACGAGGTCTGTTGAGGAAGAAAAAGCCTTCTTTGTACAGCCTGTGCAAGGTACTGAAATCATTCCAGAAAGTTGGATATAAGTGGATTTCTTTTGATGTCTATACACTCCTCTTCAGAGAATAAAAAGCCATATGGCATATTGTATTACACTGCCATTACTGACACTGGGGCAGATACAAGGAAAGCTAAAATGAAGTCATTTTAATTTATGATCTGCTATAAGAAGAAGTGTTTTCTTTCCTATGAAAAATGAAAGAATACAAAAAAAGGTACAAGTTTTGCACATATATAAGTACCCTTTATAATAATGATTTGCTTTATAATCCCTTTTCAGATATTGCTTTTATTTGTTCTGTATGGTAGTTCCCTTTAGAAAGAATTTACTTCCCACAGTAGTGGCAAGCTAAGCTGCAAGAAATCAGGATAAAGTAGATCTCTGAAGAAAATATAAAAACCTTCAGGCTCAAGTAGTTTCCTGTAAATCCAGGTGATACATCCTTTCCCCTTCTCGTGCTGCAACGGGCCTTGCACGCCCTATCCTGCTGATGGGGAACCAGGATCTCTATCTGAAACAGCTTGTGGGAAGCTTTTAAATATTTCTCTATTCCATTGAGCAGATGTAAGTGATTTACCACAAACTTTTATACAATTTAAAATCATAGATAATTCCAGTATCTTTCAAAAAGTTCATCAATAGAAAACACTCGATGTTTTCAAACATCCAAATACAAAAAGCCAGGAAATCTGGATCTACTTAAAGAACTATTTCTAAGGTGTTCTACTTACCATGCAAAATACACACTAGAAGGACAAGAAAGTCTTTAAAATTATTTTCTATCCGTTGAAGCACAATAAGCGCTTTCAAGGCTGTATTACAAAACACAGCGAGCCAGGAAGTCTCCCAAAAAGGAGACAATGTGGACACTCACCACTCCCCAAGTATAAGAACTATCAGAGATTTAAGTAACCAAGCCTTGAGAGAGCTGCTAGTGCAGGACAGGCTGTTTCTGCCCCGCCTGCCAGAGCCGCCTCAGCTCCCGTGAGCACCGCCGCGGACAACACAGCACCCCGTCCCCGGGTGCCAGAGCTGGCCCCGCTGCCGCCCCGCGCCCGCACCGCCGGCAGCCCGCCCGCCCCGTCACCGCGGGCGATCCCGACCCAGAAGCGCCCCAGAGAGAGCGTGGGAAGGGGCCGAGCCCCCGCAGGAAGGGCGCGATCCGCGCCGCCAGAGCCGCCGGGGCCGCGGGCACGGCTGAGGG
>VZRO01005113.1:1305-27552 GCA_013397915.1 Daphoenositta chrysoptera | reverse complement strand
CGGTGCCATCCCCTATCCCACCCCCTGTGCCATCCTCTATCCCATGCCCTGTCCCATCCCCTGTGCCATCCCCTATCCCACCCCCTGTGCCATCCCCTGTGCCACCCCCTGCCTTGGCACCGCTGGCAGCCTGTGCAGCAGTGTGGTGACCTGGCAGCCTCCTGCTAACCCGATGACATTGGAGCTTTCAGCTCTGGGCATTCTCTATCTGTTTCTTTGCTGGCTGCAAAATTGGTTGTGCTAATAGGAGAGAAATGCTAATTCAATTCAAACAGGCTGAGATAAGCCTGCTGCTTTTGACCAGTGTCTGGTTTGTGTGTATTGAATGTATTTGTTACACACCTGGAGAATATGTGATGAGATTCTGCATTTTTTTTAAATCTTCTCATGCTAAAAATCACATGAATAATTAACTTCTGAGTGGTGTTTAATTTAAACCAATCCTGCGTTGTTCTTGTGATTTTTGCTGTGTAATCTTAGCAAAATGTTAGGAGTGACAGCACAAGGAGAGAAAATACAGGCTCACATGATTACACTGCTGTCTTGATTTCTTGCAGCCTCTTGTTCATATGCTGAGGGTGACAGATGGTGACAATTGAATTGTTCAAGGATGTTCTGTGGTACAGCTATGAGTTAAGCTTTAGGAGAGATGTGTGCAGTATGTCAGCTAGATTTGAGCCATGTTCTCTGGCAATAAAAAATAATTAGGACTGAAAATGGATGGATTACATTCCAAATTCTGGAAAAGGTACTCCTGTCTTACAGATCCTTTTGCTGTCTCTGTTTGGGTTTTTTTTCCCCTAGGCTGAAGTAACTCAGAGAGGATAGGGATTTAGAAAAGGAAAAGAATATGATTGTACATGATGTTGTAATGTTGGAGATGCAAATGGCATTAAGACATAGTTTGTTACACAAAAATAAAAGGATTTATATAATCTAAGATAAGGGAAAAGTTGCATTAAAATTCTCTATAAGGAATCATAGAATCATTTAGGTTGGAAAAACCCTCTAAGACCTTTAAGTCAAAGAGTAAATCTAACAGTACCAAGTCCACCACTAAACCATGTCCCTAAGCAGCACTATGTATCTATACATCTTTTAAATGTTACCAGTGATGGTGTCTCGAGAGATAAACAATGACATAAAAGGAAAAGAAACAATGAAAAGCCAAAATCATTTAATTTAGCAGCAGTTGTGGAACAGCTACACCCTTGTATTTTTTTTGTCCAGAATGGTTTGGATTCTGATTGATGCAATGCCTGGTAACTGCCATGACAGGAATCCAGGAAATACTGAATTTTGAAATATGGAAATTGAATGCCTAAGTCTTGCCCATACTTTACAGTATCTTTTCCTGTTGTATTTCCCCACCTGAAGTATGGCACTCAAGTTTAAATTTAATGTTATTGCAGCAAACATGAAGAAAATCACTCATTTGGTGCTACAATACATGAAAATGACCTAAATTACTTCTGAACTTATAAAAAATGCTTATGTTTGCTGTCTGGGGTTTTTTTGTTTGCTTTTCTGCAGTTTTTATTGACTTTTGTATTGACTTACGCACGATTTCAGTATACAGAAGGAAAAACTAAATTTTATTTTAATTACTTACAGTATTTAGACTTCTGAAGCCATGGGAGTAAAGGTCCAGAGACCTCGTTGCTTTTTTGACATAGCCATCAACAATGTACCCGGTAAGAAAATGAAAATACAGATTCAGTAGCGTGATACTCATATGAGATATGTGTAAGAATAATACAAATACTATTTGACTTCACAATAAAAACGATGCTTTTATTTTCTAGCTGGAAGAGTGGTCTTTGAATTGTTTTCAGATGTGTGTCCAAAGACATGTGAGAATTTTCGCTGCCTTTGCACAGGTTTGTAGATTTTACTATTTAATCTATAATTTTTCATGTAATGCCATGTTAACTAGTTTGATGTCTGTTATTTTTCCTGACATTTTCTTAAATGTGAAAATGAGTTCAACATTGGTTCTTGACACCTCTGAAGAGTCAGCTGATTGTACACATATGATGTAAAGTTGTAGCTTTGGCTCTGTGTTGCTGGGAGTATATACTAACTTTAAGTACAGGCACAGTAAGCTGATTTTCTGTTACTAGCAGATAGTACTGTTCACGTTATATAACATCATCCAGTCTTGAAAGGTAGGCAGCAAGAGGTCAGCCATGCAGACTTACTTTTCAGTCTTATGAGACTGAGGAGTTTGAAAGGTAGTGCTGGTATTCATCAGTTGTTTTTTCCACTATTTTAATTTCTTGGTGGAGACTGGTGATTTCTACTCCTATTGAAAGTTTATTTCTTGAGGAAAATACTCAGAAGATTCTCTCTTGGAAACATTTACAAACAGAATTATTTTCCTCCTCCTTCCCCCTGCCTCTTTGGCTTTCATATGAGCTTCTATGGTACCATGACCTTCCTCTGTTTTAACTACAGATCCGAGTGTTTCTTGAATGTTTCTGAGCAATACCAGTTATAAATGTAAACTGACTGTTTAATTTCAGTCAAACTGCATGGAAGAGACCAGAGCTGTGTACTAATGTCAGTAAGGAGTTCCTCTGGTATAACTGTAGAGACAGAATGTAGTTTCTGCACTTTCTTAAATGGCAGTTTCTTACTGGTGTTCCAGGTAGGTGTCTGCCTCACAAGCCAGTTTTCCAGAGCATAGTAGATGATTTTGGTTAAGTGCTTACATAGCACTTTTTTTGTAATGAAGATTCTACAGATGCAGAGAGTAATTTTTGGTTTTGTTCATTCTCTTCTTTAGGTGAAAAGGGTACAGGAAAGTCCACCCAAAAGCCATTGCATTACAAAAGTTGTCTGTTTCACAGGGTTGTGAAAGATTTTATGATCCAAGGAGGTGACTTCAGTGAAGGTATGATGTGGACCTTTAAAGAAAACTTTAGTACTTATGTAATAAAACATTGCAGAAGTTCTGTATAGAACCATTTACTTACATCAGTTATTCTCTGGCAGATATCACTGCTTTTTTCTCCTTCTGTGTGAGAACCTTTCCACGAAAACTTGTATAATAAACTTATATACATTCTTGCACATACACACAGTTTTGCTCTGTTATCTCAAGTATTCAGAGAACTAAATACCTCCTATTGAAAGGTTGAAGGTGAGAATAAAATATGGTATCTGCTGCTGGGAAATAAAGAAAAAATGAAGACTGTTGCTGAATACATGGGAGAATACTTTCTTGTTTTACAATTTTTTTTGCTTTTGGATTACAAAGATGCATCTTGATTCTGTTTGCATATCTTGAAGAATAATGTCAGTGACTTTGATGCAGGTACATCAGTATTATGAAGCACCTTCCACATAGTGTGAGTCTTTTAATCATTACTTTAAATTTTAACTGTCACTATTCCTCTTAAGGAAATGGCAGAGGAGGAGAATCCATTTATGGTGGCTTTTTTGAAGGTAAGAGTTTTATCAGTCTGCTGTGTTTCGGTGTTACAATAAACAATCACCTTTACATTCTGTAGTCTCTGTTCTGTAAACCTGAATTCCATTTTTTTAAAGATTTTGTGTGGTCTTGGAGGCCTTTTTCCTGTTTAAGTTATTTGATTTTAAGATACGAACCATTTTAATGAATGAAAAACTAAAACTGAACTCCTTTGTATTCGTCCCTTTTACCAGATTTACATTTTTATTGCTGATTTTAGACATTTACTTTTGGCTTGATCAGCTAGCTAAAAGTTGGGGATGGTTTTCTCTTTGAGGGAAAAGGAGAAAGGTGTGATGGGGTTGGGCTTCCTTGCAAATTTTTATTTAAAAGAATGCATCAAGCCCTGCTTTCCCGAACCCAAGATGAAGTAATGATAGAGCTTTTAGTTCCCTCACCGTCCTGGTTCTGTCTCAGCTGCTGTTGCAGAAGTTACAGTTGCTGCGTTTCTCAGCCTGTGTTTGTCCAAAATGTAGTGGAGCATCTCTGTTTCTTGGGCAGTTGTTGTGTTCCACCCGAGCCCACGAGGTGGGGAGCTGCCACCAGCAGGCGAGGCTCAGCACCTCTCCCCTCCCAGACATTGTCTTTACCATTGGTTGTTGTCCAAGCCTGCAGCACAAAACGAAAAGAATTATTCACTGCTGTAGGAGGGCCAGGCTGCAATTTTGTATCAGACCTTGAGTGGAACCAACAGTTTGCAACTGCCAAAAGAGAGAGGAAGCCTTACCTTGCACTGACTTTCCAATCAAACTTTAACCTGATCCAGCTTGCTAAAATGCCTAAAGGTTATTGCAGCAAAAAAATTTATATATTTCCATGTTAGTGAATGGATCCAATTAAATAATTTGGCAAGCATCAGAACCAACACAAATGAGTAGCTAGGTTTGAGGAAATGCATGGCTGGGAGAGATGGAAAAATGAGCACAATCTCCACTTGTATTCTGGCAGTTGCAAGCTGGCTGTTCAGTTTGGCTGGCCACATATGAAACTGAATTTGTGGAAAGTTTTCCTTTTGTGGATCAATTAACTGACTCACCATAGGATTAGATTGACATTTGATGCTATTGATTAAGTGATTGGAGAGTGACTGGGACTGTCCCTTTCATGGCTAGTGAAAATAGCATTACAAATACTGCACATTTTTCTTTGTTAATGCTTGCTCCTGTCACCTGTATCCAAACAGTACTGAACAAATGCCCTCTTGTCTGAAGAATTTCCTTCCCCCAAAAGCCTTTTTGCTGTTTTGGGAAAGAAGGAAGAGGGTTATCTCTTAGAGGTGTCTTAAATGAAGAACAGTTATTACATTTTACACTTTTTTCATTTCATAGTTTCATTGGGATTTAGTTTGAACTATTACCGATTGTTTGCTCATAAGATGTAGGATTCATTAAAGGTAAACTAATTTTCTTAATGGCCAACTTGATAAATTCAACTGTGTCTGTCAGACAAACAAGTTGTTTGGGATTACTATCAAACTGGATATCCATGTGTACTAAAAAAAATAAAACAACAAAATGCCTGAAAATTAGGGATTTATTAACAGTTAATACACAGCTTCTGTTCCAAAGAAAAAATAGAAAGAGGAACAAGTTAAACATCTCTGCTAATGTTGATAGAAGAGAAATCTTTTGTGCACAAGTACGAAACTTCAAATTTTTTGCCCTCAGGCTATAAACCATTGATTCATATTTCTCCTTGTTATATAGGGTGGACAGAATAATATGCTTTAAAAGTAGCTGTTATTTTTACTCTATTTTTAATACAACTTCTCATTCAAGTGACTAGCAGATTTATTTAATAAGGATGAATTTACTTAGACGATAGCATTTACCTAAGCATATATATGGTATGCTTAAAGTAACTGAAAACACTTTCTTTAGATGAAAGTTTTGCTGTAAAGCACAACAAAGAATTTCTTCTTTCAATGGCCAACCGAGGGAAAGATACAAATGGTTCACAGTTCTTTATGTAAGTATTGAAATGTCTTGAAATGTGTATATGGTTTGCTATTTGTAAGCTCTAAAGGGAATCCTTTTAAATACTGAAGACTAGCTGCTGTGCAAAGCCAAAGTTGGTGGTTTTTTACAAAGTTGCCAGAAGCAGCCATTTTCGTAATGAGCTTATTTTCACCCTGTCTATGTTTAGTGTTCATTTTCTGTGCAAAAGGGCTTTTGGTAGTTTTCAGTAGCTGTGTTCTAACTTGGGCAATAAAGCAAAACTTAGTTCCTTATAGAATTCTTAGTACTCTCATGAAGTGTTTTCTGGAAGGAAGCAAAACATCTTGGGGGGCTCTCAAAAGTAGTAGAGGGCATTTTTAATCACAAAATAGCTTTCCAATGCAGTCTTCTTTATAGCTAAAACTTAAATTCTTAAAACACATTGCAGTAGACTCTTTTAAAATCTAAATTATCTACAGAAAACATTCTCAAAAATACATCACTCTTACCCATGTTTCATGGCCTTAGTTAACATAACGAGTTGTGGATGTCACCATTAAAATCTTATTTTGGGATTTCTAAATGATCGTTACTCCAATCATCCCAGTTTTCTGCTCTGCCATGACTGATGTGTATGCCTGAGTAATGCCAGTGTAGGAGAAAGCTGAGAGAGAGTCACTTCTGCTTCTGTGGCAAATAATCTGGACATGCAGATACTTTTTCTTCCACTGTTTTCTGGTTATTTTCTAACGTGCAGAAGATGATTTGTATTTTTCCGGCAGATTTTTTTATCTGTTGCTGGCAGTATTTATATAATTTAATAAGTAGAAACTTATTGTATCCTATTTGAGGATTCTGTCTAAAACTTGATGTGCTATTTCGGGGTTTTTTCAGTAAAATATAATAATCAAAGTGTTTCATTGAACAGGTAGTTTAACATATAAAACATTAAATATTTTTGACTGCACACAAACTTAGGATAATATATATTGGTTTTGTTCAATCTTATTAGTGCACTCAAAATAATGTTCACCTTCCTATGTGTAGATGACATGCTTCAAATGCTGACTGCTTTTCACTAATACTGATTTTGTTTTTCTCTTTAAATTAAAATCTGGAAACAACAGAACAACTAAACCTACACCTCATTTAGATGGGTAAATATCTCTTATTTTCTTCTTACATTTGTTTGGGAACTGCCTTGAGAAAATTAGTGCTAGGAATAATTACTTTTATTTGCATTATTCAGGCATCATGTTGTTTTTGGACAAGTCATCTCAGGTCAGGAAGTTGTGAGAGAAATAGAAAACCAGAAAACAGATGCATCTAGTAAACCATATGCTGAAGTACGCATACTGAGTTGTGGAGAGTTAATTCCAAAATCCAAAGGTAAAGTTGAACTGTACATCTGAGGTAATTTTGCTTGTTTTCTTCCATGTTAGTTGCTTATAAAAATATTTAGAAACTTACTTGTGATAGATGATGGTGCAGTTGGTGAAAAGGTGAGTAACATTGCAGAGCAGTTTGTCTTCTAAAGAACTTAAAAGTTGTTGATGCAAAAGACATTAAATAACAATCATACATGCTTTTTTTCAAAGCTTCTCCTGTCTTGACTTTTCTTATACTAGCTAAGTTTTAGTACAAAGCTGGCAAGCACTTGTCACATCAAGTAGAGTGCTATGTTAAGAAGATTGGTGGCAATGTGACTTCATTTGATAACTTCTACTTCTTGGGAAGGTATTGAACGTGTTTCAGTTTGCTCTAAGGTAACTCTTCACAGTAGGCACTTAGATTAGGAAAGCCTGGAATTGGCCCTTCAGCTTATTTAGTGCAATGAGTTTGAATTTCATCCACTGTACCAGTATGGGGATTTGGTAATGATGGAAGGTGGAAGAAAGTATCCATAAAGAGTATAACCATAAAAAGAGAGGCCAAGATTGTTTCTGTTGGGATGTGCACCACATATCTGATGCAGTCCCATGAATTAAGCTCCAGCTAGCTTGTTGTCACCCAGAAGTGTTAGCTCAGCCCATTCCATTGGAAGCAAGTGCACAGCATCACTGTGAAGAGGAAAACTTCCACCACGCTTTGTATCACTGCTTTCTGAATGTAAGAGCTGACAGAACAGCATAGTGAGCTAAATTCACTGAGTACTTGGTTTAGTCTGTGGCTCTTATTTTCTGTTTCAAAATTTCTCTTGTCAGTGATTTGATGAAGTCAGGTGAAACCTGAAGCTAAAGAAATTTTTTTATAAACACTCTGTAAATAAATTTTAAGTAATTCTTTGTATGTACCTTACGTTGTATAAAATATCATCAGAAAACTTACATGGTTCTGCAAGTTCTTATCAGTATAAATTTTAGACTTAAAGTTTCATAAATCCAAACTCTGAAAATGTCTTCTTTTTCTAGACATATCCTTTATTGCACTGTGGAGAAACAGTGTTTTCGCCAAAATTTCAGTTTGTTCTTAAGGATTTTAATGAAGTAATCTCATGACACAATTGTAAGAATCTGAGGCAGATACTGGATATGATTTTTCTGAGATTAGTTTAGAAGTGTGTGATATTAAAATGTGTCTTTGCTATTCTGATTTAAAGCCAAGAAAGAAGAAAAGAAGAGACACAAGTCATCTTCCTCATCCAGTGACTCGGAAAGTTCAAGCGATTCAGAGTCATCTTCTGATTCATCGTCGGATTCTGAGAGTGCTTCAGAAGAGAAATCTAAAAAAAGAAAAAAGAAACACAAAAAAAATGCCAAGAAACATAAGAAAGAAAAGAAAAAGAGAAAGAAGAGTAAGAAAAGGTCAGTTTTGAGATATGTTTTGTTTTATTACATGTACACCATTCAATATCATTCTCTTGTCTTATAACTACAGACTACATTTCTGCAAACTAGCAGAGCAGGTTTTGCAGTCTGGGAGATAGGTGGTTTCCATATACAAGAATAAACTTTCTGATGTGACAGTGAAGGAAGGGTATGTTCACGTGCAGATGTACTACAGCTTGTAAGGGAGTAAAGGAAGGGACTGAGCCTTCAGTTGGCCTGAGAAGTTGAAGCAGTGGTAGGTTTGAAATGGGTAGGGATAGCTTGTTGCCATAACTTCTGTACAATTCAGTTTGAATCATATGCAGTGGAACTTACAAAAATGTAGTATGTAGGGATATAGCAAAATTAAACATAAAATTAATAAATTTACATACTTAACAATTTTTTTTGTCTGATATGCCAAAACTCTCGCAGTTTCACTGGAAGATAGTAAAACTTAGAAAGCACTTTTGCTTTTGAGAATGTTATTTTGGATCTAATAGTTTTGTTATAGTTCAATGTGAGATAAAAGTTGTCAGTGCAAGTCACATTTTTCTAAGCTAGCAGTGAAATTTAAGAAACGTTCACTTAGGACAGTGCTGCCTAAACACTGTTTCTGTGCACCTAAGCCCATTTCACAGAAGTTTGTAAATCACTTGGAATTACTATAGTCCATAGACAACTATATATCCTAGTGTAAAATCTGAATTTTAGTCTCCTGATAGTATTTTTAAAAGAAAATAAATGAAACAAAAAAGTTGTATCTAAATAGAGAGTATGTGTATGTTCAGTGTTGCACCACTGGAATTAGTAGCTAAAAAATGTTGGTCAGAAATTTACTGCAGTTTTATATTTTGGATGAAAGATATCATGGAGGGAAAAATGTTGCTTCTGAAATAGCTCTGTTTTCTGAGATTCTTGTGGTATCATTGTCTATTGAATTAAGAGAATTTCTGAAGTATTTAAATAGATTGAAAGGTCCTCCCTCACCCAGTTAACTCATAATGCATATTTTCTATACCAAAATAAAGCTCATCCAGTGAAAGTGAAGATGAAAACACTGAAGCACAGCCGTTATCTACTGTCCGTCCTGAGGAGATTCCTCCTGTACCTGAAAACCGCTTCCTGATGAGGAAAAGTCCTCCTAAAGTAGATGAGAAGGAAAAAGAGAGAAAAAGCAGAGAGAAGGAAAGAGAAAGGTAATATATCTGGCTTAAGTCTGACCATGTGCTGGCAATGGTATGGTCACATTGCTGTTTTAGAACTGTAATGTTGAATCTTTTTCATATTAAACAGTTCCATCCAGCACTGCTGGATGAAAAATAGAGTTCTCCCTTTATTGGAAACTATTGTCTTTGTCTTAGAACAAAGGCTTAGTCTTTGAAAATGGTTTTAGTGAATAAAAAATGTGTAATGACTGGCTCAATTTCGTTTAGAATGCATTGGGACTGTCCAACCTGAATCGGTAATTTATTCTTTTCTCATGGAAAAACCTGGAAATCTTGTAGAATTATTGTGGTCACAAATCTGAATTTTTACTGTGTAAATGTTACTGTCTGCAGTAAAATAAAATTGTGTGTTTTTATTTATTTTCTGAAGAGGTTTTAATATTGATTTTCCTTCTTTTTTAATTGTACTAACAATATTAACTCTTTTCAAATTATTTTTAGTAATCTTTCGAATTCACAGTCAACATACCAGAGGAGGCTGTTAGTCACCAGATCTGGAAGGAAAATAAAAGGAAGAGGACCAAGGGTAAGTGTTTATAATATGCTCTTCAAAATAAACAAGGTGGTAGCACAGTCTCATTGCTGGTGTTACTAACCATATTCATTGGGATAGATGATTTTAAAAAAAAAGTGCATCATAATTGATTTGGGGACTAAGGCTTGAAGGAGAACAGAAAAGAAAATTAAATTACCTGTTTGAATTCTGGGTCTGTTTGAAGAACGGGGTGAGAAAAAAATCATAAAAATGCTTTATTTAAGTTAATGTAGTAATATTTAAATTGGTGAATGAAATTAGCTCTAAAAAGGTGCAAGTGAACACAGAACCAGTAAGACATCAGTGCCAGGAATGCGGGGAAGACTTCTCTGCTTTTTGGCAAGGAGGAGCTGTCAAATTGACTATTTTAATATTGTGAAGCCATAAGCTGTGTGCTGCACGTAGCAAATGTTTTTAATAACTGAAGTATCTAGTCCTCAAATTTTTAGTAAAATCCTTAACAAGTGTGAAGTATTGTTTCTGCGTTGCCTGCCAAAGATAAGAATTTTCATTGTTAGTAAACAGCATTAGCATTTGTTCTAATTAAAAGTAGCAGAAAACTTCTCATCAGACTACAAAAATCCTGAAGTCGAAGTTACCTTAAAATCAATTGTTTGATCAGACACTTTGTATCCTGCTTTGATTGGATGTTGGACACATTTTTCAGTAAGTTACTAACTTGTCAGTGCACACTTGGTATATACATGTGAAATGTCGTGTTAGGTGCTGTGCAGAACCCAGCACCGGGGTGAAAATCTCTCTTAGGTGTCACAGCACACGAAATTCCAACTTAGGCCCAATTTTCTGTTTTTGCCTCCAAGCGTTACCGGACTCCTTCCAGGTCCAGGTCACGAGATCGGTTCCGGCGCAGTGAAACTCCTCCACATTGGAGGCAAGAAATGCAGAGAGCTCAAAGAATGAGAGTGTCTAGTGGAGAAAGATGGATAAAAGGAGACAAGTAAGATTATTTCTTTCTGGAACACGTGCATATGTATTGATTTTGTTTTGTTTTGTTTTTTAATTTTTTTTTTTTGTTTATTTAAAAGTAATACCTATCATCTTGGATTTTCAATTACAATTGCTTTCAAAAAACCAGGGTGCTTACTTGGTTATTCCATTATTTAATTCTGTCTGAGTTTAACCACGCTACTGTAAATAGATAGTTATTAATATAAATGACCTCATGTGGAGTTTTAGTTGTGAAGTTGTCTCACTTCTGGCTTAATTTTTCAGCATAGAAGGAATTGAAAACATTTAAAAAATTGTATCTTTTTCTCTCCAAGGAGTGAAATAAATGAAACCAAGAAAGATAATCAAAAGAGCCCAGGAAGAGGAAGAGAGAGAAAAATATCAGACCACAGGCAAGTTTCTGAAAGTCCAAGCCGAAGAGGGGAAAAAGAGAAGAAAAAAGATCACAAATCCAGCAGTAAAGACAGGGAGACAAGAAGAAATTCAGAAAAAGATGACAAGCATAACAAAAGCAAGGCCAAGAAGAGAGCTAAATCTAGAAGCCATAGTAAAAGCAGAGAGAAATCAAAAAGTAAAGAAAGAGACTCCAGGCACAGTAGACACGATGAAAAGAGACTAAGGTCAAGAAGCAAAGAGAGAGACCATGAGAAAGGTAGAGAAAAAGAAAAGCGCTATGATTCTAGAGGGAGAGAGAAAGAAAGAAGCAGGAGCAAGGAGAGAAGCAAAAGAGCAGGCTCTAGAGGTAATGAACAGGAGCATAGGAAGAGCAAGGACAGGGAGAGGCGCAAGTCGAGGAGCAAAGAGCGGGAGCATGCGCGGGGAAAACACAGTTCCAGCAGCAGGACACGGGAGCGGAGCAAGAGCAGGGACAGGGGCAGGAGAGGGAGGTCGAGAAGCAGGGACAGGGATCGCAGTAGAAGTAAAGACTATTCGAGGAACAGAGACAGAGAAACAAGAAGAAGAGGAAGATCAAGAAGCAGAGAAAGGAGAGGTACACCAGATAAATACAGAGGAAGAGAAAATAGGAGGAGGAGAGAATCGAGGAGTTCAGAGAGGGATGAAAGTCAAAGCAGGAACAGAGATAGATATTTGAATAGGGAAAGTAGAAGCTCTTATAAGAGGAATGATAGTGAAAGCCAAAGGAAGAGGCGTTCAAAAAGCCGTGAAAGTAGTAGTCCTGAGTCTAGCAGAGATAAGAAGTCTAGTAGAGATCAGGATAGAAGTCCAGACTCAAAAAAGAGACCAAGTAGCAAAGAGAGAGAATCAAAAAAATCATATTCACGCAGCAGTAAAGAAAAGGAAAAGACCAGATCCTCAGCAGAAAAAGAAATAAACCAAAAATCAAAGAGTCAGGAAAGAGATCATACCCCTAGTAAGGATAAAAAGTCTGATCATGAAACAAGTCCTGGAACAGATGACGACAGGCATGGATGAGTTTGGACTTAATGTTTCCATTGTCTCAAAGTTTTAGAGACGTTTTCGGGAACGCCTTTTTTAAAGATGCGGACTTCAGTTTGGTCTTTTGATAATCTAAAACCTGGATCATTTGTACTGCTAAAGTTTTAATAAACTTGAAATGAAAAACAAATTACATGTGTAATACAGTGTGCTGTGTTTCAAATATTTCATTGGATTATGTATCCTTCTTGTGTGTTGTCAGCTAGAAAGGAAACTTCCATGTCACTTTTATTTTTTACCTGATGAACATAGTTCAGTGCAAACAATGGCTGCCTGCGAAGAGGTTTGTTCCATATATGAAGAAGAAAGCTGCAGATAAACTACATGTCACCTTAAAGCTAGGAGAATATTGCAAAGGTGTCCATTACTCCAGTCTTGCTACATCTGTATTTCAGTAGGTATAAATCCTAAGGAAATTTATTTATAGAGGTAAATTATGTTAGTTTTTATTGTAATAACAAAGTGAATTAATTTAAGTAAATCTTTATTGTTTGTACTTCTTTCACTGCCAACAGTAGAATTCATTTGTGTTGTAAGGCAGTCATCTGTGTCTGGGAGTTATTTCCTTGTCCTAAAAAAATTCTTTTAAGTGCTCATCAGTGTAACATTTTTCCTCTGTAACCTTTTTCCATTCCATGCTTTCTTGTTTGTCCACTGCAGAAATGGACGCTTCAGACCACCCTGCCTCAGTTGCTTAATTAGTGGATGCACAGAGATGAAACATGACCAGAATTTACAGTGGGGTCAGAATAAGGAGCCAGGAAACCGTTTTGACTCTTGTTTCTTAACAAGTCCATGAGAAAACTCTTGCAGTGCTCCAGTACTGGTTTTTGGAGTAGTTAAAACAGAATTTCAAGTAATGTTTTAAGCCATGCTCTTAATATTTTTTTTTAACTTAAATTGGCTCTCTTCCCTGTTTCCCCTCATTCTAAAGACCATACTGTGAATTCCTTCTCATTCTCTGCTGTGCATGTGTCCCTCAAACCAATTCCCTGCCTTTTCTGCTTTCCTCTCCTGCCTCTAGGTCCCACCCCAGTTTGTGTTTTGCCACCACACCTTGCTGTGAAGGAGAAGGAGGTTGGCTTGTGTTGCTGCAGGTGCAGTCCCCAGAGAGCAGCGGTACCTGGTACCTCAGTGCAGTGGTCTGAAAGAGAACAGATTCAGTACAAACCCCAGCACTCCTTCCAGTCCTTGAAACTAGTCACACCTAAGACTGGCAAGTCTTGGAAGTCCTTAAGGGAAGTGGCAAGCATTAATCTTAAGCTGTGTCAAAGCAAAGCAATATTGTAATAGTTGAGGTTTTTTTGCCACATCTTTCACTGGATGACACAACTTGCTTTGTCTTTGTAATGAGCTTGTCAACATTTTCACTTCATAATCCACTTTGTGATCAGTGTATGTTTACAGCAGATTAGGAGAAATGCTGAAACTTGCTTGCCATTGTGATCCAGACGGTTGTTATTCTAAAGAAAAACAGTTGTGTCTTGAAAGCAAAACAAAACCGAGGACTGAACAAGATAAGCGATGTTTTTAAAGGAAGAAAACTAGAACTGTGTGGAGTTAGTTTTTAGCAGAATAGTTAGTGGAGCTGCTTTGGCTGTCAAGTGCTTTTTTACTTTTTTACTGTGTTTTAGAAACTTCTGTGGATTTTGCATTTCAGTGGTCATTTTCTGCAGAATGTTTAAAAATGTTCCCAGGTCCACATGTGGGCAGATGACATGGCTGTTACTTAAGAGAACATAGAGGAGTGAACCAAAGATCTGTGTAGTGGATCTCTACTGTCTGAACCTTGTAGGACTCTGGAGAGGTTGTAGTCCTATTTTGGGGGACTGTAGTAAGATAAAGGTAGGAAGTTAGGCTTCAGAAAATTGTGTGGCAGCTTGACCGTGCATTTATGCTATGCATGCCATGTGCTTCAGAGTGTCATTCAAAAACTGTTTGCAATGTTGTTTAATTAGTTTTAATGGAGCTGACACATGAGCAAGCTATTGCTGGAGAAGTTTATTTGCACTACTGAGAATATTCTTGCCAGTATCACTGAAGCTTGTATAGCATGCAGACAAAACAATCCACAACTATACTGACTCTGCTGTAAAAGAAGGGGGGGAAATGCAGGCAGTCAGCAATACAGCAATCCTTAGAATATTTTTTTTTAATTGTCTTTATTTAAAATTTCAAAATTGAGATTATGTTCACTTGTAATTTGCAGTTGTAACTACTTATTTCAAAAGATGCACTTGCGTACCCTTTTGTATGGACTTTGTTACAGTTCAGAAAGTTACTTGTACAGGTTAAATGAACTTTAATTCTTTCATAGCACATTAAAAATTCATCTGAGTTGGTGGCACAAAGCCCATTTTCTTGTTTTTAATGTACTTTGTTTAAAAGTTTGTACTTTGTTTAAAAGCTGGTTACACTAAATTGCAGGTGGTGGGATAGAGTTACCTGTGTTATATTTGATGGTAAATTGGTTTAGTGCAGAGCACTTTGTTTATACAGAAACACAATGGCAGTCTTGGACAAGGGAGGGTTTGCCAGATTTTTGCTTTTCTTTATGAAGCTGGAAATTGAGAATGTTGATTAAGAACTTGGTGGGACTAAAATACAATCCCAGGGACAGCAAGATGTCCCCAGGCACGAGTCGGTTCTTGCTGCCTTGTGAGGAGGCACTGACTGCCGCTCCTGCAGTCCTGGAACTGTTTCTTTCCTCACCAGCAGAGCTCTCCTGCTCAGCCTCCCCAGCCACTTGTGCTGCAGTTGCAGCAGAGCTCAGTGTCACAGGACATGCGGTGGCTTTTGGCTCAGAGGACTGACCTGGGAGAATTTAAAGTATGCCAGTGGTAGTGAAAACAATGCTCATGGTGTCTCCTTGTAAATGTGAAAAGAAGTAGTAGAGTACAGCTTTTTCTGCTGCTACCCCAGAGCTGACCTTACTGCAGGGAATTAATGAACCCCAAGACACAGTGTGAAGTGAGGGCAGGGATTACAGGACTAGCTTTGGCAGTGTGTATTTGAGTGTCCATACAGGCTTGAAATAACTTCCAGAGGTTAGACAAGCATTCTCTGTTGTATTGACAATAGATGCTGACATTTTACTAATACCCTGCAGCATATAAATACCTGGAATGCTGAATGAATGAATGAAAATGAATTTATAATTGGCAGTGGCTTTCCAAACTTTATTAGAAAGAGACTGTTATTTTATGCTGGATTCTCTGGGTACTGCCATCAACTCAGAAGCAGAAATTCTTGCTGAGGGTGGGCAGATAGAATGTAAAGTTATGTAGACACTATTACCTGTAAAAAAATGTGTTGCTGTCTGCTAATTCTTTAACACAGCCATAGTGTTTCAGTTGTCGTTCTGTTTGTTTTAGTTGGTGGTTTTTAAGAAAGAAAAAAAGCAATGGTTACCTTTTAACCCTTTGTTCTAATTCCTTGTTAGAATTTTAGCCTGAAACTTTGCACTTTGTACTTGAAATCCCAAACTACAGGTTTTTCTTGCAGTGTTCTTTGTCAGATGCCTTGAAGAATTTGCAGTGATTCCCAATAATGTCTGATTTGTAATAGTGTCAGTCTGGCAAATGGATTTTAGGTTAATGTAAACAAAAGCAGCAGTCGTTTAGCTGCCTTTTCTGGAAATGTTGATTTATTGAAGCAAATAAAGTATTTTTGGACACACCTCTAGGGGCACAGTAGACTCATTCCTTTTCTGATAGGCAAAAATGTATATTCTTGCTCTTAGGACTTCCCTTGTAATAGAAAACCTAAAGATATAATACAATACTTTATCAAAGTATAAAAATCTATGAAGGTGTTCTTCTTGGGGGGTTGTTCATTTTGTTTTGGTGTTTTGAAGGGGGTTTTTTTGCAGGGGGGGTGGTCAGCCACACTTCTAGAGTCAGTGTAATGGAAATGTAAAGAACTGTTATGTACCTTCCTTTTGCTGAAAATAGTAATTCTAATGTAGTATTTACCTAAATTATTAAAGACAATGCACATCGAGAAGTCTGTGAACTGCATTTTGCAAAATTTGAATTTGGTACAGTTCTGCAGTTACCTGGCATAAAACTTTAGCTTTCTATTTTGGTGCTTATGTACTTATAGTTTAGCTCTTACTTCTCACCCTTGAAAAATTCATGTTATTAGGAACACTGTTTAAACAAAACTTTGTTGTATAAAGGCCAAAAGTAATGTTCACCTGTTTGGGTTCTTTTTTTTTTTTAAAATACCATATGAAAATAAGTTTTCTAGTTCTAGTATGAAATTTCACAAAAGAAATAGAAGTAATAAAACATAAAAATGTGATGAGTTTAGATAGTAAAACTACATAAAAGTAAAGGTATATTTTGTAAAAGAATTACTAAATTAATATCTTTCCTTAATCATAAACTCATTAATCATATAAAAATATAGGGCAGTTAACATGCATAAGTTCAGAGGAGAAATCTTGAACTGCTGAATATGCATGTGATAGGTTTTAAATTTATATTTGTATTCATGGAAATTCTAAGACATTTAAAGGACTAAATAAATTGAATTAATGCAGCACCCTGATTTTGTATTTAAATTTTGCAACATGTAAAGCACTTAAGGAAACTTGCTATTTTTGGCAGGAAGTTAGACATTGCTACATAGCCCCATTATAAAAGGTACTCTGTATGCAGATTTAGCCACAACTGCTATTGAAAAGAATTGTTGAAAGGATTGGAAAGAATTTAGGCATATTAATTATGAACAATGGTAAGAGGAACTAGCTGATAATTGGGTTCTTTCAGATAAAAGAATTGTTAATTGTACCGGCAGTGTTTTGCATGTAGAATTTAGCAGAGTATTTTGTAATTAATCTTAGTCTTTTGGACACTTTGTAATTTATAGTTCGTAACAGGGAAGATGATCCAGTTGTAAGCTGGGAGAATGAGTTCTTGAGTTGAAGTGTGAAACTCGTGTACTAAAGTGCTTCTCAGAAATAAATGCTTTTTTTGCATATTTGTTAGTGTATTCCATGTCTGCCACATGTGTTTCTTGCAGTATTAGCATCTTCTGCATTTAGAGAAATAATCCCTTCTAAGTCATATTGTGCAGCCTGTGCTTGTAAACTCCCAGAATATTCCAAGTTGGAAGGGTCCTACAAGGTGACCTGTTAGGTGAATGGGCCACAGAGGGATCAAAGCCAGAGCTCAGCATTATTGGCACCGTGCTCTGACCAGCTGAGCTCATCTCAGGGTAAGTGTGCCTGGCCAGCTCCAGCCTCCTGCAGTGCTGCTACTGAGTACAGATTTACGAGGCACAGGGATCTGACCTCAGGACATGACCTCCTCAGTTAAACCAAGATCGGTAAGTTCCTACTGAAGATGTGGAGGTAGATTTTTATTCCATGTTACATTAGATGGTAGTGTTAAATAGTAGATGTAATTAAGAATTGCTTTGACAGGATGGCAAATGACAGTCTATCTGTTATGTCTCTGTTGTTAAACATTTAAAAATGCAGCCATGTAATGAAGCTGACCTAGTGTCTTATCTTAATTGCAAACGCTGCTTGTTGCCAACTATGATCTTTTACTTGAACAGATACAAGTCTTTGTGTGTGTGTGTCTGAACGTGAAGCAGACTGGTTTTCACTAGTTACAGAAGAACTGTCTGTTCAATATGAATGTGAATGGAGTGGTAACAGCTTACAGTCAGTATAGAACTGAGTGAAAGAACAACTTTCAATCAAAAAGTCACCTACAGCAGTATCACAGCCTGGCTGGTTGGCAGCAGAGCACTTAGGAGAAAAGAGGAAAGTGTTTTTCCCATTTTCTGTAGGTTAGCTGGAGTGCAAGATACACAGTCTTGCTTCAGACATCTCTTTCCCATAAAGGATTAGAAGACTCAGCCAATGCCACAACTTCTCAAGATACTATTTCTACCTTCCATTGCATTCTCCAAAGTAAAAGTAAGTAGAAAACTGTCACAAATAAAAGGTACAGTCAACATGAATTTTATTGTTACAGACAGGTGTACTCAATTTTATTTCTTCAGTTAGATATTTCTGAAGTCAAAACAAAAGGTTTGAATTACACCTGCAGGCCCAGCAATATTCAAGGAGTACAATACAGATGAACTGATAGTTTACCTTTGGTTGTTACCTCTTGACTTTCTGAAAAGAATCTACTGCTTTGTTCCATAATAAAATTAGGCTAGTTACAGTACAGTTCCAAGCTATGGCACTTGTTTCTTGAGCTTGGGTACAGGCAGGTTCTGGCAAAGAGCATGTCTTGTAACTTGGTCCACAGGTAGCTTCTGCTGTTGGGCACTGAGTGGTTTTGCAGGCACATAGAACTTGGAAGGAGAGAGTGGCTAGCTTCATATTCCTTTGTAGATGCTTCTATAGTGGTCAAATATATTTCTAAAGAAAAAAGAAATGGTTTAAGTATATAATTAGTAGCTTCTATTAATTGTATATGCACTGATAGATTGTAGCTGAAACTAATGCAGAAATACTTAAAAGCTTTACCAAAGCTAGTTCCAAACTTTGCCCTTGTCCATTGTGCCAGTTGTTGGATTTTTCCTGGTCTGCTCAGGAACACTTCCTTCTTTCAGTACAGGCTGCTATTTTTTTGTAATCTTTACTTATTTGTCCTTTGCACAGAAAAGAAGTCAGACCAGATGCTACTCATTTGGGGGGGACAATTACTATGATGTTAACAGACATGCAGTGTTGGATTACCCTGGACCTGCAGTGCTGATGTTCAAGCCCTTCAGTACCTAACAATTGTTAATTTTTCTGGATAAGGCATTGGAGCTGAGGCAATCAACAGAAAAACCAAGTGCCATTCTGGTTTATGCAAGGCAGTGTCAACAAGCTACAAACAGCTTTGCTTTAAGACTGCTTACTAGAGATTGGTTTACCAGATCAGAGGACAGATTTGAATCATTCACGTATTCATTTAAATAGCTAGTAATATCAAAGCCATGATATACCAAAACAAAAAGAAGCTTAGGTTGAAGTGGTGGCAGTGCAGTAATGTGAAAGCAATATGGCTTCACACATTACAAGCTTATCAAAGCCTATACCACAACTGATTTTAAATAGAAAGAAATAAAGGTAATTCCAAAAAAGACATCTCATATGGTCTTCTCACATCTCTTGCTTTCACCTCCCTCTACAGTCTTAGCCTTGACTGATTATGGGGATTTTTGTGTGCTATTTAGAGGTAGTGAATTTTCTGTCTCTCAAAAATACACTGCCAGAACAGGAAGGATGATTCAGTATCAGAGACAAGGATGCACTGCCAGAACAAGGAGAAAAATTACAGACTAATTACAGCACGCTTCTATTCAAGAGATAACAGAAAGGCCTGAGTTAGTAACGGACATTTGAAAGAATTTAGCTGTTGAAACTTTGACCTAACATGACCAGAAAGCTATGAAAAGATATTTTTTTTTCTTTTTCAGAAGTATAGAGCAAGTCTGTATTGGGACATGAAAATGTTCACCCTTAATAGTCCCGTGGTGCCAGCTCTTCTGTTCATGGGCAGTTTGTTTCCAGGTAGGGATCCTCTTCAAACTTCCTCAGAGCTGATTGGTAGCAAAGACTGCAATGCTGAAAGAACTTGCACGGATCTAATAACTCCAACCTGGAACACTACCTAACAGTAGTGAGCTGCACAGTTAGCTAATTCAAATTCCCTTAGGATGTAAGGCTGTTCTCTTCCATTTCCCATTAGATTCATGAACAGAATGTCTTACACGTGTACCAGAGTGACACAGGTATGAGATGAAATGCAGCTGGGAGAAGACCATGGTAGACACTGGAAGCCCACATGTTCAAACTAAAGTTGCTGTTCTACTTCCAGGGTTGGATCACAGGTGTGGAAAAAAATGCAGTTAGATTTAAGGTTTCTGTTTCAGTCCCTCTAAGGGCTGCCTTGCATTTCTAAGGTCTTGGCTTTTAAATAAGGCTAATACCTATTATGACTCTCATCTGCTACAACGTCCTGAAGCAGAACAATATTTGAGAGAATGTTTTGTTTTTTTTTAACAAAACCGGTAATTAAAGTTTACTAGTCAAGTTATTTTTCAAAGCATTTTCTGATTTGCTAGCTATTAATTCAAACTTTATAGAATCATTTAGATTGGAAGAGACCTTTAAGATGAAGTCTAGCTGTTAACCTAGTACTGAAGTCCAACACTAATTGATCCATGTCCCTAAGCACCATCTACACATGTAAATACCTTCAGGAATGGTGACTCCAGCTAATAACTAATACAAGAGTGGCCCTAGGAATTAAATGAGAGATATCTCTCAATTAGTAGATTCTTCCAGGTCAACAATTTCCCTTCTTACCAGCTGCAGTTGATCTCCCTATATTTTGTTATCATCTTTAAATGGCAGCTGAAAAGGACTCTGGTGAGCAGCTGGAACAGCCTCCTGCCTTGCACAGGACACCTTTCAAGTGACATTCCACCACCTCTGGCCATTCTGATCTAGTGTCATCATACTATGCTTTATAGAGGTTTTACAGAAAATTACTAACTAAAATTAGTTATTTAAAACAAGAATACAAAGCATGTGCATCTCAAAGTCAATAGAATACATTGACATAATGATTGCTCCTGGATTTTTTTCATGCTGACTTTGGGTAACCAAATCTATATTTAGCCAACATGCTTTAAAATTACACAGAGTTCCCACTGTACTCTAGGTGTACTGAAAAGAAGAGTTGTTTTCTGGTACTTGAGTTTGATGTTTTTTCTGTATATGTTCAAAGTAAAAGGAGTATAAACCCAATGGAAGAAGGCTGCAGAACAGGATGTTTCTGGAAGCTGAGTAGGAAATGAGGCTGCAATCCACTTTGTTTCCTGCTGCTGTGGAGGTAGGCTAAAAACCCATTTAACTCACCAATTGCATAGTAGTGAGCATGTGCAAACTTGCACTTAGGGATGCATTTGGAGCATTATTGAGCTCTGCAGATTTCAGCATCACTCCTGCTGTAGTCAATACTTCTTCTTAAGGCTCCAGCTTCTGCCATCAAAAGGCTTTAATAAAAGTTTCCATTTCTGCTTACTGAAAAAAAGCTTGATGTAATAAAATGAGCACTGGCTCAGAGAGAAGGGAAATAAATTTTTCATTAGTGGCTAAGGAAAAAAAAAGTATTGAGGGACAATTTCACAAGTTAATTGCAGTGTCTCTTTTTGTAATATATAATTTCCAAAATTAATTACTCCAAGATAATTGGAGAGAACTCTTTGTGACTTTTAGTTGATAGTGCAGCAGTGTTAGCCTTTTACTTTAGGTCAGAAGTGAGGTTTTGAAACAAGTCTTCATTGTTCCTACTTACTGTGCTTTGGTTCACATTACAGGGTAATGGGCTGTGCTAACTGACATGGGGACAGTCAGTCAGCTCCACCCAGCCATGTTCTTCCATCCAAAAAGGGTGCAGCAGCCCAGACCACAGCAGGACTGACCAAGACAATAACTGTGCTGGCCCTGAGGAGAATTCTTGGCCCTGCCCTCAGGCAGAGCTTTGAGGGCCAAAGCAGGGTCTAATAATCCTGGAAAAATGCCAAGTGTTTGCTCAGTCCTGAGCAAGCTGGGGGCTCATGTACATGTGGCAGGAAGAACATGGACAGCATTGCATCAACCATCTTCACCCACCCCCCAGTTTTCAATACTGCAGATATATCCACTCCACCACTCTTGCAGCTGTCCTAATTAGGAAGCCCCCATCTTGTTCCTTCCTTGCATGCTTGGAGAGAATAGAAGTTACATCCAGTAATGGCCCTGGTTCAGTTACTCACTGTCTTTATCTCCGACATGCTCGATCCTGAGGGAAAGCAGCCTCTCTCTGAGCATCATAGTCCAATTCTGCTTGCTTCTCCTGCTCTTTTCTTGCCTGCTTTTCAGCCTGATGAACAAAAGGGAATAACAAAGCTTAGTATTTTGTTCTCAGTATCACCATCCTCTAAAGCTGAGAGAGAGTAAAAGCTTACAGGTTTGCAGCATTCTTAGTTGATACTTGGCACTTCTCATCCCTCCCCACTTCTCTCCCCTGCCATATTCCCCCAGAAAGGGTTCATTAAACAGCTGAGTGAACACCAGCATTAGCTGCTGCTCTTTGGTGACCTGCCCAGAAGATACAGGAGAGCAGCAGTGCATGGTTGAAAGAATGTCATATTGGCACAGGACAGGATGTGATCTGTCATTGTTGATCTCATTACCAGCCCTCACAGTTATCCTCCCTGACTCACATGGGCCGAGTCAGCCTGGAAGAGACTTCTATTCTACTGCTCTAAGAAGGAGCCCATAAACCTCTCAAACACATGTACTGTGCATTATCAAGTTTTCAGCAGTAACCTTCTCACTCCAGCCACAAGCTTCTTGTGGTCCATGGGTACAGTCAGGCACCTCTCCAAAACCAGCAGCTGCAGTGGCATACAGGTAAAAACCAAACCAAATAAAACACATCCATCACACACAGCAACCTTCCTCTCTCTCTCTCTCTCTTTTCTAGCCAGGAGGTCTAGTACTATGGGTTTACAAGTATGCTTCTTTCTGAAGGGGCTGACAGGGTACAACTCTATTTACCATTTGCTGGATCTGAATTTTCTGTACTTCCATGTTTGCATCACGCTGTCTCTGTTTCTTGGCTTTTTCCATTTCCAAGTAGATGCCACTTTCTGTCATCCACCGATTATGATCCTTCTCAGCCTCTTCTTTTTCCTGTCTCTCCTTTTCCTCTTTCATCTTCATCTGTAGTTTACCAAACACAGATAGAAGTTACCCGGGGAGCTGCCTGCTCAGCTGGAGGTGTGTCTCTCTGCAGAAGCAGCCCTGTCCCGGCGCTGCGATGAGCTCGGTCGCTGTGGCTGGCCAGTGGCCAAGCCCAGGCTTTCACAGCCCTGGCAGATGTGTGCCCAACAGGGAGGGGAGAGGGAGAGGGGACTCCAGGAAGGTGCCAGCAGACCTGCTGAAGCTGCTGATGCACAGCACCAGGGTCACCAGCTGTGATCTGGGCCAGCCTCCTTGGCTGCAGCGAGCAGTGCAGAGTTTGCACAAATTATGAGCAGTTACAGAGCCTTCCAAGTCTAACTTTTTTTGAGGAGAGAATCACCACAAATGCTGCTTGCACCTTTCTTAAGGATTTAGTTCTAAAACTCTAGGTGATAAATGAGAAGCAACTGGTGAGAATCTGCACATGTGTCTTACTCCAGATGACTGAACTAGAAACTATTTCCAAATGCTATTCCTACATACAAGTATATGACAGACAGAGGAGCAAGAATAGCCCACATTTCTTACCACACTGGCTCTGTGTTCTTCAATAGATTCAAGAGCAGCCTTCTTTTTCATTTCTTTCTCTTTGTTTTTCATTTGGTACTCAACTTCTACCTCTGCAGCTCCTCTAGCAAGACGATCATCTTCAACCTTAAATGCTTCATTCATCTGTGCAGTTAATTGTTCAAAAGCTTTGTCCTTATGCTTCTGTATCATCCTGCAGTAGAACATGAGCTACTATAACACACCAGGACATCTGCCCAGATTGCCAGAGGCAACTGGTAACTGTCACTTCTCACAGCACCAGCAATCCTACCTCCACTCCCAACAGCACCCATTACTGCTGGAACTGGCAGGCATTTTTTCTGCAGTTTCTACTTCAAGTTTTAATTACAGAAAAATTGCTTGCATCAAAGTTCTGATTTTGCTGATATAACAACGGAGAATAATGGTTGTCACAAAATGAAATTGCAAGTTTGAATCTTAACACTGATAATTGTCCCTGGACCCACCTGTTAGTCTCTGCATCTTTTTCTCTGGTCAGATCAGCCATCATTTCTTTTCCTTTAATATAAGCCTTAATCCGCTCATCATCTTTGTCTTCTTTTTGTTTCTCTTCAGCTTTAAATATTTTCTGTTCAGCTACATATTCCTGTTTAAATGGAAAACTACTTTAATTTTAATGTAGAATGAGATCTTGGAAACATGAACTAAAAACAAATTATAGCAAATACTTCAGGCCTAGCTTGTAATAAGGAGTTCTTTGTATCAGTGGAGAAGCTATAGAAGATAGAAACCCAGAGATAAAATTCTCATGATCTACTTATCACAAACTACAACAAAAGTAAAATTAGCATGTGGTTGCAGCCCCAGGCTTATAGTATCTTTATATTCTCTCCTCTGCCTTCCCAGTGGCTCCAGCTGTACTGTTCCCATCCTGTGTATTATTGATATGGTGCAGACTCTGAAGGGCTCAAACACTAAGTCTGTAGAACCATCAGAATGTAAAGCATAAGGCATTTTGTAATGACTCAGAAATGGCACTTGTATAGCTTGGCAGTATGTATAGCTTTTGTTGCATATACAAGGTTGGGGGAAAATGGGAGAAAATTTGTATATTCGGGGTGAGGAGTATGGAGGGGAAAAAAAGCAAGTAGGGTTTTAGTGGGAATTCTCTCCTTTTGCTCCCTCACATGGCAAATGAATCATCACAGTACCTCTACTTCAGTTTCCCTGCTCAAGCAGGCATTGGCAGGGAAACAGGACGTGTGGTAAGTAGGTAATCACCAAGTTTAAAAGATATTGTCATACTCAGGCTATTCTTCCTCCCTAATGAAACAAAACAGACTTAGAGCAAGTCCATGGAACCTAAATCCAGTTCTCAAGTCAAGGACAATCTCCTTGCTGACTCTAGCAGACTTTGTCCATTGCAGACCAGTCCAAGCTCAGGTGCCACATTGCAGCTTCCAAGAGCTCTTTCTCAAAAGCACAGGAGGACATGGCCTGCAACTGGCAGGGCAGGCATTTGATCCCACACTACTAAAGCTGTCAGCAATGACCCTGTTGCCCACAGTCCTCTTTATTTGTTGGCTGAGTCCAACCATCACAGCCAAGGTGAAATATGCATTTTGAACTGTCTCCTTTCCTGCTACTTACATGATGCAGCCTCTGGCATTCGACTTTTTTCTCCTGTTCCTTTTCTTTTTCTCTCTGAATTTCCAGTTGGTACAAGTGATTTGATCGCTGTATTTGTTCCCCTTCTCTTTTCTTTTCTTGTTGGGCCAGATCTGCCCGATCTTTGTGCTCCTTTATTCTGAATAAGAAAAGGAAAGTGAATAAATAAGATAGGGACAGCATGAAGTAATATTGAACAGATACAGATTATGCACATCTACAGGCACTTTAACAGGAAAAAACCCTGATACTTCGAAGTAAAATATCAGAGATCAAAACCAGAATCAGTTTCTATAAGCAAGCTCTAAAGTCTTTAACCAAACCTCAATTCCAGTCTGAGGGTGCTAGGGAAGTCTGTCTCTACTAGCAAAAGAGAACATGACCAGTGTACAGACTCCAATATTAGACTGAATTTGATTCGCCTGTTCAATTGTTCTCCCCGTCCCTGTACAACCTGGGCCTTTGCCAGCAAGCAGTCTTCTCAGCAGTGCCTCAGCACCGTGCATGGCCATGATGCCCATGCTAGCTGCCCATGCTAGCTGTGGGAAGGCGCCTAGGCTGGGGGAGGCAGCAAGAGCGAGACAAGCCGCTTGCTCTTTGTGCGGAATTGAGCCAGTCTTGTTGGATGCACTAGGACAGGCACAGCCCCTGACAACAAGAGGCGTTTCTGAAGCTGGAGAACAGTTATGGAGAAACCACAGGGTGAGGAAAGGTGACAGGTTTTCCATCTGAGCACGGCGTGAGGATGAAAGGAGCGAGCCACGCAGCCCCGGGCGCGGCAGGCGGGTCTGCGCCAGAGAGCCGCCCCTGCCCGCGGGCCGCGCCGCCGGCTCCCGCCCGGGATGGGCCGGCCACGGGGAGGTTTTAACCCCAACCGCCGGCTCCCGCCCGGGCCGCGCCGCC
>VZRO01005109.1:0-14982 GCA_013397915.1 Daphoenositta chrysoptera | reverse complement strand
CCTGTGCTGCACCCTGAGCTGCCCTGCCTGGAGGGGAGACGACTCTTCGGGTGAGTTTGGGCAACTTTGGGGGTTTTCCGAGCCTGCTGCCACCTCCTTTCTCTTCCTCTCTTGTGCCAGTCTTTCTAAAAATAGTCCGCGTTCTTTTTGGGTTTAGAGTGATTTAAAGAAAACCTAAAGAGGTAGGAAGTGACAAATAATTGTCGCTGCCTTGCATATGGGACGCTGTCTGAACAGGGAGTCTGAGCTACAACTCTGTCAATCAATTTTTTTTCCAGGCAAAACTCCTGTAGCACCAACAGCCAGCAATTCCCTTTTCCTGCTCTGAGCCAGTCTTTCTAAAAATAGTTTGCGTTCTTTTTGGGTTTAAAGTGATTTAAAGAAAGCCTAAAAAGGCAGGAAGTGCCTTGCTTTTTAACTCTAGGAAATGTGTAAATAGTACCCACAGAACTGGCACTAAAGGTATGATCAAGCCTTCTGAAGTTATCTGGTGGATTTAAATTTTCCCACCCCCGTGGCACACTGCTAAAACTAAAGATATGTATGTTCTAAGTCTGACTTTCCCAAAGTGAGATTAATGGAGTGCAGTGTCAAATGGGACAACCAGAAGGGAGTTTTACTTTCCAAAAAAAAAGAGTTGGTTCTCTGTTGGAAGTTTAACTTGTGGTGTTGTTTTTTACTTAGTTAAATACATTTCTCATTGGGTTGAGAACATGACCTGAGCCCTGCATTAAGTCCTTACTCTGCATTAAATGTTCTATTTTACCGTAAAGTAGTGGAAAAGTAACTTGGTTTTCCTAAGGATAAGAAGGAAACTTATTTTATATGTAAAGCACATGGCAGCGATGAACTAAAGCAACTCTCACCCCTTCTTTATACGGTGAAAAACATCAAAGTATTTTCATTTATTAATCATTAACAGCAAACCTACCAATAACGTTTGTTTCAATGGTCTGAGTGCTGCCATTTTCCAGGAGTAATCCTGGCAGCAGTGCCTGGGAGCTCTCAGGTAACTCAGTCCTTGGCACAGTTAAGAAATTGATACAAAACCAATCAGCTCCCAAGAGCAGAGGCCATGGGTAGGAGCAGGGATGTGAGATGAATCCTGAATAAGTCTTGATTGTGGATAACAAGCTCCCTCTCTTTTTATTTGTTTTTAATTGCATAGTCCAGATTCTGCTGCTTCTGCTTTATTTCCTTTGTTTTGATCACAAAAGCATTTCTTATTTGGCATCCAAAACCCGGCCAAATTTTGGAGGGATAAAAATACAGCACAATGATATCTGGTGCTTACAGTAATTAAATGCCCTGTGTTTAGGAAAAAACCCAAAAAAACCCCAGGAGGTGAAAATAGGGATATGTAAACAACAGAAGATATGCAAAGAATGGATGTAATCCTGCACTCCTTAATCATGGGAGTAATCCTTATCCAGGAAAGTAATCCTGGTGCTTTCAATAGACATCAGTGGGTGCTGGAGCACCAGGCCCAGCTTTTCCAAGGAGATAACAATGTTTTACCTGGCTTTTTCTGCAGTGCAATTTTAGCAACACAGCCCTTGGTGATGTGTTTGAATGCATTAATGATAATATTAAATTAGGCTTTACCTGATGTCCGTTTTGCCTCTGAAAGTGTGAAAGAGAAAAATGGGATAATGTATGAGATGTGGCAGGGAGAAGGTACAAACCCCACGTGTTTTATTGGCTCACCCTCTTCCCTGTGTTTGCAAACCACTTTTGGTCCCTGGGATGTATAAACTTTGCTTTTTTTTAGGATAGGATGCAACTTTAGCACAAAAAATTCACTGTGACACCCCATATCCCTTAAAACAAATTTGTGTCTCCCTAAAAGTGATGTTGATAAATATTGTCCATCTGATTTAAACACAAGGGGATTGTGGTAATGTCCTGGGAATGTTTTTTATTGCTGTTATGTGCTGTGATCTTGCTGGAATGACACATTTTTATATAAATTGGTGGTTCTGCTGCCTTTTCCACCAGCCCAGCTCAGCATTTCTGAACTCTGCCCTCCCAGCCCTGCTGCTGCCCTGTAATCCAGGATGGGGCTTGGGAGCACCTGTGTGCCCTTCCCTGGGCAGTGCATCTGTTAATGAGGAAAACTAATTACTTAAAAGCTTTCAGCAGGATGGGGTTGAGAAGTATAAATAGTCATGAACTGCTCCTGCTGCTCTGTGTTTGTGCTGCTGCCAGCAGTGGTGGGGTGGAGGTGAGTTACCCTGTGCAGTCACTGCTCTGCTAAGGTGCCTCCTGTGGGGGAAAATTCTCTTCTGTGCACCCTGAAGGTGACAAAATATCTATTAGAGTATCCTGAAGGGGAAAAAATAGAAAAAACCAGAAGTAAAAATGCACTGGATGATGATTCCAGATGGTATTAAAGCCTTACTTGTAAGTGAAGTTGGTGTTAAGCCTCCGTTGGCTTTTTGTTGATGCATTGAGGTATCAGGAATGATTCTCTCATCAGCTTTCTTACAAGGCAAAGATTGGGGTGGTTTATATTTAAAACGAGGTTTAGTAGATGATCAGAGCTATTTGCACAGAGATTGGGGTGGTTTATAGTTAAAAATGAGGTTTAGTAGATTTTCAGCATCTGTTTGCTCCAGGAGCAGTTTAATGCTGAGGTTACATCGCTCCCGTGGGCAGCAGAGCTGGAAGCTGTGAAATGACCCCGGTGCCAAGGGGCAGCTGCTGCCAGGGAGAGCTGGAGGAGCTCTGGGCAGCATTTCCCTTCTCTTACTCCACGCAGAGTCCCAGCAGGAGCATTGATTCTCTCCAGGGAAGTCCCTTGCTGCCCCTGAACCCTGCCCATGGAGCTGGTTCCTAATCCTTGGAGAACCCTACGAGTGTTGGTTAATTTGAACTTTACACATTTTGAAGGTATATTTTTTTACATCTATTCTTCTTTATTGAATTATATATATAAAAACCCAAACCACACATGCTTGAGGATCCCCTTCTGGCATTGGGCACAGGTCAAGTGCCCATTTTAGGTTTTATTACCTTTTGGGAATTTTAGAGGTGGCTGTTCAAGCAAATTTGTTGAAAAGTTTTTCAAACTTGGCCAAAACATGTTCTGGAATGGTTCAGCCTGTTTGGTGTCAAAAATGGTGTGTGCAGCAATGTAGAGCAGCTGGGTTTGGGGGTTTTTTTGTGCAAATTGTGTATGGAAAAGGATTTTTCTGTGATTATTGATGTTTCATTGTCATGTCTCTCATCATGGTTGGTGGCATTTGGTCAACGGTTGGACTTGATGCTCTTGGAGGTCTTTTCCAGCCTTAATGATGCAGTGATCCTGTGACTTAGAGGTCCTTTCCAACCTCAATTATTCCGTGGTCCTGTGATTTTAAGTGGAAAAGTTGAGTTGGTGTGATTGTACACGTTGTATTTAACACATGACAACAGACAGACAAAACTGCGATGAATATTCTTAAACGAAAGGTTTTCCCTCGTCCTCCACGAGTTCCTTTGCTGTAAATCCCAGCCTGGGAGCAGCCAGGGGAGCAGAGTTCCCAACAGTGCAATTTATTTACAGTCTGTGTTTGTGGTCCAGCCCAGCCCCGATATCCCCCCAGGGCATTTCCAGGGGTGTTCTTCTCTCACACAGCGCTGCTCTTGTTTTATCAGACATTTCTGCATCCCTGGGGAGGGAGCTGAGCCAGGACAGCCACGCTCCCACCTCTGGGTGTGGCCCCAGCCCCGCACCTGCCCCAGATTGCCATCAGTGCTGTGCATTAATCACTGCGTTAATTGGGTGAGGCTGGAACACGTCGGTCACACACCTGGCAGCCCACTGAGAGCAACTGGGACAGGCTGGGCAAACTCCTGTGGGGAACATGCGTGACCACTGTCTGGGAAAGTGGATTATTTCCTTCCCTCCCTGCAAAGTATAAACAGCTCTGCCTCAGTGCTGTATCCCTTGTTGCTGGTGTGTTTCCATTACTAATTATTAGGATCCTGCATAGGGTTGCATCACAAACAACTAAAAATGTGTTTTCTGCCTGTATCCGAACCTTTCCTGGTGATTAAAGCCCATCAGTGCAGGATTTATGAGGGGCAGAGGACAAAATAGCACAGAAAACACACAATAACCAGGGACAAAATTAGCTATTGCCAAATATTTTGGCTGTCTTCTGAAAGAAGAAGAATGGAGTCAAGAGAATATGGATACAATTTCCTTTGTGTCTGTAGGATGGCCCAGGATAAACATATGGGAAAAAGGCAGTGTTTTAGCAGCAGAAGGTGACTCTGGCCACAGTCCCTGTGGGTGTTCTGGGGCACCTCTGGGATTGGGTTTCAAATCTGTTTGGATTTAATTGATTGCATTTAGTTTTCTGCTTCTATTGCTCTCGATTCCTAGTGCCACTTGGAGCTGCAAGCACGGGAAATGGTTTTGGGAGGCTGAGCACAAACAGCTGGGCAGGTTGGGGAGATACCTGGCAGGGCTTGGCTCTGAAATTCCCATGGGAAGCAGGGCAAGGCAGAGCCCAGGGCCACACATGGAGAGCTTCTCTCTTCTGCCTCTTCTGAAACTGCCTGCTGCTCTTTGGAACATGGAAAATTATTTTAACATTCTCTTTCCTGATAAAATCAAACTTTAACAGGCAAAGTTCCCCTACTAACTCTTACAGAGGGAAAGAACATTTTGTTTTTTGGTGCAGTTTTAGTTAACAGGAAACCTTTTAAAACAGATTAGTCTGAAAACAAGGTTTAATCACCATTGGGTGGCTGGCTCTCACTTTGCTCAATTTTGCTCGATCCTCTTCTTGCTCTTGTGACTGAGGGGCTAAAAATGAGCTGGCCCTGAAATCCCTCACCTGCACTGGGGGTGTTGAGCAGCACTGCAAAAGCAGAGGAGCAGCCTGAGGTGACTGCACCAAACCCCTCCGTTTTCAGAAGCAGGTGAAGCAATGTGGGTTTTGCCATTTTCCGTGCCTGGAGCCGGCTGTGGTTGCCACAATGGGCATTGTCCCGGAGTGTGACACAGGGAGGGCACTGCCGGGGGATCTCTCGGACAGCCCCGTCCATGGACAATGAAACGCTTGATCCATGGGAAATTCAGGATTTGATGTCATCCTGCAGCCTGGGAGCTGCCCAGGGGGAACAGCCTTTGCCTGCTGGGCCCAGAACTGAACCACCCAAATTCTCCTTCCCCTGTTTCATCCTCTCCTTGTTATCTCATCCTTCTGAGTTTCTCAAGGCTGATTTTTTTGCAGGCAAACGCTGCCTGCTTTGGGTTTTTTCCTTTCTTTCCTTGCCTGCACATTGCCTTGAACAACAGCTCCTGACCTACTTCTGTCTTTTAATTGCTGCTGCAATATGAATTTTAATTCCAGCCAGAGTCCAGATGTACTGGGGATGCACAGCACATGCCAGGGCCAGGCCATTTATCTCCCAGGCCAGTCTTTCCCAGCCCTTTGAATCCTGGGACCCCTTAACCTTTCTGAACAACTACCTCAAGCCATCATCACGTATTTCAGTGTTGTCTGCTGATGGGAAATGGAGATAATAACTGTTAATCTAAATGCTAATATGTATTTTCTCTGACAGCTTCGTTTGTTTTACTGTTTTTTAACCTTTGGCTGAAAATATTAATGGAGATGGATGTGAGCCTTGTGCTTCTATCCCCAGTGCCGAAATGAACCTGGGCACTGACAATTTATGGGAGTCCATTATTATCCTTTATATTTTTATTATTATACTTAATAGTTTTTCTTCTTTTCATGGCAATTTTTGGGGAATTATGGACATTAGAGGATGAGTGGGTCACTGAAAACTCAGTATTCTGGATCTGGGGGAGATCACAGCTTGATGAACAAGGAATTAGATTTGGCATTCTCCAAAAGAGTTCTGTGAAATTTGTTCATGAAAAAATATCCTTTTTTTACTTCTCTGCGCTTGAGAAGAAACACTGGCTATAGGTGCTGCATTTTGAGCCTCTCAAGAATTTCCTCTCCCAGGGAACTTTGTTTTGCTTAGCTGAAATCTCCCTTTTTTTTTATTCCACAGAAATGGGAAGTGAGGGCAACTTATCAATATGTCTTCTACTCAATTAAATTAACTGTCACAGAATTAAAACAGAACTCAAGAAAGGCTCTAATTTTAATCATTCTGTGGCTGTAGCTTGTGAAGGACTCTGGAATCCTTTGGGAGGGGGAAGCATATTTTAAAAAGTAAGCTGGTTTAGCTCAGGTTTTTCTGGGATACACTAGATTTCAACAGCACAGGAGTTTAACTAATAATAATTAGTAAGTGGAATACAGAAAAGGAGAGTTGCTCGTACTCTGGAGGGTCAGAAAAGGAGGAGAAAGGTGGGAATGTGGCTGGGAGGAGAAGGAAGGCCAGCACATAGAGGAGGCTTCTTCCCTCCACCATCACAGAATCCTCTTTCCCACAAACATTTTCCAGAGCCTTTTGCTTGCTGGTCACTCTGCCAAGGGAGGATTTAACAGCACAGATGCATCAAATCATTATCCCAGTGATGTATTACAGGTACAATGTGTATTGCAACCTGTTCTCACAGCAGCCAGAGCATCAGTGCCTGATATTATTACTGATATTTGATGTACAATCCAACTCTATTTAATTAGTTCACTAAAATGCATTTTCTGCCAGAGATGTGGTGAACAGGAAGGAAAATCACCTTCCTGGAGAAATGCCCTGTAGCAGGGTGACTGAAAAAAGCAGAGAGGAGAGCCTGAGAGGCAGAAATTGAGCCCATCAATCCTGCAGACCCCCCAAAATCTGTGGAATCTCTTAGCTGAGATTTTGGAATACAAGCCAGCAATTTAGCTGTAAAATGAAACTCTTTAAAAGGGAACTCTCATGGGATTACCCATAAACACTTTAGAACAGCACATTAATCTGCAGTTTATGGGTAAGGTAGCAGAAAGATGCTTCTGTGCTCAAAGAAGTATTTTTATGTTTGGGAAAATGACCTGTTCCTCACCCAAAGAGCTGAAGCTTTGCCTTAAACACGAAATTCAGCTGTGGCCTGGGGAGTCATCCCTAACACAGCCACACTTCTGTGTCTCCTTGGTACCCACGTTCACAGTGGCACCAGGAGATCAATAAATAAGGTTTCCTCTTCTTTTTGCATCCTCTGTGGAGGCAGGAGAGCAGGATTTTGGCCTGGGATCTGCATTGATCTCTGGACTCCTCTGTGTGGTTGATGGCAATTTGAGCTGCCCAAAGCCAAACCCTCCCTGGGCAGCACACAGAGCTTCCCCCAGCAGCGGAGTGATCAGGAACAGCCTCCTTGTTCTCCTCTCCTGGGGGAAACGTGGGCTCGCTCGCTCTGCGTGGGAGGAGGATGCGGAGCCAGACTCCACTGCAGGTCCTGTTCTCCTGCAGGTGGGAAGATAAAAGGGCTTGGAAATGGGTCTCTGATCCTCTTCCGTGAATCCAGGGGATCTCCACCTGCTCAGGGCTCACTGGGGGGCTGTGAGAAGGGCCCCACTCCTGTTGCTGCTGCTGCTCTCCCCAGGTGGGGTTGGCACAGGGGATGCAGCAGGGTGGGATCACAATTCCTGGACCACTGGATTAGGGAAGGTGTCCCTGCCCATGGCCGGGGTGGAATGAGGTGCTCTTTAAGGTCCTTTCCAACCCAAACCGTTTGAGGTTTCTGTGATTCCTGCAGTGCCTGATTGGGAGTAGTCCCACTCCTAAATTGTCATTCCCTGCAAATCTCTCCCAGATCAAATGCACTGCTCTGGGAAGGCTCGAGGAAGCCTCCAAGGGAAGAGGGCTGTGTATGGGGTTGGTGGCTTGTGCAGAGTGAAAGAGCTGTTTTGGTGGCTCCTTCCAGGAGCCTGTCCAGCCCGGGGAGCAGAAAGGTCAGAGAGATTCAGAGGGGAGAAACCTGAGCAGTGAGCTGCAAAGGAAACCTGTGCTGCTGCCTGCGCTTCCAGCCTGGTGAATGGAGCCTTGCCCTGGCTCTGGCAGCTGTGGGGAGAGTGAGGAAGGGAAGAATGAGGAAGGGGTGTTTTCCCTTATCCCAGGTCTGCCTTTCCAACCCTTCCAGCCTGGATGGACATGGCAGGACACCATGGAATGATTTATTCTTAATCACCTGTGCTCATTTACGGTGTGGATCTGCAGCGAGCTGCTCTGCCACATCCAAATTCCCCTTTATTGCTTCTCATGTTCTTTCCCTTTGTGCTCCTCAGGTAGCAACTGCACTTTAGCTTGTTTTCAGGAACCAGCAGTAATATTTCCTGAGCCAATTCCTTTCTTTAATTTGTTGTTGTTTTGGTGTCTGACACATCCAGAGCTCTCCCTGGCCTCCAGAGTCTCCGTGCAGTACAAGTGTCTTGAACACAGTTTATTTTAATCAGGCCTCCCAGAATTCAGTAAATTCTTCAGGCCAATTTCTCCAGTGAATCTGAACACATTCAGCAAAACCATGTGCAGCCAGCGATCAGAAGTAATTGCCAACCATTTCACACCCACAGGATCCTTGCCTGCCTCTAACATTCCCAGAGCCCCATCTTCCCCATCGCTGCTTCGAGCAGGAATCTCCCAGTTGCTAAGGGGATGGAATTTTTGATGCAGCTCTACATGAAGTGTTTTCAGCATCAAGTGCAGAATTACCCGTGCAGATTTCTGGTTAATGTTCCCTGTGTCAGAGTGGAAGGACCAAGCTGCAGAGAGGAGCAGCTCTTCAGAGCTCTGGAGGCCAGGTTTGATCCAGGCATTCCAAATATGCCTTGAATTCGTGTCTGCTGCATTTAACTGGAACTCTTGACAATTACAGGCTGTCACAGGAGACTTCCACTCCTGTTCCTGACTCAATTACCCAGGCTTATGCTTCTCCTAAGATTACCATTGCTGTAAATAAAGTCAAGTTCATTCTTCTTTTTCCGTGCTATTCTAAGGAAAAGGGAGAGGCTGATTTTACCACCCAGCATCCAACTGAGCCCAAGCCACAGGGGAGCTTTTGGTTGAATTGGAATTAAGTATTTCTCTTTTTTTAGCCAAGTTGTGGTTATTGATGCACTGAATTTAAAACAACAAAACAAAACACTTCCCATGTTTATTTCTCATTCCCAAATCCTTGCTATAGGAGAATCTATCATAAAGTCTTAAAATAACAATTATACCTAATCAGCTTAGGTTCCCTTAAAATTTTACAGACACGAATGATTATTAGACACAAAACTGCAGCACCCCACTAAGTTATGTTAGTGCCACTTTATTTTCCATCATGTGTCCTGCTCCTTGTGCAGCCTTGTTTTCCTTATTCCCTGTTTTTATGTGCTGAAAAGTTGTTTGCATTAAGCTGTTCCTGACTCCTGGTTTCTCTCCTAAGTGATCTGTTGATTGCAGCTCAATAATGTTTGGGTAGATTGAATTATTTCTTGCACTTTTGTAGCAATCTGAGTGTGTCCATGTACAATTCCTGAGTTGTGTCCAACTCTGGAATTCATTAACTGTGCATGAGTCAGGCTCTTTCCATGGAAGAGCTCTCCTTCTCTGCTTCTCCCCTTTTCCCTCTGGGATGGCACGGGCTGATGGAGAAGAGGATCAGCACAGGATCATCCATGGAAATGAAATCCCATGGAAATGAAATCCCTCTAAACCTGGGGAGCTGGGAGGGGCACACCATAGAGTGCTCTGGAATCCTGAATGGGTTGCTCCCAGATATTGTGTGGAAGTGTTTAACTGAGCTGCATGGGGTAAAAGCCCCCAAAAAATTCTTTATCTTGTGGACATCCCTGCTGTTCTCCCCTGGTTTGGGTTGGAAAGGACCTTAAATCCCATCCAGTGCCACCCCTGCCATGGGCAGGGACACCTCCCACTGTCCCAGGATGCTCCAAACCCCATCCAACCTGGCCTTGGGCACTGCCAGGGATCCAGGGGCAGCCACAAAAGCCAAATTGTGCCATCTCTGATGCTCTGTATTAGGAGGGCTCATTAACTGCCCAGAGCTGCTCCAGGAGATGAAAAGTCTCCTTTTCACAGTGCAGGAGTTTTAACTGTGCCCTGGCTAAAGATTACCTCAACCTGCTATAAATTGAGATGTTTCACTAATTGCTTTCTTGGTTCATTAGCCAAATTATGAGTGTGAGGGAAATGGAAAAGGCTCGGGATGAATTTCCTTTGCAATCCTTAATTTAAATGGTGAATAATAATTTAGTGTTGAGCAAAACACATTGGGTGATTTGCTGTGCTGGAGATAATTTTTTGCCTTGGGATCATTTGCTACTTTTGAAGCTTTGTGGGAAAATGATCCTGGGCTCTGCTTCATTGTGGTGTGACACCAGGCAGGAAGGTATCATTGTTATAGAATAATTGTAATAATCTCAACATTTATACAGAAAGGCTTTGTCATGGGAAGTCCCTCCTCATATAATGTTTTAAGCAGTGAGATAAAGGAGATAAAAGGCAAAAATCTTTAAAAGTTTTGCTTCTGTGGATGCTGTGGTTCTATTTTCATTCCAGCCGTGGAGGGGACAAAATACACCGTGTCCCTGGTTTACTCTCTCCAACACTCAGCTAAAAATCAAAGATTAACTCTCAGCAGCTGCAGGGAACAAATTCTACTAATTCATCACAGCCAACGCTGTAGAATTTAATCTGTTTTATGAAATTCCTCCCATTGATTGTTATGGCAGGGCTGTGGCACAGGAGGTCATTTGTGAGCTCTCAATTGCTGGTTGCGTGACAGTGAAAAAAGGAGGCCAAAAGAAAGGTTAAATTAAAGAAGCTGCTAGAAGCTATTTATGTGAGATGAATGTATATTATCTAAATTAATGACAGCAAACCTCCAATTAGCTGAATATTGATGCAGAATTCGAGCTTTATAAGGTAAATACATGTTTTGTCCAGCCACAGGGTTGGGTAAGGAAGTGTTTAACTGGAGTGGGGCTACAGGTAAATGAACATTTTCTGTTTATTGGGGCACAGTGACCTCACTGCTGCTGCTGACAGATCTTTACAATAAATCTGTCAGTGCTTCCCAACATCAGTAAGGAATATGAAACTTACGACCTTGCCCTCTAAAATATCTTCCTGTAACATGGGATGAGCAAAAGCCTTGAATGTGCTGCTTTGTGTTTCAATAAACAACTTAATTTTTATTTTAGAGCAGCAATTTCCTCCTCAGCCCAGTGCATGTTGGTGTGGCTTAAATAAGTGTGAAGGGGAACCTCTAAATTGGTTCTGTTTTGTTAATTTAGAGAATTTCCCTGTAAAAATACATCAAAGAGTGCTGCAGCTATGAACTCCTTTTGTTGTGGTTTTTGCAATTTAAACACATTAAAATAATGATATAATGGAGTGATTTGATCAATTTACTCTATGGGAAGCGTAGAATTTTGTTGTAGATTGTCAGTTACTTCATTATCCTGATTATGGTCATTGAGAGTCAAGACTTAATTACACTTTGTGCAGAAAAACTGTATTTTAATGTGCATGTGTCCACCCAGAAGCTTCACATCTCCCCACACCTCTTCCTATGCATCTTCTGAATTTTGTGATTTTTAGTGAATCTCTACCTTATTACTTCTTTTTTTGACTTGCTGACAACTCCCAGCTTACTTAGTGTCAGTATTTTGCAGTAATGTTCCCCTTTCTGGGCCATTCTGGGAAAATATCAATTCCTAGAGTTCTAGGATGAGTTTAGGGAGATATGGAGACACTGCTGTATTTTATTTATTTATATTTTCTTTGATTTCTGGCTCTGCTCCTTTGTCACCCTGGTCTTCAGTTATTTCTAGGTAATTTACACTGGGTTTTTCTCATCTTATCCTCTGATGTATCTTAATCCCATCCTAATTTTGAGAGGCCTGTGATATCAAGATCCCTTCTTGAAAATTAGGCAGCACTCTGGATTACTCAGCACTTCTGTGCTGTGTGCTCTTATTCAAACTCACACACTTTGTGTTGCTTCAGTTCCTATTTTTAAACTCCAGGTACAAATGCAGATTTCCTTGTTCTCACTGCTCTTTGCAATTATTTTTTTTAACCTGAGATTTTATCTCTCTGTTCTTTCCAAAAATAAAGAGCCTTTTACAGCCAATTTTTCTTCAGCTCTTAGTTGGAAGGAAAAACCCACAAAAACCCAATAAAAAAAAAAAAATCAGTGAAAACTCAACTTTAAAAGCATAAACTGTGCTGTTCTATTCTGGGGTGGATGGAACCAGGCTTTCTTTAGAGCCTCCTCCTCAGCCCCCAGGGTTTTCCCAGTAAAATTCTCTTTTTTCCTTCTCTCCATTGCCTTTTCCTGCACAAGGACTGTGCCATTAGAATGGGACTATATTTCCTATGAGGGTTTTTCTTCTGTTCCCTGTGTCTCCCCCTCATCTTTCCCAGTTTGTCTAAGTGGGATTGCTCTCCTGAAAGCTGGGGGACATTTCCAACACCCAGAATTGAAGACAAATAATTATATAATTATATAATATATGAAAGCTGGGCACCCACCCACCTTTTCCTTCATTTTTTTCCCCTGCCTTTGATCCCCACTGCTGTTTATTCTACATTTCTAGCACGAGACATTTAGCAAAGGCTTTGTCTATGCGATGAATTCCCAAATCCATAGCGTTTCCTCATATTGTATTTTCAAACTGAAATCCTCTGGAAAGGTCACTCGAAGGTTTGAAATACCAGAGCACTTTGTTGCTGTTGATTTTTCTCACGGTGATTGAGTAGCCATCAAGCTCATCAAGCTTCTCTACTAAAAACAGTCACTGGTTAAATTTTCTGTTCTCCTAAAGGAAGAGCCCACAGAGCTTTTCCCCACACTGCTGCTGGAACTGCTTTATTCAGGGAATAATCCACAGGAATGACTCCTGGATCTGCCCAAATGGGGAGAGGAGAAACCTTTCCATGTGTGTGCTGTAATTAAAGGAGAGCACAGACCCATTTAGCCATGATTGTGATGAGGGATTGATTTCCACAGCCCAGCAGGGTCTGAGTTCCTCAGTGCCTTGCCCAGAGCAGCTGTGGCTGCCCCTGGATCCCTGGCAGTGCCCAAGGCCAGGCTGGACACTGGGGCTGGGAGCAGCCTGGGACAGTGGGAGGTGTCCCTGCCCAGGGATGGGGTGGGATGGATGAGATTTAATGTCCTTTCCAACCCAAACCATTCCATGACAAGAATTTCTGCATGATTAACTCAAAACCACACCCCAGGGAGGTGACAGAGTGGCCTCTCTATTTTGGGGCTGGTTTGTAAGAGGTGATGTTTGTTGAGTGAATCATTCTTGGGACCATGCTAAGAACATGTTTTTAGTCATCCCGCTGACTGTGGATGTGTTGTGTGCAATAATGTATTTATAGGTTTGGTTTGATAACCTTTCACCACGTTTGGCTCAAATAAAGATTACTGTGTTCACAGTTTTACAGGCAATCCCAAACAATGGATAATTTCAGTATAAATAACCCTGAGTTCACTCAGGAATGGCTGAGGATGGTTCTTTTATAAAAGAAATAACTATAGTCCTACTACCATCATAAACACAAAGATCAAATTGCTCCTAAAACTTCAGGAAAAAAATTAATATTGAAGATTTTTGGCTAAATGGTGACTTCTCTCAGCATTGACCCACCTCCACATGAGTTTGATGGTGTTTTAATTAATCATTTTAAGCACAACGATGAAGTGTCCCTGTGTCATCCCAGTGCTCTGTTCTCTTTGCCATCAGGATGTTTCTGTTGTCCCACTCTGAGTTCATGCCCTTAAAATACTTTTCCACTCACCTTCCAGGCTTTGAGGATCCAGCTCTGCACTGACAAAAGGCAGAGGGCTGAGTTATGGTAGAAAAATGTTAATATCATACAGGGAAATTTTTTTATCCTTGGGAGAAGATAGATCATATAAATGAGGCAATCATTGCTAAGAAGAGAACTTAAAATCTTTCCTTTCTCCAGTACAAAGTGCCAAGCCTTTTTAAGGAAAAGGAAGATGGGAAGTGCTTTATGGAAGTTAGTAGCAGAAATATAATAGCTCTGCATGCCCCTCTTTGAAAAGCTGCAAGTTGTTTTTTTTTAATGAGTGAAAAAGTAAATTGTATATTATTTTTTACAAGAGAATTAGCTTTTATTTGTGTAAAGCAATCAGTGTTTATTATAAGTTAAGCATTTAGAGAAATGGATTTTAAAAACCCCACATTTTCTCAGATTTACAATGAGGGTTATGTGCTTGGTTTTCACCACAGCTGAATAAAACCTCATCCTTCAAAAAACCTGTTAAATATTCTTCAATTCTTGTAAATATCCCTCAATTCTTATTAAATGTTCTCCAATTCTGTATAATCCTGTATCATCTTCTCTTTGGCAGCTGCACAGCAGCTGTTGGCTCGCTGTCCCTTGATTAATTCTCTCCCTGTTCCAGGGTGGAATACACCTAGTTTGTTTAGTGAGAGGGAATATGGCTCATATTTAAAAATCCCTTTTAATGCAGTTAGAGCATCTTTGCAGATTTAATTAGGTCTCAGCCCCTTCCAAATCATGGAAGTCAAAGGTCCCATCTTACTTGTCCCTGAGGCACTGTTACACAAAGTCCCCAGACAGCGCCGAGTTCCTCAGCGATGACTTTACCATCTAGGGGCTAATTACTTCTAATCTTACACACTGATGAGGCTGGATTTTATGTCTCTGAGCCACTGGGACTGGAACTGCCAAATTATCCTCTCCTGTAGCACGGGGGTTGTTTCTCCATTGGAGGGACTCCACAAATGCCAATCCCTTCCCACCAGGCGCTCGCGTTTGAAGCCCTGATTGTTGCTGGCACCCGGCTGCACCCGAGGAGCTCCCGGTAATCCCCGTCAGCATCTCGGGTAGGCTGCTGGGGCCTGGCTCAGCTGAGCCAGGGAAGGGTGAGAAGGGCAGGAGAGGGGAGCTGGGTCCCGGGGGGATGTGGAAGCTGCAGGTGGACGTGGAGCATCCCTGAGGCCTGTCTGGAACAGCATCCCCGAGCCCTGCCTCAAACAGCTTCGCCCCAAACCCTATCCCTGAGCCCTGCCTCAAACC